>CAMZMU010000081.1:19030854-19394786 GCA_947311845.1 Poa pratensis | reverse complement strand
AAAAATATTGCTAGTGTTGTTTGTATAAAGTTGTGGTACTGTATCTCACTGTTTGTTGTTGTTTTAATATGTTAGTACTGTTAGTGCGTAAGTAAAGCTTAATTGGAGTTGTTAGTGAAGTGTTGATTGATGTTTAAGTAGAATAAAACTTGTTAATCATGCTTGAGTGTTTAAAAACAAAGAAATAATTAAAATAACCCTAATGAACTAAATTCTTAGCTGCTGGTTGTTTAGAAGTGTGTTTAGAATGCTTGCCTTGCTTGCTAATTGTTTGATGTGTTGTTGTCCTGCTATATGTTGATTGTGTCCTTTTAATTTTGTGACGCTAGAAACTCGCGAGGAGTGATTTTCTGCTGAGGAGTATTGTGGAGATCGTATTGATTATCAGCAGCAGGGACAAACCGCTGAACAAGGCAAGCCATCTCAAAAGCTTGCAACTACACCTATTTTGTTTTACATGTCACTATGCATATTTTACTTGCATTAGATATATATACCTGTTATACACCCCTGTTCTGGTATATACTCCAGACCGTAGTTAAAACTGTAGGTTACCCTATACCCCTAAACACTACTTACTAGTAGAAGAAAGATGGAAAATTCTAGGTTGAACCCCCTTGGGTTGTTTTTGGAAAAGCACCGTGTTTTTATGAAAAACCCTCTTGGGAAGGTGGGACCTTACCTAAGTGGGGGAGTGGAGTTATGAAGTATCGGAGAAGTCTTTTTCTAAAAACGACACATAACCTAGTACATCTGGTGATTTTAAAGAGGAGCTTAGTTTTGTTTACCCCAAAGTAAGTAGTACGAGCTAGGTCTCTAAGCGGAACCCATCGACATTTATCGAAGTAAGTGAACAAATATATTCACAATTTTATTTTATAACCATCAATTGTGTTGAGTGTCATTCATAATTTCTGTTATGATGATTGATATTCATATTGATCTCCCTTCTTTTATAGATGGATGGAATGCGGAGGGACCTGCAACTAAAGGACCGCTTTCGACCAATTAACGAGGAAATTGCGAGATTTTTGATGAACTATGTCATAGACAAAAAGGGAAAATACAATGCCACCGATCAATAGACGGGCTCTAGTCCTGGCGATGATCTCCATGTAATCGAATAGATGACGGGCTCTAGTCTCTGTTATATATGATCTCTATGTAATTAATCGAATAGACGGGCTCTAGTCCCGGTTGTGATCTCTATTAATCAATTAAAAATGATCGAATTCTCATAAAGATTTCTTTTATGAATATTTTGATATGCTATATGTATTTTTCTAATTTATAATTAATTAACCATATGTTCTGCAAGATTAATCATAATATTCAACAGGGAAACGAAAAAACCAGAAGCCGCCACGTGGGAGAATCTCTAGTCGCGGGTTGTATTACCAACCGGGACTAGAGGTCCTCTGCCACGCGCGCTGCCCAGGCCCCGCGTGGAGCTCTCTAGTATCGGGTGGTAGGCAACCCGGTACTAGAGGGGGGGGGGCTCTAATCCCGATTTGAGCGTCCCGAGTGGGACTCCGGTACCAGAGGCCCCTACCAACTGGGACCAAAGGTCCTGTTTCTACTAGTGCATCTAGCGGCTGCATCGATATCGATTTCCCTCTGGTGTCGAGGTGGTGAAACGGCATGGGCCAGGTGATGGACTTTGCCCTCTTTGCGTAGTCCTCGAATCTAGGACACGTGTCTCGCGACCCGCTTCATATGGGTCGGAGCAGTATCCATGAGGCCCTTAGGACCTGAGTGGCAGGACCCGGACCTTGCACCGTACCGATAGGAGGGGACGCATCTTTTGGTTAGTTTTTGCCAAGGTTCAAAATATCGGATATCGATTTCGTATTGGTTTGGGTTCGGCATATCAGATGTTGGATATTGGTTGATATATCGGAAAATATGTATTTATATCAGAGAAAATATATCTTTTTATTTTACTTGTTCAAAACATGCCTTGTTAATCAAAAACAATGTCAGCATGTGAGCATAACAAATATATTCAGAATGTATCAACTACTCAATTAAGAAATAAAGTACTGAACACTCACAAAATATTTACTCTAACATAAAAGAACATCCTATGTGTGTACATGATTTTGATAAATTACTGAAATTGCAAATACCTAATGGTATATCTAACATTTTTCTCGAGAAATAACCATACTCATCTACAGATCTTTATATATCGGTGGACATATCATGTCAAATATCGGCCATACATCGGTAGTATCGGCCGATATTTAAAAGCTTGGTATTCGCCGCAATGAGCTAAACCCCATGGAATATTCGAAATAGGATGGTTATTGAGCAGGTCTTACTTCGGTGTGTTTCTGACTATGTTTAAATGTTTAGCATTGTTGCGGAAGCGGGATATAAATCGGTTGGATGGCATGATTGATGATCTTCTGGTGGCAGCACGCCATCTTGCTTCGCCTCTTAGCCGATGAGCTCCTTACTCCGTTGAAAGTTGAGAGTGGTATTACTACATTTTTTTTCTCTCTAGTTGGACATGTTTGTGTTGTTGCCCAGCAGGGTTTTGTTTTCAATTGCACACTTAAACTCTTTGTATGGATGTGATTGCATTATTATTAAAGCGAGGCAAAAGCCAATTTTGAGGAAAAATAGTTATCCAACGTAGCAAGATACAGTATATCTTTGTTACTTTCACAAGCACTGCAATAGTCCCTTTCAACAACCAAAGTTACCAAAAGAAGCAACAAAGTTGTTTCTTGAGCAGCTAGCATGATCTGTTTCCCCTTAATTAAACGTCCGCATCATCTTAGCAGCAGGATAACCACTTAACCAGCATCATTAAAGAGGAACTGATTAATTAGCCGATGTTACAGCCAAGTGGGTGATCGATTTAATAATTTTTCGTATCGCAAAGATGATGTGACTTAAGTTAAAGCTTTCCTTTGCATGGAAAAAAGAATGATTGCGCTCCAGATCATCATCAGTGTCCTTAATCCACTTTTAAGAAAAGGAAACGCAAGCAGGCTCTGGCTAACACAGCTGGAACAATGAGTGGAGCTCGCCCTTTAGATGACAACCCGGCCAACTTAACAGGTAAGTGCTCAGGGTATAATGGCACTATATATATGATGTTATATGTATGTATGTATGTATGTATGTATGTATGTATGTATGTATGTATGTATGTATGTATGTATGTATGTATGTATGTATGTATGTATGTATGTATGATCACTTAACACAGTTTTTAAAGCTGAAGCTGGAGTACATATATAGAAGCGTACTAATGCCGCTATCATGTGAGGTATTCAGCAGACATGGGTATCGATCGTACTAGGCACTTCGCGCGTTGAGCAAAAGCGCGGCATGATTATTGCTCCCGTCACCGGCCTTGGAACACGATGATGAACGAGGAAAGCGAAAGACGAGTGTTTTGTGCCGCGTCGCGCTCGAATGAGTTAATCGAGCATGCCTGTTCTTGCTACCTTGCTAATTGACGATGGAGCTACTACTATATTCGGGTCCAATATCGGGCGCCACACCTGCATATGCCATTGCCAATCACACCGTACACGAGACGATAGGGGCAGAGACGTCGCGATCGGTCCAAGTGGAGAGATGGCAGATCATGTGGCGAGCAACAGCGACGGGACGGTACGGCCGACCATGCCGCCCGCGAGGCATTAGGTTATCGGCGGCATTTGACGAGCAGCTCCCGGATGGGAGGACCGCCGCGCGCCCATCGGTGGTCAGGCGCATGCAAGCATCATTCTATCCAGCTGCATGCTCCCGCCTGGGGATTCGGCCTCCCATCCATCCCTGTCCGCCCGCTCCCTGCCCTGCCTCGGGGTTGGAAACGTCTAGCCGATGGATGGAGCTCGGCCATGATCAAGGAAAAGCATGGAGCGCGCGCGATGGAGCTCGATCGGCCGGTCGCTCTCGGTCCCTGATCCGGCTGATCGATCGTCCGAATCTCCCTCTTTTCGGTTCATGACCTGGCCGGCAGTCACCGGTGGTGGTGGTGCTAGGGTCAACGTGCTGGGTCACCAAATCAGAAACTTTAGGCTTGGTATATAGCGATTAGGCTAGCTGTTACATTAAGCGATAATATTGATGAACTTTGCCGTACACGTGGCAGCGCAACGAGTCTATGTCATAAGCCTTTTGAGGCAAAGACTCTGTGTCTCGAGTTCTTAATACGTGTTTCAATAGATTGGTTACGGTTTTGATAACCGTCTTCTTCATCATCGATGGAGATGGCATCTCCTACCATAAGCAATCTTTCGGCTTTTGTTCGACGGCGAGATCTTCGTCCCGACGTCAATGGTGGCTTTGAAAAATTAAGTTTGTCTAGGTATGGTCCTTCAGATCTTACTTCGCTAGATCGATTTTGGATTTTTTTTCTCATGGTTGCCGCGAAGAGGATTGTCCTTGCAATATCTGTCATGGCTGCTTCGTTCTCGACAATGGTTATTCGTACTATCGGCTCCCGGTGATGTCGACCTTCGGTTGTTTTTCCCTGAAAAACCGGTGTTGGTACTCTTACTGATGTTGGTTGATTATTTTAATGGTTGCGTGCATGCACTGCGGCTCAAAATTATGAGAGAACACTCGTTGGTATTTACAGGTCTGTGGTTCGGTATCTTTGTCAATTTTCTACGGATGACTTCAGTAAAATACAAGATTGTGTCATGAAAAAAGAAAGAGTTTAAAGATTTGCTAGTCTCTTTTAGACTTTATTTTGTAATCGATGTAGTCAGCTCATGTATCTCTATCATGTACTATTTGCTACCATAAATATATCATGGTATTGATTGTCAAAACAAAACAAAATGTTGACTAAAGACATTTTTGACGTGCAAATTCGAGATTTTCTTTTTGTAGGGGAGATAAGCTTAAGTTCTTTTGAACACAGGTGTTTTATTACAATGTTACATAGATGGATACAAGAACTAGTTCTCTAGACTGGATCGGCCAAACATGATGACCTGACTATAACTGATACACCACTTCTAGCTAAGCAAGGGCATTTCTAGCTGAAACACTTAAAGGGCTTAAATCCTCAAAAGATTCTCTTTTGAAAAGTTAAGCCTAGTCTAACCAAACAATCAATAGTTGTAACTCCTCCAAAATTTGAGGAGAAGCGTAGGGCCTCTCTCAAATTTGAGCATCCGGCACCAACTCTCAGCAAAACAAACGAGTTGGCCTCTTTTCCCGCCCGTGTTGCCTCCTTTTCCTGTCGGTGCCCACCGCAACCACAGGGCGCCCCGCCGACAAACCTCCGGATTTCGGCGAAATTTCTCGATCGGCCACCCCGCACTGATGGTCGCCTTTCCTGGTCACGACTACACTGCTCCCCTCCATCCCAGGCTATGGGCGGAGCCGGACACAACACCCACAACATGTTAGAGAAAACCTATAGAGAAGCAGCACATACATAGGAGCACGTACATGGTTGTCGGGCCACCGTCGCCAATTTCGACGAATCATTTCATCCCTCACCACGCATCAAACCACAAGGAGAACAAATAAGAGGGGAAGAACAGTGGTCTGTGGAGAACGAATACTTACCTACTGTTGCAACTACGTGTACTTCCAAGCAGGGGCGGAGGCAGGATCTGAACTAAAGGGGGGCTGACGACGATAATCTGCACATAAGGGGGGCCGGACAAGCCAATTGTGTAGATTATTAGACACATAATCACATGTTTTCATGGCAAAACCATGGATTTTTGCATGATACACCGTGTCATAGGAGGGGGGCACGGCCCTGCTGGTCCTCCTAGCTCCGTCAATGCGTCCAATTAAGTGCATCGCTCAGGTACTTCAATGTACACATATACTGATTTTAGAAGAACAGAAAATGTTCGTTGAAACATATCAACGTGGCATGTAATTTTAAAGTTCTCGACGCGTGTAAGTCAGGATGAAAACTGTTCATAATTCGGACGAACGGTCTAAAGATATTTTATTTTGAATTTGAAATCCAATAAAAATAACAGGTACAACATTTTGCACTCATCATGCGTCGGAAGAGAAATTCGACCAAAATTCTACTTTTGTGACACTTGTCAAGCATGGGAGGCGCCACATGTTACCGGATAGAAAGAAATGATATTTTTTTTGCAAAAGTCAGATTTTTTCCAGTGATTTCGCTTGAGAAAATTATGTTCTTTTGGACTGTTTTCTGAGCGATCTTGGGTAGGCCCAATAATTACCTTAGGTTACTCTTTTTACATGGGCTCCTCTCGCAAAAATCTACACGGGTCGGACCCAACTAGCACCGCCTTATTACCCACCGCAGTCGAAATTAAAGTATTCACGCGATCCGGGCCCACGCGTGCTGGCCGGTGCTCATCGGAAGCACAGTCGTCAGGTCCAGGAAGCACACAAAAGAAACAAGAAAGCGTGGGTTGGCGGAAGGGTGAAGAAACAAGACGAACAAAAAAAGTAGGTGACCGCCTCCGGAACTTACCAAACCGAGCGGCGGAAATAAATCAGCGAATCCCTGCGATTTACTGCCGTTTCAACTCCTCAGATTCGCAACCTTGGAGAGAGCGGCGGCGGTGCGGGAGGCGCAATGGGGTCCGGATCTTTCCTCAAGGTGCTGGTCAGCAACATGGATGTTCTCGCGGGGTACTTCTTCTTTCCCCTTGATCTCGTTCCTCCCTCTCCCCTCCTCTCCTTGGACGAATTGGTTTGGTGTTCTTGGTGGGTAGGAATCGCGTACCGTGGCTGCTATGCGCTCTGTTCAGATGGCTAAGGCAAAGCTTGCAGGAATAATGGCGTGGTTTCTTGGCTGCAGACCGTAGTGTCACTCCAGAGTCAGAGTCTCGCTCTAAATCATTAAATCTTCACTGGTTTGTGGTAGGAACGTCAGTTTTAGAGTGTATATTGGGGAATTTTTGCGTATATCGTTGGATTCTGGCAAAAAATAATGGATGGAAGGGTTCAGGGTTTTTGGTTCATCATACCGATGGACTTAGCAGAGGACTGATTTATCAGAACTGCCAACGAAGCTCCCTAAGGACCTAGAGTAATGAAATGCAATTTAATCAATTTGACTTAGGACGCATATTTGATCCTGGGAGGATGCGTTTGTTCGTTTTGGAAGCGGGGCTAGATTATATAGATGTGTTGCTCAGATTGATTGCTTGAGCATCAAATATGGTTCCACATAAGGATCCACCTAGCTGCCGACGTGACATAGTTGGTGTCTTCGGTGAAAATTTGGCTACAATTTTGCAAATGGGCCACATTGTTTAGCATTTATGATTTTACATCTTCTGCATAACCTACCAGAGTGGAATCTTCTTGCTTAATAATACTACAATCAGGACAACTTTGCATTGTGTATAACATCATGGCACATAGCTATGTGCTATCTACAGAATATGGCTACATAATTGATTTGCAAATATGTTACCACATTGTTTAGCATTTATGATTTTATGTCTTCTAGGCATAGCCGGTCCCAAGCCCGGATAAAGGAGGAGGGTTGTGATAGGCTTGGCGAGCCAACGTAAAAACTAGCCAGTCCCATGGATATGAAACCCACGAGAGTAGTACTAGGGTGGGTGACCTCCTGGAAAGTCCTCATGAAAGGTTTCATATCTAAGGGTTGTGATAGGCTTGGCGAGCCAACGTAAAAACTAGCCAGTCCCATGGATATGAAACCCATTTGGGCGAGAGTAGTACCAGGATGGGTGACCTCCTGAGAAGTCCTCGTGACAGGGTTTCATATCTAGCCTACCCCAACTTGTTTGGGACAAAATGCTTTGTTAAGGTGTTAAGGTTTGCTGCCGTGAGCTTTATTTCTGTTAGTTTAATGTCACTTGTTGGGGTGATATAATCGTGGTGCTGTAAGTTGCTAAGGCAGCTAAACGCTTGCGTTATAGGTTTTAGGACGTTTTTCATCCTCTATAAGTATTGAGGTGCTTTTATTTTTCTTGCAGGCCCATAGTTTCACTCGCTTATCCCCTGTAAGTAAATTCTTTCTCTTGCTAAGTAGATACAAACTTACCACATGCTTCCATGTTTTGCAACAACTGTTTTTTCCCTATTTAAGGTTCTCATTGACATGTTTACAGATATGCGTCTGTTCGAGCAATTGAAACAAAATCTTCTGTAGATGATCAGCAATGGCTCACGTACTGGGTGTTGTACTCGTTTATCACTCTATTTGAGCTTACCTTTGCTGCAGTAATAGAATGGTAAAAGACATCTCCCTATCTCATCATACTTTTCTTGCTTATAAATCCTTGAGTGCTTCTTGAATCTTGACTCCTATTACTGTCTAATCTAATAGGATTAGATCTTGAATCTTAATGCAGTGTTCACCTATGAAACCTGTCTTGTGACTAGATATTTCTTGAAAGAACGATAGGCAGATAATAATATTCGTCAAATAAATTTCTTTGTTAATTTGTGTTTTGCTACTATCTGATGGTTGGGGACAGATTTATGTTAGTACGTCATGAGATGAGTGGATGCTTTTACTTTTGTTAGTACAGACTAATCTTTGTGCTCCGCAGGCTCCCCTTCTGGTCTTATGGGAAGCTGTTTTTCAATTGCTGGTTGGTCTTGCCCTACTTCAACGGTGCTGCACATGTTTATGAGCATTTTGTGCGGCCAGTGATTGTGAACCAGCAAGTAGTAAACATCGGGTATATTCCCAAAAAGGAAGATTCAGATAAACCTGACGACGTAATTTCAGCTGCACAGAAATACATTGAACAAAATGGATCAAAAGCATTTGAGGCACTGGTTAACAAGGTATTTTCTTTTTTATGCTAAATTTTGGGAAGAGGGCAACTGTTCTCCCTTGTGCAGCGATTATTGTTGCCAGTATGCTCTGCAGTGATACTGCCTCAGTAATTGCAGTTATATTTTTGTAATGCATGATCATGTTACATGTATACTGATTATATACTTTTAGTTATCAAGAGTCGAGCATTCTATACTAGACTAGACGTCACATGGTTATTCTATTCACTAGATGTCACAGTTATCATCCAGAGCATGTCGTTACTACAGATGCTATTAGGGATATTCGACATCCTTACTAGGACCTTCAGACTTGGACTAAATGAATATCAAAATGCCCGATTTAATATCTACACAATAGATTGTTTTCAGTCTACATTTCTAAGCTACTCATACACAGAAAAGCTGAAGGCAGTGGAAGTGACTGTTGGTGGGTTTTAATGTATTATAGGCATGTGGTGGGTTTAGAATATGGTCCACCCACACTTGTAAGTTGGCTTATTAAGCTTAACAGTTAACACAAAACTTAATTAATTGGCTTATTAAGCATAGTGAAAGAGCATGCAAGTCGTTGTTGGCAAGTGTTTTATCCATTTGTTTAATTAAAATATGTACTTCATCCATTCCTTTTTGTTCACATGAGAGATGTGTTCATTTTTGTGATTAACGTCCTTGTTCAATCCAACAGTACGATTTGTCTCTGCGGATTAATCTTAGGCCCATAATAATTCTTTTAATGCAGTTTAAGACTTCAAATGCGAGGCGCTCAATTTTGGAGGAGGTAGAGGTTGAAAGGAGAGCCAGGGCTGAACGAGAATTCGAAGCGAGGGATGTGAATCCATTCTTCCACCCAGATTACTGATTCTAGAAAGCTCTTTTCTTCATGCATCAGCTGAGTACAATGAACGTTGGCTCTATGGACTGCTAGTTCCTTTTAGCTTATAGCATTGAGTTCTTCCCCTTGCATTGTGTTACTTTGTCTTTAACGTATGAATTGATCAGACCAACTTGAGGGAAGAAGTCTAGAGGACCAAATTTAAATTTAGATTTAATAGTATTGCATAGCTGAACTTATGAGATGTATATATGTTCTGGCATTGGATGGCAGTAAGAGTCTGGACTATGTAATGTCCATGTGTTGAATCTGTTGGAGGTGACTGAAAATTAATGTTCATGTCCATTGACAGTTACTTGCCTCGTGGCACAAGCAAATGAGTGAAAACAAATGACTGCCAATGGATTTAGCTGTCAGGCCGCAATATACACTTGAATGTGATACATCTGAAATGATAGTAAAATGTATTCTCCAGTGGGACATGTGACATGAAGTCGTTGAACATAAGCTTGCTGACAATTTTCAGTACAGCTCTAGCCTACAAACACTGTAACAGTAATGCACAATCAAAATCTTTTCGACACAAAGCTGGCTAATTAACTGAAGTTCTCTCTCCAAAAAAACTACAATCTGAAGAATTGTAGAGCAGCAAATAATGACAGGCTGCAACCAGTTCCTCTATCTGTATGTACCACTAAACTCCCAAACATTGTTGATAAAATCTGCACATATTTGACACCAAATCAAGTTCTATTCTGGCTTTGTTGGAAGCAGGTTCAACCCTGCCCCTTGTATACAATGCATGCCTTTCTCCGTGTAGTTGCTTCGGTCAAAGTTGGTAACAGCATTTTTGCCGCGTATCTCAATGGCAGCAATATCATAAGCTTCTGCGGCTTCTTCCTCAGTTTCTAGTTCAAACAAGAGGAAATTCATCAGGAAATTAAAATCAATTATCTGTGAAGAGATTTGAAGTGAAGATCAAAATTAGGCATGTGTAGCATACTGAAAGTTCCAAGGTAAATGTCCCTAGTTCCAGCAATCAGTCCTATGCGTGCTTGCCATCTCCCATCTTTTTGCCTCCTATGATATGGACATGGTTACATGTGAGTTTGAGTAGTTTCAAAGAAGAAAAGATAGCCTTTCGAATAAGCTGAACAAAATGAAAAAGAGAGGTCACCTTGTAACTCCTCTATAAACTGAAGCGCCTCTTGAGAAGCAGCTACTCCTTCTGCAGGAGAAAGCATCTTGTCATGATACCTTCTCTAACTCTTCTTTTTCTTTGGCAAATCCATTTTCTAACTAGAACATTGAATGAATACAAACATGATATACCTTCTCAAGTACGACACACATTCGTCTGGAGACATGTCTTTTATGTCTGCCAATTCCTTTTCGTAGTCCGAAATCTGGAACAATATCGACCCATGATATTATCATGTCCTTAATAGTACTGTACATAACAGTAGAAGCAAAATAAAAATAAATGAAGAAAGACTTACCGTGAAGTTCAGCTTAGTATTTAGGCCCCAGTACTTAAGAGCTGCGACATCATACGCCCTGGCGGCTTTTTTCTCAGTATCATAACTTCCTGCATAGAAGGAAATTAGAGAAAGAAAATAATTAGAACCTAAACATAAGAAACAAAGGCATTAGGTCAGAACTGAAATGAATGATATTTACCTAAATAAACTGAAGCACCACCACACGGGAACACCATGTCAAGAAACCATCAGTAACCAGTCAGAAGCAATATATATCTACACTATGTCTTTATCATACAGAAAAGGGAAATAATGAAGTTGCACGAAAAATCAGACATGATATGGAAACTTAGGACAAACAAATGCTAGCTAATTTTAAAACAATTCAGCAAAAGCTAGTAATTATTACTTGCTAATAGATCTTCGCATAGATTTAAATACAGGAGCAGAAAGCAGATATGCGGTTTAGCAGGGGGTAAACAGGGCTAGTCCCAGAACCAGTCTGGTTCACACGAGTGGATCGTACAGAGAGAAATTGCTGAAATTATTTTTGTGCGAAATAGTTGGTTGCTAAGCCGGTACCAAACCCCCACCTCATTATCTACCTACACTCCTGGGCACAACAGAGGAGGCGAGATAGAGTTATACGTCATTTTTCCAGAACTGTTCCCAACTAAAGATGAAAAAGGTGTTATAAAAGTTATAGCTGCAGGTTCAACTATTAAAACAATGTTTGATCAGAAAATCAGTGAACTTGTCACTTGACCAGCGGATTGTACTTTTTTTAGTTGTAAAACTATGTTCCTAGCCTCCTAGGTCTTGCGGATACGGCAAACAAAACTCCAGGGTTACATGCTAGAAATAAGAATCGTGAAGTCATAATGCATTTTCTATTTTTCTCGTGCCGAATAAGAGACACGAACAAACTGAAAAGGTACCTCTGCATGGTGCAGTGTGTTAGGATCTCACAGCCCACTAAATGAATGCTAAATAATAGCAAAGCTAATCATCCTGTTCACAGCTATGTCTCTTTGGTTATTTCTATCGAGGGAAATTAATCAAGATTAGAGAGTTAGAAGTTGGGTTTGGCTAATGTGCAAACGTAACGTGCGACAGAGCTATGTACATTTTGCCGGGGATTTGTTACATAAAGGACAGCATTACTGCAGCCCAATATGCAACGTCAGCAGTACCAAGTGTAAAGGATCAGATACAACTAAAAGGACATCTAATAGTACAAATGAGGGATTTGGACAGATAGCAAAATCCATATCATGCAGAAATAAATGAAGTGATGACTTGATGACACATACCACCATAGATAATAAAGAATTCCGCAAATACTTTACCCGCAAAATGGCATGTTACCCGTGAGACAGAATCTTCCTAGTTTTTTTTTTCATTGAACGATATCTCGACTGCCAGTATGTTTAATTGTGAAAGTCAGCTGAACTTATATCTCAAATTTTCTTTGTAATGGTACTCCATATAACAAAGTATTCATCAATGAAGGCAAGGTAGAGTTATCTATTTATCTACATCCCATGCTTCTATCCCTATGGTGTGGGCTGTGACCCTCTCCTGCACACATGGTGTCCTAGACACAGTTCACGGAGCCCCGAAGGTGATGCTATAACTTATAAGCATAATCTGGCCATCTATCATGACTTCCTTTTCGGAACAGATTGTGGCAGTCAAATAAAATGTATATAAATGCCCCTTAGATAGTTCTAGAATAAGGAGGCATACCTTGTCTTCCTTTCCTTCTCCGTCCTTCTACTCTGCAAGTACTGTCCCATAGATGAGCTTCATATTTACCACTCCACCTGTGTCTGCACAATTGATGATACTTTTGTAAGCAGCGTCATCTGAGATTTTGTTTACTTAATATTATGGATCACACTATTTTTGTTTCCACTGATCAACTACAAATTATAAGAACACAGAACCAAGCTTACCTGGTCACACCATGGAAACAAGATGACCGGGTGCCAGGCGTTCGCACTGCAGTAACTCCAGAAGTAGAACCAGCCTCCCTATACCCCGCAATTGTTACAGGATTAATAGAATGGACAATGTCCTCCTCAGACTCATCCTTTTTTACTATGCTGAGAACTTGAACTCCCTTATAGTCATCGCCGCCATGCGCACACCCTTCATTTCCTGGCACAATTACCAAAGCATCCTTCTCCCCAACATGGTTCTCGCTGTTCAAATGATCAACCATGTTGTTCTTCACAACTGCACAGACCTGAACTTCAGCTTCGTCGACTTGCTCATTCTTCGGGACCTTCTTCTGATCAGCACCACTGGACTCACCTCCCTTCTGACAGCTTGAATCATTGGCCTCTGACTCCACTGCACCGTGCAAGCCACCAATCTCCGTTGTGACGGCAGCAACTGCTGGCAACGAATTCAGATTGATAGAGTGGCTCCTCTCTATCTTGGCCTCATTCCCTGAACCTCCCGCAGGCTTCTCCACCGAAAAACCGTCCATTTGGTGGCCCAGACTAAGTTCTTCCCCGGATTTCATCATCGATGATGGGAGCAAGACTAAAACAACTCCCAGAACCCTAACCTAACTACCAGGTTCCCTATGCACAAATTATCTGAAAGATAGGACAGGACCAAGAACCAGAGAGTTAGATCCCAAGCACGCAATCATTCCATCGCTCAAAAGAAAACGTCTTTTTGTTGCTTGCCAGAATCGGTAAACAAGAAAGCGGCGATACCTGGATTCTGCCGTCGCCGCCCCCCAACGATCGAAGGATCCGGAAGCCTCCGAAGATTGAAGGAGCGCCCAATAAAGCAAAAGAACAAATATCCCCGAGCGCAGATATTAGGCCAGCAGGGGCAACAAAAGTTGGGAATTTTATCAGGGGAAATGGCTGTCGTCGAGGCAGGAAATAAATATCGTGGGGCGGCGAATTTGGTAAGGAAACGACGAGACGAGACCAGCGCGAGCGAGGAGGCGGGGGTGGGGGGCGGCTTAGTGGGGAGTGATGCCGGAAACACCAAACTAATCGCTGGTGGGGGAACAATTGTTTTGGACAAATCGAGAGAGGAAAAGCAGAGGAGAGAAACTGCAGAGGCGGATTTATCTGCGGACACGATTCGGACAAGTATTAAATCGAGATTTGGTGGCGATGAACTTCGAGGTAATTTGGGGGCGTTTTGCTTCGTGGACGACGCCCTCGTGATGCGTGCTATGCTAAGCCCGTGCAATGGGAGGCCCCGCCCTGTGGCAGGAACACGTGAATGGACCGGATGTGCTACGTGCGCGAAGAGAGTATCTCAGCCGTTGGGGGATCTGAGACGATGAGAGGGCGTGCACTCGCCAGCGTCCGCACTTTCGACGGCTGGGAACGGCGGAAAACATGTGAAACATCATATAATTTGCAACGAAGGTGGTACTTTAGAAAACTATATAATGCCTCCCCACAAAAAAAAACTATATTGCTCGTGTCGTAGTAAGGATGAAAATGGGGCTGAAATAATCCAACTTTCTGCGGAAAATAAAATTGGAACACCACGGAGCGAAAGCAAATTTATATTTTCTAAAGTAGGAAACAAAATTCCGTGGAGACGAAATAAACGCGGGAATATCTATGTAAAGGAATTTCCATTTGAAGTAAAGGGTTATTCTATTCGGTCCAATCCAACAAATCGGTGCAAAGTTAAGAAAAACTCAACCTAACGTTGAAAGGACATGCCTCTCCTAATTTGTTTTGTGTGTTTGTTAACAACATAAAGATGATCTTACCGTGTGCTAAATTATTATAGGTACAATTGATGAAATGCACAAGACGGTGATTGACCCCTCAAAAAGGAGAAAAGATCGAAGCCGGTGTCCCGTAGATTTAATATTTTATTGAGTCGCAGGGAAGCCGTACTATCAAGAGGGGTTACTCGTTGCAAAGTTTGGGGAAATATTTATCTGCAATTAAACCTTGTTACACCCATACCCTTTTCTATTGAACAATGGTGAAGAGGAAAGTCTTAGTTGCTGCATGAATTCCGGGCCGGAGTTTCCGGCCTACCTGGACCGCAGTCTCCGATATGTCTGCATTGGAGTCTCCCGCCTCAGGGAAGCAAAGATTCCGGTCTTGCTCCGGTCTGTCCAAATTCATCGAGTGACACACTTGGTGTCGCTCTCTGGACATTGGACCAGAGGCAGTTCGGAGATACACCAGAAACTTTCCAAAGTTTCTGATCTGACCAGAATCTCTGGTCCCTTGTTGGGCCAGAGATTCCGCTCAGACCAGAGTCTCTGGTCTCCCTGGACCAAAGTCGCGGGTGTAATTATTCCTGTAACAGCTAGTTTTGGAGACACCTATAAATACCCTTCTCCTACCTTGGGTTGGGTACCACGACCAGAATATCTTGACTTGGGGGAGTTGACCTAGATCTACACTTTTACCAAAGTGATATGATTTCCCCATCCATTCCATTAAGGAACTTGTTACACTTGGATTCGTTGGAACCCTATATGGTTGTAATCGTCTTTTTGGCTTTGGAAGCTACGAGGACTAGGCGAGAGCCTCCAATTGAGTTGTGCCCCGGCCTTGTGAATCTTGTGGCTTTGGGAGCCGAGAGATTTTGGTGAGAGACTCCAATTCGGTTGTAGAGTGTGCTTCATCCTTGTAAAGGTTTGGTTGCCGACCTCAAGGGCATCATATACTGACTCGTGCCACTCCTCATCGGGAGGAAGCACAAAGGAGGTACGGTGTGCCATATCACGACTACACGGTGATCACTTTGTGACTCTGCACCGCTCCAACGGAGACCACACGGGGATCACTTTTAAAATCTCCGCATCATTGTGTGGTTATCTCTTAACCTTACTTTACTTCTTGTTGTATCTTGTTAATTATATCTTGCTAGCTTGTATCTTGCTCAACATATAGGATTGTTCTTCTATTTGCATATCTAGAGAACTTATATTTGAGCAACGCCTTAATTTGTTTAAAGAAAAACAAAATTTGTAGTTGCCTATTCACCCCCCCCCTCTAGTCAACCTACTCGATCCTTTGAAACGTTGTTACAGAGTATTAGTATTGCTTTAGAAGTGTGTAATAGGGTACATTTTCATATTTATACCACGATTCTTGTGTGTCCCTTGGGCTATTCAGTAAGATCAGTTGCATTAATAACATGGTGCCAGAGTCGGGTTTTGGGTTCAAATATCGTCTTTCGCAATTTAATAAAAATTGACCACGTGTAGACCTTATCGAGTCACATGTGACATTTGAATTCATGTGTAGGTCTCGTCGGGTCATACATGAGAGGGGGTGTTACAATATTCTGAATTGCCCACATTTTTGTCATCAATTCTGATTTTTTTTGTTCTACATATTGGTCCCACTCCTATGATTAAGGGGTGGTTGTATAGGCATCTCAAGGCACAATGTATATTTCCTAACTTATTTGCATGATTCAAGTGGTATCTTACTTCTGCACACATCTGCCTTTGTATTATTTGTCTTCGTAATATTAATTTTTGGTATGTAGTTTCTGATAGAATCTATTGATGTAGTCGTTTTTGTTTGTCCCTTTGCAAAAACATTAAACAAATGTGTCATCGTTTAATTTCGTTTTTTCCACTAAATTTCCATCTATGTCCAGTCATCCAGTTGTCGTTTTTTGCATGACATGTTTTTCTAATAAATTCGAGACATACATGTAGTAGTACTACTTCTCTTTGAAATGCAAGGTCGAAGGGCCAAATCGTCATCAAGACCAAAACATGATTTTGCTGGCCAACAAAACCTCCAATCAATACCGTATTAATCGTCATGCATTGTCTAAAATAGGCTTTGAGGCTTAATGCACCTATTTGTCATGCAATCAACGCCATCTATTCATCATGTGCCGCGCCGATGGGTGATGCATGTAAAATGCATACATGAACTTTACATTTTATTACTTGATATTCCAACTTATTTGCATCATATATGGGTTATATTTATGTTTTATAATGATTTTAGGGGATAATTCACAATTTCCCCATTTATTTGGAATTAACCCTGCACTGGCAGAAAACCCTATTTTCTATATTTTTATGTTTCAGGGACCCAAACGACGTCCAAATGACCTAATAATTTACGGGGATCGGTTTTTGGAAGGAACAAAGCGTGGGAGCGAAGGAAGCGAACAAACGGAGACCTGAGGGCCAAGTTGAGTGGGCCCACGCAGCCAGATTCCATGGTCGCGTGGGACCCATCAACCTGGGCCTCGGAGCTCCGTTGTCGTCGATCTTTTTTCCCGAGCCTCCGTCTTGACCTAAAAACGACTATAAAAATAGTCCCCCGAAGAGTTTCGCGAGGAGGCGGCGGAGAAACACAACACCACGAAACAGGAGACATAAGGCTGCCGCCGGAGAAGATCGGAGGGGGGAAACACCGCCGAAATCACCTCCGGAAGGCTCCTCCATCCCCCTCCGGAGTCTCCATCAACACCACCGTCAAGACCAGCACCATCTCCATCACCATCTTCGTGATCCACTTCATTCCCCTCATAGTTTTAGATTGTTCGAACCCTAGCTATTGTTTAAGTGCTATTCTACTTGTGTATGATTGGCTACTTGTCATTGTTTGGGGGTGAGATTATATTTTCAGATTGTGTTGTATCACTTATACCATTGAATCATATCATGTCTTTGCGTTGTGAGTAGTTCTCTCATGTTCCTGGTGGCATAGGATGAATTGGCAATGATTTATATATGACATGTGTTGGTATTTTGTCTAGTTTTTATCTTTTATGTAATTCTATGATGGTGTTGTGCGAACGTCGACTGCACATCACTTCACCTATATGGGCTCATAGGAGAATACCGTAGTGTAATGAATTGAGGGAGACTTGGGAGGACATGTAAACCTGAGACCGAGTCATGAAGTTGCATTATGAGGGTATTAGTATCGGGGACCTTAGAGTGTAATGCTATGGTGGGACTCTATGTCTTAATAACTCTTGTGCAGTCATTTACTTGGCCATAAGAACCATCATAAGGGGGTTTAGTTTATTTATTTAGCTTTCCCTAATTATGGCTCCATCCAAAGAAGATTAAAACTTCACAAAATGTTTACCTTATTGTTCTAGAAATATTTATGCCATGAAGTCTAGGTAGCCCTTGGGAACGTTCTCCACTTATAAGAAACACACACTTGAGCTTGTCCTCTTGCTGCATAGAGGATTAGGCTTTCTCTCTTTGAGAGCTTTCACTTGTCATATTTTATTTTCAGCTTTTTATTTTATTGCAAACTCTACACCAAAAACCCAAAAACACTTGCATCATTTTACTTTGTCTAGTGCATAGATAATAAGAATAGTGACACTCTTATTTGAAAGGATAAACACTTATACCTTCTACTCCTCGTGGGATCGATACTAATACTTACACATCGAAGATTTCAATGATCCCCTATACTTGTGGGTATCAAGACATTTTCTGGCGCCGTTGCCGGGGAGTGTAGCGCTTAAGTTTTTATTCTTGTTTGCACTAGATATTTATTTTCAGTTTTGCATATACTCTAGTTTACCTTCAGTTTTGCATTTAGTTTAGTTTTACTTTCAGTTATATATATCAAAACCCAAAAAAATTAGAAAATGGAAAACTATTATGAAAACGCCATGATAGCTGCTGAATTTAGAAAATCAAATGAAGGGAAAACATTAGGAGGCTACATAGAGCTTCTAAATAAAATTGCTAGTGGGCTGCTTAATTATCATGAGGAAGAAATTTGTTGCTCTGAATACTTTAGACACTTTGAATTCCAATGCCCTTCCAACAAATAACATGTTATTGCAACTTATCATACATGGAATTATGCTCACTTAGGGATGGAAGAAGTAGAGCAATTTGTTATTTTTATGGCAGCCTATGAATTATACACCTTCATTGGTGAACATGAAACCTGTCCTATAGCTTCTCAATTTAAAGTTTTGATTGCCACTATCCTTGATCTCTGCATAGTTGAATTTAATGAAAATATCTATGTTGTTGACACAAGGAAGAGAGCTGCCCAAGAAAGCTCTAATATTTTGCAGGAAGAAGATGACAAAAGCCTAAGCTTGGGATGCCCATGCAGCCCCAAGAGGAGGACAATGAAGAGCAAAAGGATGAAGGAAATGATGAACTAGAGGAGGAAGCAAATGAGGCGCCACCTCCATCATCCACATATGAGGTTGAAAATCAAACTCAAACTTTTATTGATGATGATATTTATGATAGACTTTCTTTTTATGATTCTGATGATGATGAGGAAGATCAACCTATGCTTAATGAAACATCGTTGATAATGATTTTAAAGATAATGAGGAATATGAGTTGGATATGTTTTATGATAAATCATTAGATGACCCACCTTGTGACATAATACTACCTGTGGAAGGGGTTGATGAAATTAGAATTGCTAATAATAATGAACCTTATGATGAATCTACATTTAAACAAGATATCAATATGCACACTTCTTTTAATGATTCACATAATGGCTGGGTGCAAAACGCCTTAGGAGAAGATGATTCTACTATTGCTCCTACTATACCCAATTCACTATATGATAGTACTCTAGATGATGGACCTATGCTTATTGATAATCCTCCATGTTTAGCTGTTATTACTTTATGTGAGGATAAAAATGATATACTTGCTGCTTGTGACAATACTCTCACTTATGAGAGTCCTACTTTATTTTCGAATTCTTCTATTCACACCATGGAGGAGAAGCTTTTACATGTTGAAAAGTACTTATGTGGGCTGAAATTATCTTGCACTAATAACCATTCCACCCACAACCATCATGTTTATGATGTTTCTTGCAATTATTTTGAGAGAGGAAAACATGCTAATATCTTACATAATAGTTTTAATAATCCTTTATATGTTCCTAAGTTTGCAAAGTTGCACCAATCTAATAGTTGTTTTATCAAATTTGGTTCCACTACTTGTAACTATTATGAGAGAGGAAGAAAGACTTATATTTATGTTTCTATGTTATTTAAAATGCAACCTACTGATCATTACATGCATTGGTTACCACAAAATTGCTGCTATTTATTCATATATAAAATGCCAATGCATAGAAAAGGAGTTAGACTTAAAAGTTAATGGTTTAATGTTTTGTGTTGTGCTCTTTATGCTTTTATTTCCTATTCGGTTTAGCACACCTTTATATCTTGAAACATGCAAAATAACTTTACCTACTGTTTTCTAATTGCTAGTTTAAGATTTTCACTTTATATAAAATTTGGGAAAGTAAATGAGAAGGATGAGTAATGGAGAAGTTGGGGTCGACCTTGAACATGTGTTGTTCATGCCAATGGAACCATTGCAAAGTCTCTATCATTAAAACTTTTCCCAAAGCTAAAACCAAATAAAAAGAGTGTTTATGTTGTATATATTTGCTTCTTCTTTTGCCTTTTGCTAAATCAAAAACAACAAAAATATTTTCTTTCTTCTTTATTTGTTTCTCTTGATTCTTTCTTAGTTCTTTTTGTTTCTTTTTATTTTTTATCTTCAGTTTAAGTTTTGGTTTTTGAGTCAAGGTGCTTGTTTACTACTGTAACAACACCTTTGTATCTTATTTTTCATCTTTATGGCAAGAATAACCTCTTTTGAGAGGTAGGATCAAACAATAGTGATTTGCTGTCCAGAAAACAGATTCCTAAGCTTCACTGCGAAAAATGTTAAAATCACAGAAGAGAATTTTGACCTGAATTTTACGACAGCAATATTCAGTTATTATTACACATTTCATTAGTTCAAAGTTTTCTGATTTGAGCAACGTAAGTGCCTCTGAAAATTCACTCTTTACGGGCTGTCCAGTTTTTGACAGATTCTGTCTTTATTTTGCATTACTCTCATTACTTGTGTTTTGTGTGGTTCTATTGATCAAAGAAATACACAACCATAGTAACAGTAGCTAATGTTTAGAATCAACTCATGATATGTCTTTGCTGTACCTATGTGGATTTAATTTATGGAGACACTAACCCCTCTAATCAAGTTTTATGATGAGTTTTGTGTAAAGAGAATTTTCAAGTGGAAGAGTTGAGGGTGATGAACAATGATCAAGAGGGACAAACACTCAAGCTTGGGGATGTTACCCCTAGGCTCACCTACATATATCATAAGTACAAGAATTCAAGCTTGGGGATGCCAAGCCACCTCACTCCAACCATCTTGATACCAAGTAAGTAAGCCTAGCTATATGGCTATAAAGAAAGCGCTTTACGGGAGGCAACCCGGTTGTTTTTTTTTTGATTTTCTTTGTGTCCTCTTGCTGTAACAAGAGACTTAGTTTTTAGTTTTGTTTCTGGAATTTTTAATAAAGTGCCAAGTTTTACCCATTTTGGTTGAAAAAGTTGCTTATTGTATTCGGAGATTTTATTCCAGCACGAATCTGTGCACGGTATGATTTTTCATTCCTATTCTGTAACTCCGAATGAGCTGATATTTGAACTGTAGTTGCAACTTTTCATCCTCTGTAAGCATGAATTTTTCAGAATTTTTCGACATATTTAAGTAGGGTAGAAAAATGTTTTGCTGCTGCTGTTTTTCTGGACAGATTCTGTCCCATTTTGTTTGATGCATTCTTTGAACTTTTAACTTGAATCTTTTTGATCCAATTGAGTTTATAAGTAGGCATACAACATTATACACTTTCTGGACATTCATATGAATTTTTGTTTAAGGATTTTATGCAGCAAGCAATTCATTTGTCTATCACTACTAATGTCACCCCACAGAAAAGAAATGGGAGAAACGGTGTTTTGAAGTTTTTTCACAGGGATTAGAGGAGATGCACCAAGAGCTATCCAAGGATGGTGAAGACCATAAGCTTGGGGATGTGAAGACAACCCCACTGGACCAACACACTCTCGGTTTGCACACGTCTAACTTCTGTTTTTCGATCAATGCACTTTATCGCATAAACTTGGAGCGTCTTTTATTTTTTTTATTTCGGTTTGTTTTTTTTTGTGAGACCACCACTATCATTTATTATGAGAGCTACTGGAAATTTGGGTTGAATTAAGTTGGATGCTATTAAAAATTGGGAAAGGGATGTTTGAGTTGATTCAAAAAGATACATATAGTTGCATGATTCATGTGCTTTTTAATGAGTATTAATTTGCAAGTGTTTTATCAAGAGCTATCTTTTATTCATGTTTTGATGCTGAATGTTACTTTACTTTGTTTAACATGGATTGGTTAGTTCTATGGACACTTATGCATGCATTTAGACGGTCAACTTTCTCCCTCTTGCTAGCCCAAAAATTCCAACAAGTAAAAACTTGTTTTCCAACACCTTCAACCAAAGTTTTTCCAGTGAGTCCACCATATCTACCTATTAGCTTTATGCTATTCCGAGTATGTTTATCATGTTATTTTGTATTATCTATACTTCTGAATTAAAATGCTTATGTTATTGATTGTTATGGGAAAAGTTGGTTAAAAAGCTCTCACGAACTTGATGCACACTTACTTTTATTGCACTTAATAAACATGACCCATTGTGATTAAAATTATGAAGTTGTGAGCTTGACAAGAGTCTTGGTTGGGAGTTAGCTCATATGTGCTGTCACATGGCAAGCTTTCAACGTGCTCTTAATTATATTTAGTTGATATCATGTACTTTTGTTTATGGATGCTTATCATGGTGCCAAATAAATGCGGAAACTTAGTAAGTTTAATGAGTTTGTATAAATGGCTAGAGAGACGCCTGGGCCGCTAATCTAAGCCATGCATCATTCATGGTGGAAATTTACTTACATGCTATGGTGAACCTTCAGTGATGCACCTCACAATAAAAAGCTATACCAATAGTAAATAAAAAGGGTGTGAGATTGTTCATTTTGTTTGTTTGTCTTGTCATTTTGACATGGGCTTGTTCCATGTCCTGGGACAAGAGGTACCCCAGTTGACGCTCTTGATGACGCTATTATATTACTTGACCTTAACTTGAACTTGCTTTGTGGCCCAAGTTGAGTAACACCGTGGTGTAGGTACTCGTATTCACGGGGCATGAGGCATTCAACCCATACTTTGTCAAGCACACTACTCATATTTGCTTTCACTTTAAACTTTAACCATTCAAGATGCTATGATAGGGGTAATGAGAGCTCACACCAATGAATACCACATTGCAAACATTAACTTAAGTAGAAGCATTTGGAAGTTAGATGAAACTTATTCATGTTTTACCTCTACTTATTTATATCTTTCCAAAGTGTCCACCTTTTATATTCAGATTTCAAGAATACTCTATGACCATTATAGGATGTTTTTACTTTTCATTATGCATACATTTGGTCCATAGTACTTTCTTCTATGTTACACTTTGTGAATTATCATTGAACATCCTTTCATTGAATATTTGATATCACTTTATAATCTATCTTGTATATTGCTACTCCTTTGAGAATGAATCATTTGACTTTATGTAGCAATAGTAATCATCTTTGATATCCATTGATAGTATTAAAATGCAAAGTCCATGTTAGTTTTATCACCTTCATACTCGAGGACGAGTATTGGTTAAGCTTGGGGATGTTGATGCATGTAAAATGCATACATGAACTTTACATTTTATTACTTGATATTCCAACTTATTTGCATCATATATGGGTTATATTTATGTTTTATAATGATTTTGGGATAATTCACAATTTCCCCATTTATTTGGAATTAACCCTGCACTGGCAGAAAACCCTATTTTCTATATTTTTATGTTTCAGGGACCCAAACGACGTCCAAATGACCTAATAATTTACGGGGATCAGTTTTTGGAAGGAACAAAGCGTGGAGCGAAGGAAGCGAACAAACGGAGACCCGAGGGCCAAGTTGAGTGGGCCCACGCTGCCAGATTCCTTGGTCGCGTGGGACCCATCAACCTGGGCTTCGAGCTCCATTGCCATCGATCTTTTTTCCCGAGCCTCCGTCTTGACCTAAAAATGACTATAAAAATAGTACCCCGAGGAGTTTCACGAGGAGGTGGCGGAGAAACACAAAATCATGAAACAGGAGATAGAAGGCTGCCGCCGGAGAAGATCGGGGGGGGAAAGCCGCCGGAATCACCTCCGGAAGGCTCCTCCATCCCCCTCCGGAGTCTCCATCAACACCACCGTCAAGACCAGCACCATCTCCGTCACCATCTTCGTGATCCACTTCATTCCCCTCATAGTTTGAGATTGTTCTAACCCAGCTATTGTTTAAGTGGTATTCTACCTGTGTATGATTGGCTACTTGTCATTGTTTGGGGGTGAGATTATATTTTCAGATTGTGTTGTATCACTTATACCATTGAATCATATCATGTCTTTGCGTTGTGAGTAGTTCTCTCATGTTCCTGGGGGCATAGGATGAATTGGCAATGATTTATATATGACATGTGTTGGTATTTTGTCTAGTTTTATCTTTTATGTAATTCTATGATGGTGTTGTGCGAACGTCGACTGCACATCACTTCACCTATATGGGCTCATAGAGAACACCGTAGTGTAATGAATTGAGGGAGACTTGGGAGGACATGTAAACCTGAGACCGAGTCATGAAGTTGCATTAAGAGGGTATTAGTATCGGGGACCTTAGAGTGTAATGCTATGGTGGGACTCTATGTCTTAATAACTCTTGTGCAGTCATTTACTTGGCCATAAGAACCATCATAAGGGGGTTTAGTTTATTTATTTAGCTTTACCTAATTATGGCTCCGTCCAAAGAAGATTAAAACTTGACAAAATGTTTACCTTGTTGTTCTAGAAATATTTATGCCATGAAGTCTAGGTAGCCCTTGGGAACGTTCTCTACTTATAAGAAACACACACTTGAGCTTATCCTCTTGCTGCATAGAGGATTAGGCTTTCTCTCTTTGAGAGTTTTCACTTGTCATATTTTATTTCAGCTTTTTATTTAATTGCAAACTCTACACCAAAAACCCAAAAACACTTGCATCATTTTACTTTGTCTAGTGCATAGATAATAAGAATAGTGACACTCTTATTTGACCAGAATCTCTGGTCCCTTGTTGGGCCAGAGATTCCGCTCAGACCAGAGTCTCTGGTCTCCCTGGACCAAAGTCGCGGGTGTAATTATTCCTGTAACAGCTAGTTTTGGAGACACCTATAAATACCCTTCTCCTACCTTGGGTTGGGTACCACGACCAGAATATCTTGACTTGGGGGAGTTGACCTAGATCTACACTTTTACCAAAGTGATATGATTTCCCCATCCATTCCATTAAGGAACTTGTTACACTTGGATTCGTTGGAACCCTATATGGTTGTAATCGTCTTTTTGGCTTTGGAAGCTACGAGGACTAGGCGAGAGCCTCCAATTGAGTTGTGCCCCGGCCTTGTGAATCTTGTGGCTTTGGGAGCCGAGAGATTTTGGTGAGAGACTCCAATTCGGTTGTAGAGTGTGCTTCATCCTTGTAAAGGTTTGGTTGCCGACCTCAAGGGCATCATATACTGACTCGTGCCACTCCTCATCGGGAGGAAGCACAAAGGAGGTACGGTGTGCCATATCACGACTACACGGTGATCACTTTGTGACTCTGCACCGCTCCAACGGAGACCACACGGGGATCACTTTTAAAATCTCCGCATCATTGTGTGGTTATCTCTTAACCTTACTTTACTTCTTGTTGTATCTTGTTAATTATATCTTGCTAGCTTGTATCTTGCTCAACATATAGGATTGTTCTTCTATTTGCATATCTAGAGAACTTATATTTGAGCAACGTCTTAATTTGTTTAAAGAAAAACAAAATTTGTAGTTGCCTATTCACCCCCGCCCCTCTAGTCAACCTACTCGATCCTTTGAAACGTTGTTACAGAGTATTAGTATTGCTTTAGAAGTGTGTAATAGGGTACATTTTCATATTTATACCACGATTTTTGTGTGTCCCTTGGGCTATTCAGTAAGATCAGTTGCATTAATAACATGGTGCCAGAGTCGGGTTTTGGGTTCAAATATCGTCTTTCGCAATTTAATAAAAATTGACCACGTGTAGACCTTATCGAGTCACATGTGACATTTGAATTCATGTGTAGGTCTCGTCGGGTCATACATGAGAGGGGGTGTTACAATATTCTGAATTGCCCACATTTTTGTCATCAATTCTGATTTTTTTTGTTCTACATATTGGTCCCACTCCTATGATTAAGGGGTGGTTGTATAGGCATCTCAAGGCACAATGTATATTTCCTAACTTATTTGCATGATTCAAGTGGTATCTTACTTCTGCACACATCTGCCTTTGTATTATTTGTCTTCGTAATATTAATTTTTGGTATGTAGTTTCTTATAGAATCTATTGATGTAGTCGTTTTTGTTTGTCCCTTTGCAAAAACATTAAACAAATGTGTCATCGTTTAATTTCGTTTTTTCCACTAAATTTCCATCTATGTCCAGTCATCCAGTTGTCGTTTTTTGCATGACATGTTTTTCTAATAAATTCGAGACATACATGTAGTAGTACTACTTCTCTTTTGAAATGCAAGGTCGAAGGGCCAAATCGTCATCAAGACCACAACATGATTTTGCTGGCCAACAAAACCTCCAATCAATACCGTATTAATCGTCATGCATTGTCTAAAATAGGCTTTGAGGCTTAATGCACCTATTCGTCATGCAATCAACGCCATCTATTCATCATGTGCCGCGCCGATGGGTGATGCATGTAAAATGCATACATGAACTTTACATTTTATTACTTGATATTTCAACTTATTTGCATCATATATGGGTTATATTTATGTTTTATAATGATTTTAGGGGATAATTCACAATTTCCCCATTTATTTGGAATTAACCCTGCACTGGCAGAAAACCCTATTTTCTATATTTTTATGTTTCAGGGACCCAAACGACGTCCAAATGACCTAATAATTTACGGGGATCGGTTTTTGGAAGGAACAAAGCGTGGGAGCGAAGGAAGCGAACAAACGGAGACCCGAGGGCCAAGTTGAGTGGGCCCACGCAGCCAGATTCCATGGTCGCGTGGGACCCATCAACCTGGGCCTCGGAGCTCCGTTGTCGTCGATCTTTTTTCCCGAGCCTCCGTCTTGACCTAAAAACGACTATAAAAATAGTCCCCCGAAGAGTTTCGCGAGGAGGCGGCGGAGAAACACAACACCACGAAATAGGAGACATAAGGCTGCCGCCAGAGAAGATCGGAGGGGGGAAACACCGCCGAAATCACCTCCGGAAGGCTCCTCCATCCCCCCTCCGGAGTCTCCATCAACACCACCGTCAAGACCAGCACCATCTCCATCACCATCTTCGTGATCCACTTCATTCCCCTCATAGTTTTAGATTGTTCGAACCCTAGCTATTGTTTAAGTGCTATTCTACTTGTGTATGATTGGCTACTTGTCATTGTTTGGGGGTGAGATTATATTTTCAGATCGTGTTGTATCACTTATACCATTGAATCATATCATGTCTTTGCGTTGTGAGTAGTTCTCTCATGTTCCTGGTGGCATAGGATGAATTGGCAATGATTTATATATGACATGTGTTGGTATTTTGTCTAGTTTTTATCTTTTATGTAATTCTATGATGGTGTTGTGCGAACGTCGACTGCACATCACTTCACCTATATGGGCTCATAGGAGAACACCGTAGTGTAATGAATTGAGGGAGACTTGGGAGGACATGTAAACCTGAGACCGAGTCATGAAGTTGCATTATGAGGGTATTAGTATCGGGGACCTTAGAGTGTAATGCTATGGTGGGACTCTATGTCTTAATAACTCTTGTGCAGTCATTTACTTGGCCATAAGAACCATCATAAGGGGGTTTAGTTTATTTATTTAGCTTTCCCTAATTATGGCTCCATCCAAAGAAGATTAAAACTTCACAAAATGTTTACCTTATTGTTCTAGAAATATTTATGCCATGAAGTCTAGGTAGCCCTTGGGAACGTTCTCCACTTATAAGAAACACATACTTGAGCTTGTCCTCTTGCTGCATAGAGGATTAGGCTTTCTCTCTTTGAGAGCTTTCACTTGTCATATTTTATTTTCAGCTTTTTATTTTATTGCAAACTCTACACCAAAAACCCAAAAACACTTGCATCATTTTACTTTGTCTAGTGCATAGATAATAAGAATAGTGACACTCTTATTTGAAAGGATAAACACTTATACCTTCTACTCCTCGTGGGATCGATACTAATACTTACACATCGAAGATTTCAACGATCTCCTATACTTGTGGGTATCAATGGGTCAGGTGCCTCCGCGGGTCAAACGTAAGAAGAAGAAAAACTCGCAGCAGGGGACGGTGACGCAGCAACAAACCATGCAGCAGTTTGCGCCGCCGTTGGCGTAGGCACAACCGGTTTTGCAGTATGGACAGTCGCAGCAGCAGCAGCAGATGTTCCCGCCGCAGCCTCCGTTTCAGATGCAGACATTGCTTTCTCGAGGCCCAAGCCCTGTTGTGGCTGATGGTTCTGCTCCTGGTTTGTTGGAGGTTGGTGCTCCCTCGGGTGGTACTGCACAACAGCACACTGGGACAGTTACGGGAGGCAAGAGTAAAGCAAAAAAGGTGTGCTGGAAGTGTGCAGTGGATTCTCATACCACTAAGGAATGCAAAGTGGAGCATTACAGCCTGGTGTGTGATACTATCGCGCACCCAACCATCAGATGTCCGACGTTCAAACTTCCGAAGCCCTCTCATTTACCTCAGGTTATGGTACCGATGATACGATGTTTGTGCAGCTACCTGATAGCGTCTATAAGTCTCACCTGGAACCGACGGGTTCTCCTACCGTGCTTGTCACGGTTGTTGGTGATTCTGTTCCGGCGGCAGCTCTTGAGAGTTTAGTGGCCAGGATGTGTCCCTCGAGCTCTCACTAGACTTGGGAGGCACTTCCTCATGGAGCTGATGCTTTCTTGATCGGGCTTCCTTCATGTGAGGATCTCCAGAGGTTGGATGGCATCCAAATGAACATCCCTTCTTACAAGGCCCAGGCTATCTTTTCTGTTTGGAAGACCCAGGATGTTACCCCGACTAGAGTGCTTGAGAAGGTTTGGGTGCATGTGAAGGGTGTGCCTTATTGGGACGACTCTCGACATTGATCTTGTTACTTACCGGAGTCATGGTATTGTTCGTATTCTGGTGGGCATGCTCAATTCACAGGCGCTTGAGAAGAGTGTGGATTCTAATGGGCCTTACATTGGAGCATCTTGTGTGGTCAAGCTTAGAGAGTATGCTTTCTTTTTCTGTCGCGAGGCTACGGATTTTGTTCCGGATCCCAACTTCGTCCCTTATTTTTGGCGTTGTAAAGGTGATGATGTTGACGAGGATGAAGGAAATTAGAAGGCCATGGATGGTTCCTCGCGGTCGACTAGCATGCGGAACACACAAATTTCTAATATGGATGTTGATGCAAGCAAACCAACGGAGGCAACTACCAATGACAATTCAGTGGTTTCTAATGTCTTGTCTACCTTTGTACCAGACATGGTGATTACTCCTTATAATCCTAATCCGCGTACGCCGAGAGGGATCGAGATTGTGGAGAATATCCGTAGATCATCACCAGGTTTGATTCGGCAGGCAGCTTTCTGTTCTGGAGTTACGGCTGATAAACATCAAGCTGCTGAGGAGTTTTTTCCTGCTGTTCAAGCTGCTGGGCCGTTTCCTGCACCTGGCCAGGCTGCACATGTTCTGGAGCAGGTGATTGGAGGCCCAGGTGGGGCAGCCGTGTCGCCGCAGGCCGGCCTTGGCAGGCCCCCAGCTGCGGCCGAGACGGCGCGCCTGGATGGCCGCTCGCGACGCACCTGGCCGCCTCAAGCGGGCCGGGTGGTGGACCTACTGCAGCTGCTGAATTGGGCATGGGGAGGCTGCGACGTCGGCCCTGCCTCCCCTGGTGGCTCCGTTCGGTGTGCCTGGTGGTACAGCGATTGGGACGGCTGGGGATTCTTCCACAACACTGTCCTTACCGTCCCAGTCTTTGACGATGGTGGACGCTACAGTGGCCGGGTCAGCTGCTACTTCACCAACGCTGACCCGGCCGCTCGTTTCGAGGGCACCAACTTCGCCACCGATGGCTCTGTCTCGCCTTGCACTCCACCTCCTACAGTGATGCCTCGTCGTAGTGGGAGGTTTGGGTCGGCGATGGATGGAGCTAACGTCACGGATGAAGATTCTCTGGTGAAGGCTATGCGCCGCAAGGCAGAGCTTAACTTGGACTCGCATGGTACAGACACCGCTTCTAATTCTTTTCTTTCTTTTTCGCCTTCAGCTATCTCTTCAAAGCTTGCTAAAGTAGGTGTTAAGCTTGGTAATGATAGTTCTCAAATTTCCGTTTCGACTCGTGTCTTGAGACATTTGGGATTTGACCGTCTAACGGTTATTCCTAAAGTTTCGACCGGGCTAAGTGCCACCTATCTAGATGAAGAGGAAGCGAATGCCACATCAGATGGCCAGCTTCTGGCTCATTTAGTCGGTGAAGTGTCAGAAGTTGGTTTGGATATAGACAGTCCTTTATATGAGCTAAAAGCTGCATGTCGAAAATCCAAATCTTCCTCTAACAAGAAGCCTCGGAAGAGGACCAAATTATCCAAATCCCCCATTGTTTCCCAATGAATGGCATGTTTGCAAATAGCAGAGACTTGGCTAAATACTTGCACTTTGCTGATTGTGTTCGGGATCATAATTTGGATTTTTTGGGCATCTCCGAGACGGGTAGGCGTGAGTTCTAGCAAAGTACTCTAAACCGTCTCTCAGGAGGTAAAGTCTTTGCATGGTATTCTCGCCTGCCTCGTGGACGTTCTAGGGGTATTTTACTCGGAGTAAGGACTGATACTATGGAAGTGTTAGCGGTTTCGGATGGCGAGTTTCACATCAAACTACATATTCGTAACAAAGTTGACAATTTCATATGGAGTCTAGTCACCGTGTATGGACCTACCCAGGAGGAGCCTAAGTATGCTTTTCTCACCGAGGTGGTTAATCTAGCAAAAGATAACCCACACTCCATGATCATTAGAGGGGATTTCAATTTGCTACGGTTTCTATTCAAGAAAAGTAAAGAACGGTTTGACAACCACTAGCCTTTTTTGTTCAACGCAGTCATTGACAGCTTGGATTTGAGAGAGGTATCCATGGTTGGAAGACGGTTTACTTGGGCAAATAGTCTACCGGAACCCACATACGAGAAACTAGACCGGGTACTTATGGATACGGATTGGGAACTGAAATTCCCCATGGTATCGGTACGGGCTCTAGAACGTATTAACTATTGAGGCTCTGTCGGACCATGCTCCAATTTTGATGACTACTGGATTACCTAGGCTACCGTGTACGTGTAGGTTCAAGTTTGAACTTGGATGGCTACACCGGGAAGGTTTCCAGGAGATGGTCAAAAAGATTTGGGAAAGACCGGTTGCTGGTGCAACACCAATCCAAAGGTGGAATAACAAAATACGTGCTTTACGTAACTACCTTGTTGGATGGGCTCGGCACATAACAGGTTTACTTAAAAAAGAAAAACAGCGGCTTTCATCAATTATTGATGACCTCGAGGCTTTAGCAGAAGTTCGGCCATTATCTGTGCAAGAGATTGAGCATAAAAGCCAATCAAATGCTCAGATTGCTGGACTACTGCGCGAGGAGGAGCTTAAATGGTATCAATGGTCCAAAGCACAATTCATTCTGGAAGGGGACTCGAATACGAGATATTTCCATAGTGTTGCCAATGGCAGACACGGGAAGAATCGTATTTACTCCCTGGTACAGGAGGAAGGAATGATTGAAGGCCATGAGCAACTAAAGTTGTATATCTATTATATAATTAAAACACAAGACAATGGATGGCTAGGATTAAGTGACGGAAAAAGGACAGCCCAGATTTACCGTAATCATATCTCACGGAGAGTTCAAAGGTCTATGAAATCACGCAGCTAATAAAAAATATTGTGCGCCGTGTGTAAGAAGAACTCCAACAAAAAAGGTAACAATTTAATTCCACCGCCCTTATCTCAGCGAGTACTCCTATGTCACGTCATCTTTTAACCCATATATTTTGTCCGCGTCGAAGGGCGTGCAGCAGCAATCAGTAGTTGTTGTTTCGATCTGGAGACATCAACGGACATCCGCGAGCTGAAGACAACGCCGTCTCGATTCAAGGAAGCTAGCACGACGGTATGCCGGCGATCCCGTTCCAATGAAGCTGACGAACAAACGAGGAGCTCTGATCGAGTCAACCTCAAGCTCTTCGACAACTCTGTTTGGCGAATTGGCGATACCAATCTGGTGTGAAGCTACAATTGGTGAAGACCACGAAGCAGGTTTGGATCGATGGTGACATCACGAGGCAAACACAGGTGGGACGCCAAGCGTCCATAGGGAATTTGGTGATCAACGTGAGACTGCAGTTTGCATTGCTGGATTTCTAATGCATGAAGTCGATTCCGATTAATATTTTGGTGCAGGATTCCAGTTATATTGCCCGTGTGCATGAAAGTGTAGTCGCCGTGGTCGCCTATGCCCGCAGCTTTCTTTGTTCGGAGCAGTGGCGCCATGACAATCTTCCGTGACTACTAACGGGAAGCAATCCAGTTCTGATGGAAAGCTAGCCAGTACAGATCGTGTAGGTACGATTTCTCTGCAGTATTGCTCCTATAATAGTTCATCATGCACCTTTTAAACAGATCATACAAGAGAGAAGCGGATCAGACCGGAAAGCCATGGATAAGCTGGCCCAGCAGCAGTCTCAACACTTGGTCCTTTTCCCAGCATAAATAAAGCGGTCTTTGATGAGCTCAGGGTGATAATGGCAATATCACGCCCATGAAGGTGGCTCGAGGTGACGGCCATCTCGCGCCAATGAAGCTGACAAACTCATAAATCAGAAGGTGCAATGAGTCTACCAAGGTCTTCGAGGAGTTCGTACAGCGATATATATATACATCTGGCAAGAAGCTTTTTGGGGGATATCAACAACAACATCAACATCAACAGGAGGCGATGGACATGTCAGGGACTGGCAGGTCGCCGGTGATCACGCTAGGCGATCAGGTGTCGGCAATGGCTGGCACCTCCAGTGGCAGCGGCCCTAGGCTCAAGGGCAAGGCGAACGTCCACGACGAACCACACAAACTAAAGAGAACGCGATGAGATGCACAACTACAGCAGACAAGCTACTAGCTAGATCAATCGGTACAAAGCCATGATCGATCACGTGTGCCTAGATGGAGTATGCAACGCAAAGTCCTGAATGTAACACATATGCACATTCGAGGTGAAGACCATGAAGATTATTAAATCTTAACCAAGACAAGAAAAAAGCTTATGATGCAATAGTGGAATCAGTTGACACAAGGCTAGGAGAACAAATATTTGAGAAAGGCTACAGTGGCACGAGAAAAACCTATCTACGGAAAGAAAGCAATAATGACGAAGCTTAAACGAGAGAGAAAGGTAATACTTTCTGTAGAATCATGCAGATCTGCAGTGTTGCTTCTCCAAGATGGAAGAACATCACACTCAAGGTTCCGTGTTCAACAGATTGTCGCCGAAGAATCAACGTCTGAAATAAAACAAGGTACACGTTTGATTTAACTGCTAAACAAGACCTCACATATACTGTGGGATTACTGTTTTTCTGATATGTAGTCGATCTCCCATAAAATATTGTGTCAGCTTTCTGTTCAGTAAGTTTGGTTAGTGTAAATTAAATGGATGTTATTTCAAAATCACTCCACTATTGGTGCCAATAAATTTTCTAATGATAGTATTATTTTCTTTGTATGCTGCACCAAAGCATATCCGTCTGCAGGAAAATCCCTTCTATTAAGTTTGACTGAATGTCCACTACAGCCTATATTTTTGGCGAGAGAGCATAAAATTGTTGCTGCGTCTTCTTGCCATCTAATAAAGCTTAGAACCTTGGTTCATGTAAAAACATTACAGCCTTTGTTTAGATATTTTATCAGCTCTTTTATTTTTGCAGGTGTTATGCCCTTTTGGATTTTGGTTTGTGGAATACATGACAGTAGGATACAGTAAAATCTTGGGCGAATGTGACACTAGATATATTCTTAGGTTCACAACGGAAAAAGCTATGAGAGGTCATTTGGTTGGATGGCAATGGTACTAGGAGGAGACTTCACACAAATACTACCAGTTATTACCAAGGTGAGGCAAGAGGAGATTGTTCATGCTTAATGCAAAGATCGTACCTATGGAATCACTTCAAAATATTTAGGTTATCAACGGATCCAGGACAACAAAAATGTCGCTGAATTTGCAGAGTGAATACTACAAATAGGCGACGGAAAAAAAACATAAGATGAAGGAGAGATTGGATTAAAATGGTTAAGACACTACTGCTAAAAACGGAAATCCGAAAGAAGAAATAGTCAGAAGCACATAACCAAACTCCCTGCAAAAATACTGGAGCGGGAATTCTTATTAGAAAGAGCAATGCTATGTCCACGGAATAAAACAGGCAGGGAGCTAAACGAGAACATAATGAGCCGGACACAAAGGTGAAGAGTGGAGATACCCAAGCCTGGATACCTGTGCAATGCAATGAAGAATAACATGAATATGGAAAATATGTATATCCTACTGAGTTTCTCAACACCCTGAAGTTCCTAGAAATGCAGGAAGGTTTGTCAGTGATGCTCCTACACAACATAAACCAAGCTGCAGGTTTATGAAATGGCGTGAAATTGACAATAAACCAACTTGGAAACGTGTACAGCGAGGCAACAATTATTATAGGAACACATGTTGGCGAAAAGGTATACATACCATGGATCATCATGTCACCCAGCGACTCAAAATGGCAATTCATGCTGAAACGACGCTGCCTATATCCATCCTCAGTCTAATTCGCAATGGCCATAAATAAGAGCCAAGGTAAATCCTTGAACAAGGTTGGAATATATTTGCCTAAGCGAGTATTCGGCCATGGGCAACTATATGATGCATTATGAAGTGTTACCAACAAAAAAGGATTGAAGCTGCTGATCGATGATAATGAATGTCCAAGTGAAGACAAGGGAAAGGATATTTCTAAGGAGATATTCTAATGTACAGTGGAACGCAAGTTATTTAAATCATGATTGTTGGACTGGAGTGCTGATCATCAACAAAGAGTAAGCAAGACAAATTATGGTAAAGAAAATTGTAGACAGGAGTTGCAAATTTCCAATTCGCCCTATTCCTGCTTGGTTACATAGAGTTAGAGATATCCTTGATATGCCTTAATAAGTACACATCTATTTCTTGGACATGATTCATTTTAAATAGTTACAGCATATTTCTTGGAACTTCATGTATCCATATATTATTTAAATATCCGAGATCAAACAATGGAATCACCCGCGGTACCCTCATTTCATCTCTCCCATGCTACGGACCCCCCGACGACACAATCATAAAATAGAATATGTGGCATGAATAGTACCAAAATCCACAGCTCTCTTATATCGTCTTTCTCAAGAAACGGGATATTATCTCTTTCAGCACATTTAAAGTGAACTGACAATTCTTCCATGCTTCACATTTATTTCCTCCACGTGATTCATTTTACATAGAAAACATGCATATGTATATGATCTTCATATTTTACATTTCTTATGTATGTACTTTCGAAGTAATTTCAGATAACAAGTATCTCAGCTCAATCAATGTACGTAATCACAAACGGGATTCTGCTCTCATCTATCTCAAGCTGCATGCCTCCAACACTGACAAACAACAACTAACATCACTCTTATGGATAGTACAAAATCTAAATATCCCTTATATCGTCTATCTAAAAAATGGTTATAGCATAAAGATTTTATCTCTTATTTCTCATCTGGGATAAAATTAAGATGTGGGATGGAGAAGGAGGATGGGTTTACCTGCGCCTCCTTCTTTGCCATCTCAACGATACAAAAGCGTAGTCAGATGAACGCTCTATTGCTACTGTTCTGTTTCCAATTGACACAACCCATTCCTGCTGAACTTAGATCCAATCATAGAATCAATGAATAAAATATGGATCATCCTGTAACCGAAATTGAGGAAAATAAAAAAAAATACAAGTAGAAATGTGGAAGCAACCGTGTAGCACTGCAGGATGAGACTGGACTGGCGAGGCATGTGCCTCCTTGCCGCTGAATGCGGGCTGCAGCTGTCGCCACTGAACGAGGGCGACGCGAGAGGCGAGCCCGAGCCTCGAACACCCGAGGGAGAACAACCGGCGGCGCCGCGCGCCGTGTTTGGGACGTCAAATCGAGCCATCGGGGCGGACGCGGTGGCGCTCCGCTCGGCTCCTGTGGCGCAGCCGCGCCCTCTGCATGTCGACCTTCCAGCAGTGCGGACGCTCCCGGCGAGGGCTGGTCTCTCTTAATTTTTCAAATCGGTGACGACGACATGCAGCCTCGCCGGCGGGCACGCAGCAGGCCATATCCGCTCTTTCGAGATGCACGAGAAAGTCAATGCACTGGGACATTGGGACATTGGGTACAGTGGAAGGATTTTTCTTGCTGAACTTTCACGAGAGATGTAGAGATGGCACTATGGCAGGTGCGTGATTAAGGAAAAAGGTTGACTATCGAAAAAGATTTTAAGTGATATAGAAGCATTTATGCACAAATAAATAAGAAGAAGGTTGGATAAGACACAACATGTATGACTTTGATTTAAAAGGTAACCATAGCCAGCTGAAAATATTGGGTACATAGATGTATTTCAGAAATGAATAAATGTCGATAGAAAAAAGGTGGCTAGAGGAAACATCATGTAATTACTAAAAAGATCTAAATTCAAATTGGGAGTTAAAAAGAGCTATTTAATGTTTTGTAAATTGTAAGGATGACGAGCATAACGAAGTAAAGACAGGTAGAAGATAGAAAAATATATAAAGAAAGCAACGCAATATTTTGTTGGACGCAAATTACATTGCAAAGAAAAACTACATAAGCTCCAAAAGAAATTTAATCCATGCAATTTAAATGATCTTGAAATAAAAATAGAAATTATCTAAGAATATAATGAAATCATATCTAACATTTTGAAATCTTTACATTATGTGTTCTCAAAAATGTGAGAAACATATTTAATGTTCATATGAATCTAATAGTGCAAATGTGTGTATTAATAACACTAATGATTCTTAAAGTATTAAATTTCTACATAAATCTTGGATAATGTCTTTCTAAATTTTAAACAATGTGGCGCGAAAAGGCATAGATAGCCTAGCCGCGCAAATGCGCGGGCCACCCAGCTAGTTACTAATTATTACATAGGTTTTTTTGGAGCTTCGGAGGAAGACAATTTTCCTTGGATGAGTCCCAAACAGCCGATATCCCCCATGTTTCTCATGAGGAAAATTGCATTCTTACTGCACCTTATTCTGAGGAAGAAGTGAGAAAGACGATTTTCCAAATGGAACACAACAAAGCCCCTGACCCTAATGGCTTCCCGGCTGAATTCTATCAGAATTTTTGGGATGTTATCAAGCCAGATCTTCTCCAATTGTTCAGCTGCATTCATAGTGGACAATTGGAGTTGTTTCACCTAAATTTTGGTGAAATTATTTTACTACCTAAGATTAATGAGGCAGAAAGGCTCCAACAGTTTAGACCCATTTGCCTTCTTAATATTAGTTTTAAAATATTTACCAAAATCGCTACGATAAGGCTGAACACTGTGGCTGACCATGTGGTCCGTCCATCTCAGACTGCTTTTATGCAAGGGCGTAACATCCTGGATGGGGTGGTTACCCTCCATGAAACAGTCCACGAGATGCATCTAAAAAAGTTGAATGGGGTGATTTTAAAACTTGATTTTGAGAAAGCTTATGATAAGGTTAAATGGTCCTTTCTCAAGTAGACTCTCAAAATGAAAGGTTTTTCCGATCAATGGCGTGCTTTAATCCATAGTTTCATTTCGGGAGGAAGTGTTGCCATTAAAGTCAATGATGACACAGGCAAATATTTCCAAACCAAAAAGGGACTTAGGCAAGGAGATCCTTTGTCGCCAATGCTATTTAATATAGTGGCAGATATGCTCGCTATTTTAATTGAACGCACAAAGTCTGATGGCCAAATCGAAGGTGTCATTCCTCATCTTGTGGATGGTGGTTTGTCTATTCTTCAATATGCTGATGATACAATTCTGTTCATGGGTCATGACATCGAAAAAGCTAAAAACCTGAAGTTAATTCTTTCAGCGTTTGAGCATTTGTCGGGGTTTAAAATAAATTTCCATAAGTGCGAGTTGTTTTGTTTTGGCCAGGCTCAAAATGATGTTGCTCAGCATGCCGAGCTTTTTGGCTGCGCACAGGGACAATTTCCTATTAAGTACTTGGGAATTCCGATCCACTATCGGAGACTCACAATGCTGAATGGAAACTTGTTGAGGAGCGTTTACATGCCAGATTACATAGCTGGAAAGGGAAATTATTATCCTTAGGAGGAAGATTGGTACTCATTAATTCAGTACTAAGTAACATGGTACTGTATATGATATCATTCTTCCAATTGCCAAATGGGGTCTTGAAAAGACTGGATTATTTCCGGTCAAGATTATTTTGGCAAGGGGATAGTGAGAAGAGAAAGTACCAATTGGCTAAGTGGAGTGTGGTTTGCCGACCTAAAGACCAAGGTGGACTCGGGATCCATGAACTTGAGGTCAAGAATAGGGTCCTCCTTGGCAAGTAGCTTTTCAAGCTACTGTCCGAAGATGGCGTTTGGCAGACCCTCCTAAGAAGAAAGTATGTGGGTTCACAGGCGCTATCCCAGGTTTATTGGAAGCCGGGTTATTCTCACTTCTGGTCTGGCCTTATGGCCACCAAAAAATACTTCTTCCCATATGGGTCTTTCTCCATTAAGGATGGATCTGCAATTAGGTTCTGGGAGGATAAATGGCTGGGTAATGCCACTCTTCGTGAACAATTTCCGGCCTTGTACAACATTGTGCGACACAAAAGCGATACTCTCGCCAAGGTGTTGGATTCTTCCCCACCAAATGTGTCCTTCAGACGAAGTCTGTTTGGCCCTCTACAAGCATCGTGGAATGTCTTGTTACAACGTCTTGCTTCGGTGCAGTTGACGCAAGGACCTGATAAATTTCGATGGAATCTCAATGAGAATGGCAAATTCTTGGTGGATTCTTTGTACAAAGTGTTAGTCCATTCTGATGTACCAGTTTTAAATAATAAGAAATTTTGGAAGATGAAGATTCCACTTAAAACTAAGGTGTTTGCGTGTTATCTTCGTCGAGGCGTAATTCTTACTAAAGATAACCTTGCAAGGCAGAATTGGCAAGGAAACAAATTATGTGTCTTTTGTCATCATGACGAAAGTATACAACACCTTTTCTTTCGTTGTAATTTCGCTAGATCTATATGGTCAGCCATTCAGATAGCCTCGAACTTATATCCACCTCGTAGTGTTGCCAATATTTTTGGCAATTGGCTCAATGGCGTGGATTCTAGGTTTAAGCATCTAATTAGGATGGGAGCGATTGCCGTTATTTGGTCGCTGTGGCTATGTAGAAATGACAAGGTTTTTAATGATGAAAATTCTTTTCTTATGCAGGTCATCTACCGGTGTACGACTTTGATCCATTCATGGGCGCCGATGCAGCGTGCGGAGCACCGAGCCCTGTTCACGGAGGGGTCTACGCAGTTGGAGGATTCGGCGAGGGATTTTTTCCCAACATGGACGGCAGCATAATCTGCGGATTGGCCCTCCAGCACCTTAGGAGTTTTTACAATTTCTCATGATGATATGTAACTCGCCTTTTATTTTTGTTGCTTTTGAAACCTCGTGGACGTGTGGCTGTGTGCATCTTAGCTATGCAGAGGCCGGGTGTATGCTTAAGACTTTTTAAATAATAAAGTACCCTTTATCGGAAAAAAAATCGTCATGTATTCTGCTGACCCACTTTTTCCTCTCACAAGGTGCGTTGTAAGTTGTAACCCGTGTTGTGGCTGACTGTAAGATTATAGCTTACTTTTCTTCTCTCTACTCTTCTCGCTTCCAACTCATTAAAAATCTGATGTGTCAGTTCTTATAACGCTCTAATATTATCCTATTATACTTGCTCTAAAAGTGAAGACAAGTGAGAGTGCTTTTGGAATGTGTCATGTGTGCATATTTTGCAGGGGCATGAGAAAGGCAATTCCTATTTGATGACCAGGTCGTCAACTAATGCGCTCCGCACACCCCCTTTGTCTTATGGGCCTGCCCAGTAGATGCACGTGCTTCTTTTTTCTTTTTTTCCTGTTTCTTTTTTCTTTCTTCTTTTCAGTTTTCTTATTAGATATTATTTTATTTTTTCTAATTTTTTTTAAATGTTCAAATTTTAAAAATGTTTAGATTTGAAAATTGTTCATATATAAAAATCATTCAAAAATAATTTCCGTTCATAGAAACTTTTTAGTTCACTTTTTAAAAAATCGGCCAAACATAATATCCGTTCATAGTGCTGGGTTCTATTTCCGGGCCGAGCAGGAGGTGAAGGCCAGAAGAAGAAGAGAAGTGCGCACTTTTTCTGTTCACTTTTTGAAATTGTTCAAAAAGATTTTGTTCACCGGTCTTTTTATGTTCACTTTTAAAAATCGTTCAAAAACAGTTTTCGTTCACCGCTATTTTCTGGTCATTATTTAAAATCGTTCAAATATAGTTTTCGTTCACCGGCCTTTTGTTTCCACTTTTAAAATCGTTCAAAAATAATTTTCGTTCATAGACTTTTTTCTGTTCACTTTTAAAAACTCGTTCAAAAATAATTTCCGTCCTTAGACTTTTTCAGTTCACTTTTTAAAATCCTTCAAAAAAGATTTCGTTCACCGGTCTTTTTTGTTTACTTTTAAAATTGTTCAAAAACATTTTCCGTTCACCGCTATTTTCTGGTCATGTTTTAAAATCGTTCATAAATATTTTTCGTTCAGCGGCCTCGTTCACCGCCATTTTCTGTTCACTTTTAAAATCATTCAAAAATAGTTTTCGTTCATAGACTTTTTACTTTTCACTTTTTAAAAAATCGTTAAAAAATAATTTGCGTCTTTAGACTTTATCTGTTCACTTTTGAAAATCGTTCAAAAAAGATTTCGTTCACTGACCTTTTCTGTTCACTTTTAAAATCGTTCAAAAATAGTTTCTGTTCACCAATATTTTCTGGTCATTTTTCTAAAATCGTTGAAAAATAGTTTTCGTTCACCGGCCTTTTCTGTTCACTTTTAAAATCGTTCAAAAATAGTTTTCGTTCACCGCCATTTTCTATTCCCTTTTAAAATCGTTTAAAAATAGTTTTCGTTCATAGATTTTTTCTGTTCACTTTTTAAAAATCGCTCAAAAATAATTTCCGTCCTTAAACTTTTTTCTGTTCACTTTTTAAAAACGTTCAAAAAAGATTTCATTCACCCGTCTTTTCTGTTCACTTTTAAAATCGTTCAAAAACTATTTTCGTTCGCCGCTATTTTTTGTTCATTTTTTAAAATTGTTCAAAAATAGTTTTCGTTGACCGGCCTTTTCTGTTCACTTTTAAAATCGCTCAAAAATAGTTTTCGTTCATCGCCATTTTCTGTTCACTTTTAAAATCGTTAAAAAATAGTTTTTGTTCGTAGAAATTTTTCTGTTGACTTTCTTAAAAATCGTTCAAAAATAATTTCCGCCTTTAGTCTTTTTTCTGTTCACATAATAAAATCGTTCAACAAAGATTTCGTTCACCGGCCTTTTCTGTTCACTTTTAAAATCGTTCAAAAACATTTTCAGTTCGCCGCTATTTGCTGGTCATTTTTAAATTCGTTCAAAAATAGTTTTCATTCACCAGCAGTTTCTGTTCACTTATATAATCGTTCTAAAATAGTTTTTTGTTCACCGCCATTTTCTGTTCACTTTTAAAATAGTTTTCATTCATATACTTTTTCTGTTCACCTTTTTAAAAATCGTTCAAAAATAATTTCATCATTAGACTTTTATCTGTTCAGTTTTTAAAATTGTTCAAAAAAGATTTCGTTCACCGGCCTTTTCTGTTCACTTTTAAAATCCTTCAAACCTGCAGTACAAAATCTACTCGTATATGACCATCGAAACAAAAACATTACAACACGATAATTGTGCGAAACATTGAGATTAACATCGTCGTCAAAGGATATTTCAGACAGTCAACCGAGTGTGATGAATTTGACAAAATTCATATTAAAAAGTTCCAAACATCGATTCGAAATTGAAAAAATACTATCGATAAAACTCGAAACCGAGTACGGGAATGGAACCTACACGTGGGCGTGCATAATTTCCGTGTACATTATATTTTAAATTTATATGTGTAAATATATATATACATGCATTTTTAAACGTGAATTCGAACGTGCACTATTTCATCGTCATTTTCTATTCACTTTTTTAAACCGTTCAAATGAGGTAAATGTTTCTAATGGAAAAAAAGTTCAATTGATTGAAAGTCGTTTGAGTAACATAAATATTCATATTTAAAAACCGTTCAAATAATATAAATGTTCATATTTAAAAAATTGTTCAAATTAAATATTATAAGAAGAAGCAGATGTTTTCTCATTTTTTTCTTATATATGATTTCGTAAGTTTTTAAAATAAACGAAGTACGTTTCCTACTTGTTTGTTTCTTATAGAAATTCGAACGTGCACAATGCACTGTCTAAATGAAGCACGGAAACAGGAAACATTTCGGGTACGTTCTGAACACTTGAGCCAGTAAACGGATGTGTGCAGAACGGAGCCAGCATCCATAAATGGGCCGAGCCCACTACCATGTGAAACACTACGGGTACCTATGCGGAGCGTGGTTTCTTCCGCACGGGTTGAGAGAGCTCCTGTAGGGCGCTTGTTAGCGGCGCTTCTTAGTCGTGATGCCTACGCGGATCGATTCCTGTAGGGCGCTCGTACGTTCGAAGGTTTTCGTCGCTTCTTCGACTGATTCTTTCGTGCGTTTTCTCCTTCGTCCAGAAGAACGTTTTTGCTACTACTTCTTGCGCTTTCGTGGTAATTGTAACCATTTAAAATTCGGAACCATTTTTAAAAATGGATCATTTTCAAAGTTGGAACCATTTTCAAATTTGGAACTATTTTCAAAATTAGAACCATTTTCAAATTTGGAACCATTTCCAAAATTAGAACCTTTTTAAATTTAGAACCATTTTTAAAATTTGAATCATTTTCAAAATTGAAACCATTTTAAATTCGGAACCATTTTTAAATTTGGAACCATTTTTGAAATGGAACCATTTGCGAAAATGAACAATTTTCAAATTTGTAACCTTTTTTATTTGGAACCATTTTAAATTCACAACCATTTTTAAATCTGGAACCATTTTTAAATTTGAACCATTTTCAAAATAGAACCATTTTCAAAATGGAACAATTTTTAAATTTGGAACCATTTTAAATTCGGAACCATTTTAATTTGGAACCGTTTTCAAAATGGAACAATTTTTAAAGTTGGAATCATTTTCAAAAATGGAACTGTTTTTAAAAAATGAACAAGTTTAAAATGAGCTCTTTTACGGTGATTGGCACGGAACTCGTGGTTCCGTCGGAACCGTGGACTCTTAATTTTGTCAGCCATTGATTAGGAGGCGATTTTTATGAGCCGTTGATTAAAATTCTCGTTGTATTAAGGGAAAAAAAACTGCCCCCCATCTTCTAATCCGTACGTTTCCCATAAAAAAAAACAATCGCTGAAACGATCGCTGTGCCGTGACTCGGGCACCCGCGACTAGGGCAGCCGCTGCCTCCGTTCGCCTCGCCCAGCCGCCGCCTCCCTTCCACCGGCGCGGCGAGATCAAGCCCGCGGCCCACGGCGAGGATTTGGGCGTAGTTGCCGCCTCCCTTCCACCGGTGTGACGAGAATCAAGGCCCTCGGCTAGGTGGCGGCCCGCGGTGAGGACTTGGGCGCAGCCGCCGACTCCCTTCCATCGGCGCGGCGAGGATGAAGCCTCTCGGCTAGGTGGCGGCCCGCGGTAAGGATTTGGGTGAGGAGCCGACACCAGGCGAGGTTGCGGTGAGGTCGCGGCTAGGGAAGCCGCCGCCGCCTCTCTTCCTCTGTCGCGGCGAGGTCGGCGACTACGGAGGCGCGGAGGGAGCGGGGGGAAGGCCACGGATTTCTCGGCGAGCTGCGTGGGCGGCTGGGTCGTGGTCTCCCGGTGGCTGCTGGCGGCAGTGGTCGACGACGACATCTCGATCGGATCAGGTGGAAACTTGATTTAGTCATATGAACAATTTTAGGTTACATGGCGTTGAACTCCCAGTTGGGAGGTTTACTTGAGATCAGTATGTGCTATGTAGTTGTGCTCATTGTTAACTCGATACTGAGCTTTTGTTTGTTTAGTTCATTTGACTAAGACTAGATTTTTGAGAGACATGATTTGAAGTCATGTATCATTTTATTTCGATTGTATGCTGTAGTGCATGTTCTTACTATAGAAAATGACATTGAATGTATTTTGACATTTATCAGCACTGGAAGTCGAAATATGAATTGCCTCACGAATCTGTAAGAAACATGTAGTGATGCTGCTTTAAGTAATGTATACGGTTCTAATACACTTGGCCTTGGTAGAAAAGTAACTACAAAAGTACATGTCTAGCATTTCAAGATTATGTAACTTCCTTTTTAAAGAGAGAAAGTAAGAAATGATTGCTTCAGGTTTGACCATTTTGAAATGGGCTGTTCAAACTTGATGCTACACAGCATGCAACATACATTTGTTTGGTTGCAATGTTATCCTTGCAATGTTAGTATGTTTAATCTCTTGTCTGTAGTGACAATAACTTATTTACTCCGTTGGCAGGCGCATTACATGCTCGGGCTTGCACTTCTCAACAAGCAAGAATTGGCTGACTGAGGCCACGGATTGCGGCGGCGCGCGGTGAGCTGGTCGGCAGCGACGGTTGCGTGGAGGTAGCTGGGTGAGGCCACGGTACTGGCACACGCCGATCACACTCCCCAAAGTCTGCGGCGCGGTGACGGCTTGCTCCGAAAACTGAAATTTGATTTCACAAAGCTAGGTGAGATGCTCGTGTTCTGTAGTCCTATATCACTCTGTCCGGTTCCTTTGTTTAGGGTGCCAAGCTTGTATAGCAGATAGAGTAGTCGCTTTTCTGTAGTTTTTTGTTCTAGCCATTAGTTTTTTTGGAGTATTTTTGAATCTGTGCAATTGACCCATTTTGATTTGTATGTGATATGCAGGAAGGCATGGCCGATGCAGGTGATGAGTACCTTGGCATTGCGAGCAGGACGTTTGGTAGCGAGGATGAAGCTTTTCAGTTCTATAACAATTATGCTCTTGAGAAAGGTTTTAGTGTGCGGAAAGAATATGTTGAGTGGGATGCAGCCAATGTGGAGATAATTCTGAGGAAACTTGTCTGTAGTCGTCAAGGTTGTCGTGAAGAGAAGCACATGAAGAGGAAGATAGAGGATAGGAAGAGGAGGCCACGGAATATCACTCGTGTTGGGTGTAAAGCTAAATTGGTGATTGCAAGAGGCGAGGAAACCGGACGGTGGTTTGTGAAGGATTTCATCGATGAGCACACACATCCCTTGGCCCCATCGGATCTTGCATGTCTGTTGCGTACACACAGAAAGATCAGCGACGAGCAGAAAGCAGACATTGTAGAGATGGAAAATTGTGGGATCCGCAAGCACAAAATCATAGATGTATTGCGCATGAAACGCGGTGGTTTTGATAAAGCTGGATGCACGACAAGGGACATTTATAATTTCTGCCATCAATACAAGCAGGAAAACGTCGATGCCGGTGATTCTAAAACGGTGATCGGTCACATGATGGCGCGGCAGGAGAAAGATCCGGATTTTTTCTTCAAGTACTTGGTAGACAAAGATGGGCATCTGGAGGGATTGTTCTGGTCCGATAGTCAATCCCGGCTTGACTACGAGGCTTTCGGCGATGTTGTTGTCTTTGATAGCACGTACAGGACCAATAAGTATAATCTGCCATTTGTGCCGTTTGTCGGGTTGAATCACCACCGCAGCACTGTTATTTTTGGATGTGGTATCATTTCTCATGAGACCACCGAGGCGTACGAGTGGTTGTTGCTGACCTTTTCTGCTGCCATGTCCCAGAAGCATCCGATATCCGTGATCACAGATGGGGACCTTGCAATGCAGAGAGCAATTAGAGTGATCTGGCCTGAACCGACTAATGTTGGTACCGGCCCCACACAATTTTTGGTACCGCGGAACCGGTCGGTACCGTCAGTCTGGTACCGACTAATTTAATACCGTTAGATCTGGTGGATGGACGGTTATTAAAAATGCCAATCACCCTAAAATTTGTAGTTTAAAATTGGGAACAATTTTAATTTTGGAACCATTTTTAAATTTGGAACCATTTTAAAAAATGGAACCATTTGGCGGAAATAAGAAACAAAAACAAAAAAAATAGAAAGAAAAAAGAAAACAAAAACGAAAAAAGAAAATAAAGAAAATCTAAAAAGAAAAAAAGAAAAGAGAAGAAAATTGTTCTGAATTTTTAAATTTGGAACCATTTTCAAAAATGAATAATTTTTTAATTTGGAACCATTTTCAAAATGGGACCATTTTTAAAAAATGAACAATTTTCAAATTTGAAACCATTTTTAAATTTGGAACATTTTCAAAATTGGAACCATTTTCAAAAATTGGAACCATTTCAAAATTGGAACCATTTTCAAATTTGGAACTTTAAAAAAAAAAAGAACGAAAAATAAGAAGAAAAAGAAAAATAAAATAAAATCATAAAAGAAAAAGAAAAAGAAAAACGAAAATGAAAAAAGAAACAGAAAAGAAAAAAGAAACGAAAAAGAAACAGAAAAAGAAAAAAAAGAGAAAAAGGCGCCAGACGGGCCGCCCAGTAAACCTTCGCTTCAGGCGGCGGTATCACTATGCGGCGCTAACGAACGCAGCATAGGATTTGCCACAGGTTGATAGGTAGTCGCTCCCCATGAGAAACGAGAGGTCCTATTTGCCGCATTTAGCGGCGCGATGTCGTCTTGCCGCCTCGAGTAAAATAACATGGGCCGAGGCCCATCTTCGTTGTTCTTCTTCTTCCTCCTTTTGCTCGACCCGTCGGCCGTCGCCGGCCAAACCGCCATCTCCCACCACCCACGGTCGGCGTCGTTGTCGCGACGCCTCACCGCCCCACCCTGCCAAAACCGCCACCTCCGCCGGTCCACCGCCCCCGGCCATCCCTCTAAACCCTAACCCCAGCACCCCCTGACCTAAACACGCACCCGCACCCCCCCTTCGATAAGGTCATTCCTCGCCTCCGCGGCCAGCCGCGTCATCCACGTCTCCGGCGAGGTCCTGGCCTCACCTCCGACGGGGCGCCGCGGCCAGCCGCGTCGTCCCCGCCATCGGTGAGTTCTGCACACACCGGTCTTCTTCTTCCTTCCATACGAAGATGCGCGAGCGACGGGAGGGAGGGGTGTGCGGCGCGAGCGAGAGCTGCCGCTAGAGGCGGCAAATAGGATTTGCCATGAGAAACCAGCGACTGAATGGTAACAGGCCTTGTTTGCCGCAAACCCTATACGCCGCACGTTAGCGGCACGAATCGGCCGCGCCGCTAACGGGGAACTTCTAGCGGGCCGGCCCATCGGGCGGGCAGATTTCTTTTTCTTTCGGTTTCGTTTTTTTTCTTTTTTGTTCATTTTTCTGTTTCTGCTTTTCTTTTTCGTTTCTTTTTTTGTTTTGCTTTCGTTTTCTTTTTTATTTGGTTTTTGTTCTTTTTAAATTGTTTTTTGAAAATCTTTTAATTTTTGAAAATAGTTCCAAATTTAAAAATGGTTCCAAATTTGACATCCGTTCATTTTTTGAAATGGTTCCAAATTTAAAAATGGTTCCAAATTTAAAAATGGTTGTTGATGCATGTAAAATGCATACATGAACTTTGCACTTTAATTGCTTATATTCCAATCATATTTGCATCATATAAGGGTTATATCAATGTTTTATAATGATTTTTGGGAATATTCATTTATTTTCTATTTTTATGGAATTAACCCTGCACAGGCAGAAAACCCCGTTTTCTTATTTTAATGTTTCAGGGACCCAAACGTCAACGAAATCACCTGGAAATTTACGGGCGTCAATATTTGGAAGGAAGAATACCTGTGGGCGAAGGAAGCGAACAAACGGAGGTTCGAGGACCAAACGGGGGTGGCCCACGCGGCCAGGTACTGTGGCCCACCCGTTTGGCCCTCGTGGCTCCGTTGCCGTCGATCTTCGCTCCACCGACATAGTCTTGACCTAAAAACGCCTATAAAAAAGGTCCCCCGACGTTCTCTGGAAGGAGCGCCGCACAAACACAGAAACACCGAAACGGAGATCAGGAACTGCAGATTGGAGGGGGAAAACTCCGGCGGGGCGCTGCCGGCGTGGTCTCCATCTTCTCCATCGACTTCTCCACCGTCTCCATGATGAAGAGGGAGTAGTCCACCTCTGGACTATGGGTTTGTGGAAGTAACTTATGTATCTCTCCTCTCTTGAGATTCACTAATTAGCACCGTATGAGCTGCTGAACATGATTACGGTCACCATTGTAATACCTTTGTGGTGGATCTTTATGAGTTAATATATGTTTGAGATTGCAATATTTGTTTCAGTTATGAGTATAGATGCATATTATGTACCCCGTTCTTGTCTACTTGTTTTGATCAAGCATGTTTATGAGAGCGTGTGTGGGGGAACGTGTTCATTAGTTGGAGTAACGGGGGGTGGCTAGTGCAGTGAACATGAGAGAAAGTTCTGCGATCCACTTTGGTATCTTTACCTTACTTTGTTGCCTCACTAGGGATAAACTAAAATACCATGCTACCGGGGATGTGGGCGTGACCATTGCCACTACTCCATGACTAGATCTAGCATGTTCTTATTTTCACTTCATGTCATGATACTTAATGCTATACTCTGAGTTATCTTAATTACTGAGGTGTTATGATTTAGTTCGCATCTTGGTGGAGTATAAGAGAGGTTAATAACCAAAAGATCTCTATGTTAGGACGTGATGCCCATATATCTAAGTAACTTGTTATCAAACCCTGTGTTGCAATCTCATATGTTAACTGTGTGTTCCATTGTCTACCACTTTATAAAGAGAGAGTGCATTTGTGAAACCATGAACCCCAGTCCATTTTTAATCATAAGAAACACCTTTCCAACACCATATACCACTTTTCTATTTTCAGCCATCATTAAATCCGAAAATATAAAAATACTTTTCATCTTGCATACATCATTCAAAAACCCAAAAATATCATTTATCATTGCATCCACCATCATTGCATATTTATTTCTTGTTTGCATTGCATAACTATCCTGGTATGATTCTTACACCTTGTGCTTGACAACCACAGGTGAGGTTGAGGACCAAAACATCTAACCTTGTTTTGTAGGTAACCAAAAGAAGGATAAGAAGATAAATCTACCACTTCAGATTCCCCGAGAGTTCGATATTAAACCCTCGAGTCACCCCTCGTGGGGAAAATTGTCTTCCACTTACTATACACTCTGCACTTGGAGTCTCAACCTAATCCCGTTTATTTTTGCAGGTATCAAAGCCTTGCTCTTCGGGACCATCAGTTGTGAATTTAAAACGGTTCCAAATTAAAAAATGGTTCCAAATTTGAAAATTGATTGTTTTTAAAATGGTTCCAAATTTAGAAATGGTTCCAAATTTGAAAAATGTTCATTTTCAAAATTGGTTCCATTTTGAAAATGGTTCCAAATTTAAAAAAATCATTTTTGAAAATGGTTCCTTTTTGAAAATGGTTCTAAATTTGAAAATGGTTCATTTTTGAAAATTGGTTCCATTTTGAAAATGGCTCCAAATTTGAAAATTGGTTCCATTTTGAAAATGGTTCCAAAATCGAAAACGGTTCTAAATTTGAAAATGATTCCAAATTTGAAAATGATACTAAGATTTTTGAAAATTGATAAAAATTGGCGCGGACTTGTAGGAAAGAAAATGAAAAAAACAGGAACGTATTTTTGGGCGCGAAAAAAGAAGAAACGTGCAGCGGCAAAACAGTTGGGTTGACGGCGGGGAGCGAACACAGCAGGCGGCGCTGGGCGAAGCCGCCGCCGACGAGCGCTATATAGGACCTCCCCTTGTTTGTGTACATTCGTGGGAACGTCACCACGGTTCCTTGGGCTTCATTTTGGTGCACCGCTGGCTATACTTATTCCCTAGGCCTCGCGGGCATTGTTAAGCTTGATGGAAACGACGCTATACTATCACGATCTTGCTTTCACGTTCAGGACCCCAACACACTTCAGGCCCACGCAATGGGCCTGGCCACTAGTCTTGCAAACTTGCATTACTAGGGATCTATGAAACCTCAAAAACAAAAAAACCAGGGATCTAAGAAAAACATTCCCGTATGGGTATGTTTTCGGCTACAATTAGGGAAATATCTGCTCCTCCAAATTCGTAGCGACCCGCATGGAAGGGTTTTTATTACGGTTTTGCTAGTTCTAAGTCGCCTGAGAACTCACTGATTCTCGGTCATGTTTATAGCCGTCGGATATGCAGCGTTGAGATTCGCTGACTGGTTGTGTTTTGCCTCGTTCCTACTATCTGCGATAAAGTTTTTTTTTTTGGGGAGCGAAATCGGATATAAGGTGAGCGACGTGTGTGACGGGACTTGGGCCTAGTGGCCTTTGTTTGGGCTGTCTGGTCCTTTGGAACGTGAATAAGTTTTGCCTTTTGTCTGGATGGGCCTTTTCCAGTCATTCAAGTTTTTTTTATGCGTTGCCAGCATTGTTTGTCTTTTTGTTTCCAATAAAATTCCGATTTGTGTTATTTTCAGTCTTGTTTTCACCGAGGGCATTTCTCTGTATTCGAGCATTTTTTTTTCTGTTTACTCTTGTGAGGTTTTGCCCTCTTTTTTTAATGAACTTGTAGGTGTTGCCTGGTGTTGGTCCTGGCTAGTGGCCGAGGATGTCCAAGAGCTTGTACGTGTACTCTGTAGAGCTTTTAGCTTTACTCAGGGACTAGACTACGATGCGTGTTGTGTGTGTTTGAAGTTATTTTCTATTTTTTGTTTTGATTTTGTTTCGTGTTTTTGAAAGATGAGATGTGGGGATTATATCTGTTTTCTTTCTACCAGTTAATAGTTATTCGTGACGGTCATCGACGTGTCCGACACTCTATCGCAAGTGTAGAAGCATGAAGAGTGGCGCGCTACAAGAAAGGCGTCCCCGGTTCTTGACGGATAGTTCTCGACGTGCTAGTCCGTCGTGGTTGTGCTTGTTTGCCACCACTTTGGGGGGACACTTATGTGTTGGTGATGTAATTCCTTTGGTGCATTGTAGGAGTAGAGTGTTGGGAGAGTTTGATTATCTGTCTTTGTGGTCATGGTGCCTCATGATTTGGTTGTCCACTTTTTTCTTTTCTTTTGTTGGGCTGCTTACAACATGGTCCGGTTCAGCAAAATAAGAGAGAGAGAGAGAGAGAGAGAGAGAGAGAGAGAGAGAGAGAGAGAGAGAGAGAGAGAGGCGCATTTGAGTATAGAACCAGGTACTTCCTACTACAAAGCCAACCATACTTAGATTTTCCACTTGTAGGTGAGGATTTTCTAGTTGTAACTGAGATTTTCGTGACGCGGGTTTTAATTTTTCAGTTACGGATGGGGTTCAAACTAAGGTTTCCAGTTGCAAGTAGGTTGTAACTGAGTTTTTTCAATTACAAGTGGGTTGCAACTACTATTTTCCAGTTGCAAGTGAGTTTTTTTCAGTTGCAAATGTTGTTGCACCTAAGGTTTTCCTGTTGCAAGTGGGTTGCAATTGAATTTATTTTCAGTTAAAAGTGGGTCACAAGTGATATTTCCCAGTTGCAAGTGGGTTGCAACTGAGGTTTCCCGGCTGCAAATGTGTTTTTTCTGTTGTGATTGGGTTGCAGCTAAGATTTTGCAGTTACAAGCGAGACTGCAACTGAGATTTACTGAAAAGAAAACTGAGATTTAAATCAGCTAAGATTCTCAGTTGCAAGTGGTTTTTTCATTAACCGGGGTTGCTACTGAGATTTTCCAGTTGCAAGTGTGTTTTTCTACTTCAACTAAGATTTTTTCAGTTGCAAGTTGGTTGTAACTGAGTTTATTTCCAGTTACAAGTGGGTTGCAAGTGAGTTTATTTCCAGTTACAAACGGGTTGCAACTGAGATTTTCCAGTTGCAAGTGAGTTGCAACTGAGTTTGTTTACAGTTGCAATTGGGTTGCAACTGAGTTTATTTCCAGTTACAAGCAGGCATGTGGTTTTTTTTTTGGTCTTTTCTTCCAGCATAACGGTTGCACATTGGTACGACCACACATGCACAATTAATATATGCTAGACAATGTGCGACTGTTTAACCTTGTTGTTGATCTTTCAAAAATTGACTTTGCTAATTCTCGATCGTCCGAGATTTAAATTAGAGTTTGGGCAACTCTTGAACCGTTAGATTGTGTTGTGCTTGGTAGTTGGAATCGAGTTTTTTCAGTTACAAGTTGGTTGCAACTGAGTTTTCTTCAGTTGCAATTGAGTTGTACCTGATTTTTTCCTATTAAAAGCGGGTTGCAGCTGACTATTTTCCATTTGGAAGGAGGTTACAACCGTGATTTTCTAGTTACAAGTAGGTTATAACTGAGTTTTTATCAGTTGCAAGTGGGTTGCAACTGAGATTTTTGAGTTGTAACTGAGTTGTATCTACGTTTTTTCCAGTTACAGGTGGGTTGCAACCGATATTTTTGACTTGCAAGTGAGTTGTATATGAGTTTTTTCCAGTTGCAAGTGGGTTGCAACTGAGATTTTGAAGTTGCAACTGGGTTGTATTTAAGTTTTTTCCAGTTATAAGTGGGTCGCAACTATATCTGGGCATCTCCAGCCCGACCCGAAAATACAGGGCCTGGGCCCGACGGGCCTGACCACTGGGCCAGGCCTGGGCCTGGAAATTAGGCCCGAGCAGTTTGTTGGGCCGGGCCTGGGCTTTAGTTTTAGGTTAAAAAAGCCCGGCCCGGCCCGACATCATCCACTCAGGCCGCTCCTCAGCCCAGCGCCAGCCCAACAAGAGCCAACCCTAGCCTTATGCCCTTATCGCACGCGCACAGGCACAGCCGCACACACACACACACACTCCATCCACTCGCCCCTCCCAGTCCCATGCCGTGCGAAATGGCGGCGGCGTCCAGAGCCAAAACCTAGCCCCGCCGTCTCTCCTCACCTCAGCTCACGCCCACCGCCGCCGGCAACCGTCGCCTCTGCTCATCGCCGGGACCGGGGGCCGGCGCATCTCCTCCTCGCCGTGGCACCTCCTTCCTCGCGGCGTAGCGGGCGTCGGCCACACCTTCTCTTCTCCCCACCGCCAACCCTAGCCTTATGCCCTTATCGCACGCGCACAGGCACAGCCGCACACACACACACACTCCATCCACTCGCCCCTCCCAGTCCCATGCCGTGCGAAATGGCGGCGGCGTCCAGAGCCAAAACCTAGCCCCGCCGTCTCTCCTCACCTCAGCTCACGCCCACCGCCGCCGGCAACCGTCGCCTCTGCTCATCGCCGGGACCGGGGGCCGGCGCATCTCCTCCTCGCCGTGGCACCTCCTTCCTCGCGGCGTAGCGGGTGTCGGCCACACCTTCTCTTCTCCCCACCGCGGCAGCGACGAGACGAGGAGCATGAGCTCATCCGCCGTCCGCCTCTCCTTCCCGCGACCACAACACCTTCCTCGCCGGGGCCGCCTCGTCTATTTCCTCGCCGCGAGCTCACCCGCCGACTGCCGAGCACGCCGAGCACCTCTCCTTCAACTTCAAGGTTATTTCTTGTTGTTCTTGATGGATTAGCCGTTCTATATGCATCTGAGTGTGACGGATTTGATGATGATGTGTATTTTCTTATAAAATGCTAGATGATTTCGGTCCTGTACATGGATTTGATGCTATTTCTAGATGATTGCGTTCATGTACAGTGTACACGGTAGATGATTTTCCAGATGATCTTCATTGTTAGGTTCCCCTTATAGCTACAAGTCATGTCTGCTGTTCGATCCCGTGCAAACTGAATGTAATAAAATATTATTGATATTTCTCTACAGAGTAATTGTGGATTTGTTGCGTCTTGTTCTTGATGGTGCGATTGCCGGGATATGTTTTTCTAGTGTCTATTTGCTGAAACAGTATTGAGAAGGTCAGAAAAGACGGCAAGCTGATCATCGAATTATGCTCAATTGCTCTGCCTCGTCATAGATACCTGAAGTTCTGATCAGCTTGTTGTATGCTAGATATAAATGTATATGTGTGATGTATTTGCTGCTGTATGCTATTTTCTAGATGATTTGCTGATGTATTTGCTGCTGCTGCTGCTGTATTTTTCGTGCTGCTGCTGCTGCTGTATTTTTCGTGCTGTTCTAGATAAATTAATTCATTTTCAATGTTATATACAGATTTACCATGATGGATCCGCATGAACTAGAAGGCATAGAGGGTTCAGAACCAGATTACCATCCTGAAGAATTAGAAGGGCATCAGGGGGAGACGGTGGAGATGTTTATTGTACCTCCAAATCCTCCTCGTACTGGGCAAGGTCGGCAGAAACGTGCAAGGGGAAAGAGGGCAGCATCAAGGGGAAGGAAACCAGCATCTAGTGGAGGTTCAGGACAGCAGCAACATACAGCCGCAGCACAGCAGCAGCCAACAGCCGCAGTACAACAGCAGCCTACTTCCTCCTCTAGCAATTCCAGACTGAAGTCAAAGGTGTGGAAGGACTTCACCAAGATATCCAATGATGGTGATGAAATTATAATAGCTAAGTGCAACCATTGCTCCGCTGAGTTGTCGGGTCATTCTCAACATGGTACAACTCATCTCCTTAGGCACACCAAAGCGAAACATATGACTGTAATTTCTTTTTGAAATCTGAAACAAATGAGGATGGAACAACTGCACTAAAAAATGTTAGATATGATGCGCAAGTAGCCAGATATGGAATTTCTATCTATCTTGTGTCCGGTTCTCATCCATTTACAACAGTTGAAGAGGATGGATTTAGAACAATGATGTCTGCTTGTTGTCCAGCATTCAAGTCTATTGGTAGGCACACAATAAAAAGAGAGATAATGGCTATGTTTCTTGACCAGAAAAAAGAATTGCTTGATGTTATTGCTGCTGCCCCTGGTAGAGTAAGTTTCACATCTGACAATTGGAAATCTGAAGTCACCAAGGATAGCTATATTTGCATAACTTGTCATTACATAGATGCTGATTGGAAACTAAACAAAATAATTGTATGGTTTAAAAAAATTGATCCACCATATGATGGAGCATCTATTGCCGATGAGGTTCACTTAGCATTTCGTGAATGGAGGATTGATAAGAAAGTGATGTGCATCACTCTTGATAATGCAGCCTATATTGATAGAATGATTGTTTGCTTGCGAACCCACTTGTCGAAAGGTGCTTTACCTTTATCCGGCAAATTCTTTCAAATTCGTTGTTGTGCACACATACTGAATTTGGTAGTTCAAGCTGGGTTGACCTTGATTGATGGTGTTGTTGGCAAACTTAGAGATGGTATAATGTACCTGAAGGCTTCAGGCACTAGGCTGCACAAGTTTTATAGCACAGCTAAAACTATTTTCAACTTAGAAGAATCAAGAAAGCTGAAACCTGATATGCCCATTCGTTGGAATTCAACCTATACAATGATTGGCTGCTGTTTGTACTTCAGAGAAGTGTTTCATTGGTATTCTGAGAGGGACAGTATCTTCAAGGAGTATTTTCAGCTATCCGAGGTAGAATGGGCCAAGGCATCTCATATGTATCAGTTCTTGGAGGTTTTCTTCAAGGTAACTACAGTTTTCTCAGGAACAAAATATCCAACAGCCAACCTCTACTTCATGAATGTTTTTCTTGTTCATACTGCTATTATTGAGGCTACTGATGGTATAAATAGCTACATGGGTCCAATGCTGGTTGTTATGAGAGAAAAGTTCATGAAATATTGGTCTGACTATAGTGTATTTCTGTCATGTGCTGCTGTCCTTGATCCCCGCATTAAGTTCAAGTTTTTAGCTTATTCCTACTCAAAGCTGTATACTGAGGATGATGCCCTTCGTCGCATTACTGATGTTAGAACTACCATGACTGCTTTATTTAATGAGTATGGTAGTGGTGTGCCAGTTCATGACAACATAACTGCTTCCTCAAACACTTCTGGACTGGGTGCCTTTTCTGACTATGATCAGTATGTGGCAAGCACGATCTCACATGAAGAGAAGTCTGAATTGGAGTTGTACTTGGCTGAACCTGTGAAGAAGTTGAATGATAATATCGATATATTGGATTATTGGAGCAAGTCTGCAGCTAGGTATCCTCAGCTAGCAAAAATGGCACGAGATATCCTTGCAGTTCCCGTGTCAAGTGTTGCATCAGAGTCCGCTTTCAGTTTGAGTAAGAAGGTTATAACTCCGAACCGTGCCTCACTAAAACCGAAGACGGTGGAGGCGTTGATGTGCTTGCAGGATTGGTATCGTGTCAAAATGCAGAAACAACAATGTATCTACTTTAGCTTGCTTTGTTTCAGTTTTCACTCTATGTTCTACTTGATAGAAATTGCAGAAACAACATGGTATCCACTATATTATTAACCCAATATATTGTTGTGTTTGTAGATAATAAGAGGAAGGCAAAAGTTGTTGACCTAGATGATGGAGATTCTACTTCGGATGAAGAACGTAATATCCCTAATCCATAGCCTTTGTTCATGTCAACTTGTCAAGTTCAACATGTAATTTATCCTAATGCATCCTCCTATTTATTGCTTTTGTTAGAGTTCTTGCTACAACAATGAGAAGAGCAGAAGATTTGGAGAAGGCAACCAGGAACCAGCAAGCTTTTTTATTTTGTTCCATGACTTTGCAATATGGACTGTAATAACATTTTTATGCACTTGTGTTTGTTGCCTGTTGGCTGTTGCGAACTGTTTGTTCCTTTGTTGCCCGTTGTGAAATGTGAACTGAAGTTATGGACTACTATATAACTGTTTTGCTTGCTGTCATTGTGCTGTTTTGCTTGTTGTTTTTGCTGTCCAAATTGTATTATTTACCTCCTGTTTTGCTTGCTGTTTTTGCTGTCAAAATAGTACAGTTTTACTTATATTTGCTGTCAAATATTTGCTGTCATTGTGCTGTTAAATATTTACTGTCAAAATTGTCGAGCTTTTGGTCGGGCTTTCGGGCTTTTGTGTTGGGTGAGCCTGGGCCTGCGAATCGTGTAAATGTGTTGGGCCGGGCCAGGCCTGGGCCTGGCCTTCAGACGTCGGGCTTTTTTAGGCCCGGCCCGAAGCCCGGCCCATGGTCAGATATAGTCGCAACAGATCTTTCGGCTTCCAAGTGAGTTGTATATGTGTTTTTTTCCAGCTGCAAGTGGGTTGCAACTGAGTACTTTTCCAATTGCAAGTCGACTGCAATTGAGATATTTCTATTGCAAGTGGGTTTACATTTAAGATTTTCGAGTTTCAAGCGGGTTGTAACTAACATTTTTTCAACTACAAGTAGGTTGCAGACGTTTCCAGCTACAAGTTAGTCGGGACTAAGTTTATTCCAACTTGCAAGTGAATTTCATGTGGGTTCCAATTTGATCTGCCATTATGGTAAAATTGTATCTCATACAATTAAAATTACACGATGATTTTTTTTAATTTTTTGCCAACTTGTCAAAAAAATCTGTTTTGTGAAGAGACACGTGAAACTCCTCCAAGACACTAGTTGGCCCATCCATTGTTTAATGAGTTGCCACAAATAAAAAAAGTAAAAACTACTTAGCCCAAAAACAAAGGCCCATGGGCCATGGAAAAGAAGGTGCCGTACGTTACAGATAAACACTCCAGGCAAAACATCGATCGTTAGAGAACCGATCGTATCGCGTTAGTGCTCAGTCGCCCAGACAGTCCCATTTTATTATGTATTTCTTTAAAAACAATCGTCTATTTTGTGCGAGAAATTGTAAAAAAGAACACCACAATTCGGAGCGTCGCAAAAACCACCACTTTTCATTTTTTCCGCAAAAAATCAACAATTTAGGGAACGAACGTTACAAATAGAGCACTGATACCTTGGTTTAGTCACGTTAACAATCGTTCTGACCGGCATGGTCCACTATCAGACGTGTCGTGTCACGGAATAACTCTCCTTTTTTCCCTAGAAAGGTTTTTTTGCTCTCTGTCAAGTGGACCATACAGTCAGAACGACTCGTTAACGTGAGTGCTATCTATAACGTGACCAAAGCAATGATTTCGTCTTCACCGAATACGACGGCATAATATTTTTGAAAATGATGAGAACCTGCCTATGGTAGGATGGTTAGGAGGTGGGTTGTACCCTCAGCCCACCAGAATTCAAAACCCAGGTTTGACATTGGTGTTTCTCATTTAGACGGAATATTCTTCAGTGAGAGGCGACGTTCCTGTCGACAGCGAGATGCCTGTGGTGACTTTGTCAATCTCAAGACCCGACCGCCGGCTCAGTCTCCCGGAGGTACTCATAGGGGTAGTGTGTGCGTTCATAGGGGTGGGTGTGTGCCTGTGTATGTGAGCGTCTGTGTTCGTACTTTGTTTCGCAAAAAAATGAAAATGATTTGTTTCGTTAATACCAGGGAAATTTCTAAAATAATAATAAATAAAATCACAATACAATCCCGGCTTCAAACAGGCGTATCCTCCGGCAATAAAGGGGCACCAGAAGTCAAAAAAACGAATAGCCTGCCCATCACCGGCTGCTCTGCTCACCTGCGCACGTATTCCATGGATCGAATCCCAGACAAGTACGTACATACGGGGCAGCAGAAGCTGTGGCCGGCGGAGAGTCAAAGATTTCCCTGGGCCGGCGTATTCCAGATCTCCCTGCCTGCAGAAACCGTCGTCAGGCCGGCTGCGAAACGATTGGGCAGCAGGGCATGGAAGTTTCAGGGTCGTTACCTGACTCGGCACGTACACGTACCTCCATCCATTATTTATTTCATAGCAACGCTGTGCTGTGCCGACAGGTGAACGTGCCTGCCTTCCACAGCGTCGTGTGCGTGCTATCTTTTGAGCACGAGTAGCTCTATCTATACACAAGCACATGCATGGAGATACGATACCATGAACTATCTGTACGACCGTGCGAGGCAGTTCTCCCGTACGGTGGTACCCACTAATAAAAGGTAGCAGTACATTCCCGTATAGCCACTCGCTTTTACAGGTTCCGATCCGTGCGTTGTTCTGTTCAAAAAAAAAAAATCCGTGCGTTGTAGTACGTGCCGCTGCTGTCAGTAAACTTTTCACTGTTTTTACGGGCAAAGGCGTTTAACCGTACTATCGACGGAACGAGACCATACGCAACTGCAGCGCCTCGCCGATTCTTACTGATTCTCAGAGAATCACCCATGCATGGATCCCAGTCCCGGTTCCACCCCTCCGGCCATCTAGCGCGCCGTAGCCTTTTACCGACTCTGTCGCAATAGCCCGTAGGGGCAGGACGGTCATCTGTGCAGGCAGGCGCGCGCGCCGCGCTCTGTCGCCTCTGTGAAAATCGATCGATGTTTAAACATTAGAGGAAGAGAGGGCAGCAGCAGCAGCAGCATTCCGACCGTACACGGCGGCGGGTCCCCGCGGTTGTTTCTGCCTCTGGTAGGCGGTAGTGGATGACGGCCGGCGTGGGTCCGGCGAAAATGGCCGGTCCTTCTCCCCCACTCTGCCCGGGTCGCGTGTTCGCGCATCGCGGTGCATGCACGCAGTGCTACTGGCAAGCTGGAGCCGATGTACATGCGATGCAAGTACGTACATCTCCAGTCTGAGTTTCGGTGTAGTCGACGTACTCCCTCCGTTTTTAATATAAGATGTTTTATCATTTGTCCATATTCACATATATGTAGATATATGTAAACATATTTTAATATGTATGTGCACATATTAGTATGTATGTAGACAACATGTTGGATAGCTAAAACTTCTTATATTCATACACGGAGGGAGTACTACCTAAGTAGGCCATGCATGCCCTTATCGATCTACGCATTGCATTCTCCATTCACCTAGGAACGTAAGTGATGGACCGGGAGGTATATACACTTTTTGTCCCATAACTTACGCGTACATTTTACTCCCACAACGTGCAAAACGTGTACTGAGAGTACCATAACTTGCTTAGTCCGGATTAGTTAGTCCCAAATCAATGTGATGTTGACACGTGTAATGCCACGGTGGCTGATTGCACGCGTCGTCTCGTCGTGTTTTTGTGCAAAACTCGCTACAGTGTATTACTATTGCAGATATGTCCCAGAACAGTTAAAATGAAATTTCAGGGTCGATTCCCCAATCGTAACCCGAGCTAGCTCTCCCGGTGATGACGTGACCGTCGATGGCGTCCAACAAAAGTTAGAGAGCGTGAGGTGGGGGTGATTCGAAGGAGGGAGGAGGAGGTGGTCCAATTGGGACGATTCGAATAAGCTCGGGCGACTCCAATCAGAGCTCACGGGTGGCATCGGGGGCGACGGTGGAATGAGTAGCGACGATGGCGATGGATGAACCACGGTGACAGGTGAGGTGTACTGGAATCTGACGGGGACGGTGACGGCAACAAGAAGATCTCATGTTCCTCCAAAGGTATGCTTGGTCTGCTTCGATTTGATTTCAGAAATTGGTCTTGCTTGCTCTGCTTCTTTCTTCTCGACAGGCAAATTGACAGTTGCTCTGCTCGATAGGTGAACCAATATGGTAGCAGAAGAAATGTGAGAGAAATTGAAGATGACAATGTGATGTTGGTGAGGAAGATAGTTGAACTGTTTCGTCAACCTCTGTATGTATCCTTCAACAAGATATAGATCATTATCCTCAAGTGTATCATCATCTTCATGCTACTCACACACTTCCTTCTTATTATTGTCATCGACAGATTTATCCACATTCTCGGCAAAAACGTCATCATCACCCTCTTCGACATTGACATCACTGTCATACAACTAAAAGTCACTATCACTGTCACTATCATCTGACCGTATAACCTGCTTCAGCTCCTCTGGTAGTAGCAAGTACTTGATCTTGATGCTTCAGGTTCAACAGATGCACCTGCCATTGAATTTTCCTTTCCTCTGACTGTAAACTCTGCTTCATCTTCTCTTCTGCTAGCATAGTACACGAACTAGACGCTTCAGGTTCGGCAGATGCAGCTGTTCTTGGAACTATTTTGTCACTTGGCAAAGCTGAAATATTTGTGATTACATCTGGCCTCAATAGCCCGAGAACGTTTGTGTGATCTACAATGCTGGCTTTGACCATTTGCAGAATGTGAGAATGCTTCTCAATAAGTACCAAACCATTTTTAATTTCTTTGTCCGGCAAACACTGTTGGATGTATGCCCAAAAGGCAATAGAAATTACATCTATTTCATAATTATGCTTCATGATTCTATGCTATAACCGCGGTGGCTCCTGAATATGTGATCCAGAGGAAAACTCACACACACGTGTAGAGACATGAACAGAATAAAGTATACCCAAGTCTTGCCTTTAGACTTATTCGTTGACTGCTTGATGACCGTGTTTTCCTGGTCTAGGACATTGTTTGTGTCAGCATCAATGAGTAGCATATGGTTGGTGGAAACAATATGGCTAGGTAGACCCAAATCGTTGATATGTTAAGAGATTCCAAAGTGTCTTTTGTCCTTAGTGGCATATCACAGAAAGGTTGTTATATGACATGTCCTTAGACCATGAGGTTATTAGGGTTGTGTATACTGGAAGAATTACTTTGTTACTGTCAACCATCATGGCCATAACTGGGTGATCATAACGGCAGTCACTTGGTGATTACAAAGTTGTGCATATATTCTAATGTTCCAAGATGGAAAATTTCTCCTCTGTCAAAAGAGAGATACTTCCAGGGCCCACTCGGTATGTATGATATCCAATATGTTCTACAGATAATGCATGATGAAGTTACATCGTATGAGATATCGGTTTACGGGAACGAGAAAAGAAAACTTACCAGATAACGAGATAGACAAAGATATAGTGAATCAAGGATTGATTCATGGAAATATCAGGAATACTTAATCTCGGGTAAGTTTTGTATCGTGAGTAACGGGATTGATATATTAATAACCAACAGGTTCAACATAGTGTCATTCGAATAACGGTAGCAGTTATTCAGGTTGTCCATGAACCTGATCCTGGCTGGTGATTAGATGAGTACATCTAATTATAGCTACACGTTATCGAACCTGTAGGGGTTACACGCTTAAGTCAGGTCTAGTTTTGTGTATTATGATTGGTCTTGATAACGAGAGAGTATCATCGGAATGGTCTCCGCGTGATAGATAATATCTTTATCAAGAGAGAACATACAGGCAGACATAGTGTTGTCTCGAGGTAATAGAAATGGTTTCTGTTACTATCGCATTTATTCCGAAAGTTTAAATAAGAGGGAAATATTTATCCGGAATGTTTTGTCGTCGGACACTAGGTGTATCGGATCATATAAATATGTTTATATGATAAGTAATTAATTCCGAGAATTTTCTGTAAAAAGGAAATATTCAATTGGGAATTAATTAGACAAAATATGAATAAAAGAAATATTCAGAAAAATAATATTTAAGAAACTAAATATGAGCCCACCATGAGGGGCTGCCAAGTGAGCCCTAGAGGCCCACAAGGCAGCCGCACCTCCTAAGGAGGTCGGGTGGGCCAAGGCCCAAGAAGGGGGAAGCTTCCTCCCTCCCAAGCCGAAACTCTAATGGGCCTCAAGGCCCATGTGGGGGGTCGGTTCCCCCTTGCTTGGGGGGCAAGCAAAGGGTTGCGGCTCCCCTAGGGGAACCATAGCCACACCCCCAAGTACGGATGGCAATGGGTACCCGATACCCGCAAACCCGACGGGTACCCGCCTCAAATGGGGAGGGTTTGGTGTAGAGAAAAACCCATGGGTGCGCTTAATGGGGAAAATTCAAACCCGTGGGGTCTGGCGGAGGCAGGTATGGGGGTACCAAACCTGTACCCTTTAACCCGCATACCCGACTACCCCACCTGTCAGTGAGTAGAAAAAAACATCCCCTATGTGGCCCAGCTAGTTGTTTGGCCCGCTTAAGCAAGACAACAGATCAACAGCCCAGATTCGATCGTGTATTCGTGTCCTCCCTAGTCCCCACGTTTCTTATCCATCTATCCTATCTTCTTCCTCACGAAGCCCCACGCTCGTTGAGCCTCTCCACCAAATCGATCCATCTCTCTTCTTCCTCTCCTCTTCAAGACCTTCATCACGCCCGCGCCGCCGACCAAGCCCCTGACGGCCGACGAAGCCAGGGCCTTTCCCTCCACGCCACCGCGGCTCAACGAGGATGGCTACGGGGACGCCGGCCTGCCCAGCCCCAGCTGCCGCGCCTACGACGACGAGAGGGGATGCAGACTTACCTCAAGCCGCAACGACATCGAGGAGGAGGACGCCGCCGCCACTCCGTCCCATGGCCCCGGCGGGTACCCGTCGGGTACAACAAACCCGGTGAGTGGCGGGTGTGGTGGAGGTCTGTACCCAGCGGCGGGTATGGGGGCAGGGAGAAGGGGCGGGTGCGGGTATGGGGGTGCCAAACCCGCACCCGAACCCGGTGGGTGCCATCCGGACCCCCAAGGCCTCCTATATAAAGGAGGGGAGGGGTAGTGAAAGAACATCTATTAGTGTTTTGTGTGTTAGGCAACAACACTTGGATTACTCTAATATGATGTCAAGTGGTGCAGGAATTAAAAGAAATATTTATACTTTGCATCGAAACAATTGTCAAGAAAAAAGGAGATTGCAACTTATCCGCCCAGGCCGGAGTCTCCGCCCTCAGGGGTGCTCAGGGCCGGAGTCTCCGGCCCATCAAGTTTTGGTGCACAAAGCTCCACAGGATGGCACTCTCCATCTCAGGTCCGAAAGTGGTCCGGAGGTGACCCGGAGTCTCCGTCCGAGACCGGAGTCTCCGCCCTCTCCAGGTCCGGAGTCTCCGCCCAGGCCGGAGTCTCCGGCCCTCCTGGACTGGAGTCTCCGATGTTAGTGGACTACAACGGCTACAATTTTGGGAGGGGTATACATACCCCTCCACCTATCTCCAGCCAGCTAGCTCGCCCAGCATTCAAGTCCACCATTGTTGCAAGCTCAAGAAACACTAGATCTCCCAATCCCTCCACCCAAACTCGTTGATCTTTGGTGGATTGAAGGAGAAGGCCCCGATCTACTACTTCAACAAAGCGTTCTTCTTTTCCCCCTCATTCACTTGAGGGATTTGAGCCTAGGGTTTCCACTAAGAAAACCTAGACATCTTATTGTACTTACTTGCTTGTTACTTTTGTGTAGCAGGTGTTGTGGTGCTTGGGAGCCCCAAATCCTTTTGTGCGTTGAGCCTCAAGTTTGTTGTAAGGGCTCCGGATTTCGCCTTGAAGGATTTCGATAGTAGAAGGTGAACCGAGCTTTTGGGCAAGGTTCATCGGAGAATAGAGTGAGGCCATTTGTGGCGTTTGAGTTTGAAACACACACTCCTCCAACGAGATGTACTCCCCTAAAAAGGAGGAACTCGGAAATACATCATTGTCTCCGCGTGCTTCTTGTTTGGTTACTCCTTACTCGCTAGCTCTTACTTGTATCTTGCTTAGTCTCGTGTTAACTTGTCATATAAGTAAATTCACCGTAGTTGCATATCCAGAGAATTTACCTTTGTGTCAAGCCTAAATTCGAAAAAGAGCTAAAAATGAGTAGCACCTATTCACCCCCTCTCTAGGTGGCCATACCGATCCTTTCAATTGGTATCAGAGCCTCGGCTCTTTATTTGGGCTTAACCGCCTAAGAGAAGTATGGCCATTGACGAGCATGGAAATGAGATTCCCGACCTCCCCATCGTGTCAACTTCGGTTTCCATAGAGGACTTCAATTCCATGAAGAGCTATATGGAAACTAAAATGGATAAGTTGCAAGAGATGATCTTGAAACTCATGGAGGCGAAGGAAATCTCATCTCCTCTCACTACTCTTTCTTCGGAGCCTCCTAAGAAACCCGAGGAGGAAGAGGTTGATGGGAAGAAGGGGGTTGACCAAGATAAAATTGACTCCCAACTAAACCAACTAATGGTTTGGGAGAATATGGTAGAGTTCCTTTTCCATACTCTCCCGACCTACCTATCCCTCATACTCCTATACACCTAAGGGGAAACCCACCTAAGCTAAATGCATCTTTGTTTACTAAATGGCAATCTTCTATGAGATCTTATGTGAACAGTGAATCTATTGAGCTTTGGAGGATCATTGAGCAAGGATACCAAGCCTTGGATGAATCCAACAAGATAAGGAGAGAGGTCGTTGATTGTCAACTAAATGCCACCGCTCTTGATTTGATCCGAGATGCCAAGGGAGATGATGATTTGTCTCACATCGAGCATTGCACCACTGCCAAAGAAGTTTGGACGTGCCTCATTGAGGTGTTCGTTGGAAATGAAAGCTTGAAGAGAAACCGGTTTGAGTAAATGAGCAACAAGGCCGAAGGGTTCTTCACGGAAGATGGAGAAGACCATGAGCAAATGTATCAAAGAATCAAGGCCCTTGCCAATGCATATAAAGCTCTTGGTGCGCCCCATGTGAATGATGCCTGGATTAAGAGGAAGTATGTGAATGCTCTCTTGCCCTTTGAACCGGCCGACTTGAAAAGTCTCCAAGGAAGGCACAACTATCCACAATTGACCTCCAATGAAGTCATTCAAGAGATGCAATCTTTCAAAGTTCAAGCCAAAATTGCACAAGACTCTCGTGCCCGAGCTATTGGAATACAACAAGGAGCTTCACTTGCTTTGAAGGCCAAGGTGGTTGAACACAATGAAGATCAAGATTGTGAAGATGTGTCCTCCATGGACCCCGAAGAACTCAAGATTGCTCATAGAGACTATGTGGCTCTTGCGGCAAGGACCTTTTGAAAGAATCCATCCAAAGCTAAAGCTCAAGTGGAGCAAAAGTTCAAATCTAGTGGTTACAAGGAGGGCAACCCAAAAATGAAGACTTGCTTCAATTGCCAAGATAGATATCACTATGTTGCCGAGTGTCCCTATGAGAACCGTGAAAACATGGAGGAAGGCTCGTTCTCAAGAATGCCTCAAAGTCCCCTAGCAAGAAACCTTTCTTCAAGAAGAACCTTCCCAACAAGAAGCCACCTTCAAGAATGGTGTTGGTGACAAGAGAAGAGTACATGTCCGGAGATGAAGAAGATGAAGAAGAAACCACAAGTGAAGTTGCCGCTATTGCTATTACTTCATCAACACTTTCTTCTCTCTTTGAATCCACCAATGAGAACATTCCCATCCAATCCGCCAAGTTTCTCATGGCCAGGGCCACCGAGGTATCATCTCCTTCCACGTCCAAGACTATGAATGAAATGGAAAAAAATATTGCTTTGGATCGTTTCATGTCTAACTTGCAAGGTGAAGCCAAGACACGCTTTAAGGCTCTTATGAGCGATTATGGGATGACACAAGATCTTCTTGAGGAGAAGGGGAGACTTGAAAGGGAATATGTTAACAATATTGCCGCTCTCACTGTGGCTCTTGAGGAAGAGCATGAGCTCTGTGTCTCTCTTGAAGAGAAACTTGAAAATCTTGATGAGTCACAAAATGCAATTTTTTCTCAAATCATTAAAGAACGTGACCATGCTATTGCAAAATATAAGCTTTACAAGAAAGAAAAGGTTGAATTTGGCGTTGGTCATGATAGACTAACCGAGGAGCTAGAGAAGCTCACCAAGGCCCACAAGGCCTTCATGATAGACTAACCGAGGAGCTAGAGAAGCTCACCAAGGCCCACATGGCCTTGGAGAGTGAACGCTCTATCCTCACCAAGTCTTTTGAACAACTTCAAATTCAATCATCTAAAACTATTGTTCCTAGTTCCTCTACTACTTCTTGTGATCATGCAAAAGTTATTGAGGAAAATGCTAGGTTGAAGAGCGAACTTGCCAAGGCCTCTAGTTCCCAAAGTAAGCCTCCTTGATGATCTTTTGCAAATGCAAAAGCCACACATTGGGAAAGAGGGTCTTGATTATGTTGCTAAGGAGAAGAAGAAGAACAAGAAGAAGGCCAAGCCCGCACAAGCAAATAAGTCTACCATTGCGAGTGGTGATGCTACTAGGAGCAAAACCACTCGTAATGACTTTGCGGGAATTGCTAACCCTCACTATATTCTTTATGTTGATTATTATGGTGATGTTTATGCAAAATATGTTGGTCCCTATGATGGATATGTTGCTAGAGCTATTTGGGTTCCTAAGACCCTTGTTGCTAACCAAAGAGGACCCATTGCAAGATGGGTATCTAAAACCAAGCAATGATTTCTTGTAGAACTATGCTTTCGGTGGGTCGAAATGGGTGATTGATAGTGGATGCACAAGTCATATGACCGAAAGCAAGGAGATCATGACGAAGTTGAGACCAAATTCAAATCACTCACCGTCACTTATGGAGATAATTCTAAAGCGGAGGTAAAGGGCCTTGGCAAGGTGGTAGTTGCAAGGGATATCACCCTTGTGAATGTCATGCTTGTTGAGTCACTCGGTTACAATTTACTTTCCGTTCGTGCCGTAAATAAGATGGGTTTTGCCGTTCACTTTGATATTGATATTGTGGTACTCATGTGGAGCAAGACTCTAAAGGTTGCTTACTGTCGGCCCAGTAAAAACCAGGGTATCATGGGCCGGCCTGCCACAGCCCTCGAACTCTCCGCAGGAATTTCTGCTAAGGACCAAGACGATCGGCTTGGAGGCCTCAAGAGGGACCTCTGCCTCGAGAGGGCCTCTCCTAGAAGATCTTCAGGCCCTGGCGCGTCTCCGCGCCACCCTCGGGAGGTTTCCCCTCGCGAGAAGTCAACGGCTAAAGAACCTCGGCGAGGGTTCAGGCCTCGCGGGGTTCCTTCAAGTGGAAGCAAGCTCCTGCGCCGCTGCAGAGCGCACATGGCCTCTGCGCCCGCCGCAGAGTGACATGCGCGCCTGCGCGTGATGACGAAGACGCCGCAGTTGCCATTCTCGTGTATAAAGTGGTCAAAGGAGCTGCGGCAAGCAAAGCGGACTCCAAGACTTGCCAATTTGGTGATAAAGCGGCCGGCCGCCGCTACACTCCAACTGCGACGTCACTATGGGGCGCGCCCCAAAGTTCTGCAGCGCCAGCCCACCGTCCTGGATGGACGGTGGCTTTTTCTGCCAAGACGACGTGCTCCCTGCCATGGACCGCGTCCATGGATGCCCCCGACGCTGTGCGCTATGCTCCAGTTCGGCGGCATTGTGGTATCCCTTCCCGCCGGAGAGTTTCGGGGAAGAGAACCAAGCCCAGTATATAAGGAGCCAGTGTACGACCTAGGAGGGGGATCCCGGCATTCGGCAACACATTCCACAACCAAGGAGCTAAGTCGGAGAAGAAGACGGAGCTCATTCCACCATAGTCCACCATAGCCATAGCTGTGCCCTCGGCAAACACACTTGTACTGTGAACCTCTCCAAGCAGTGCAATACATCTTAGCAGGACGTAGGGCTTTTACACCTCACGGTGGGCCTGAACCTGGGTAGCGGCTCGTGTTACCTCTCTGTCGTGATGTTCCTCACCGAGCTCGACGAGCACCGTCGCCGAGGTTGTTGAGGATTTGTTTGACGTCGTGTTCAGCCCCTTGCTCTTTTCCTGGCACTTGAGAGACTCCCCTAGTTCCTGGGACTAGTCTCCGACATTTGGCGTGCCAGGTAGGGGTTGTCGCCGTCGCCAAGACACTTATAGATGGGGGTGCGGGCTTGAACGTCATCTCTGTCGAGACCTTCGAGCAGCTTCAAGTGCCCTACGAGTGGCTCATGCCCTCTAGGCCCTTCACGGGAGTGACAAGTGGCTCTACCACACCTCTGGGGCAGGTGAGGCTCGCGGTCACCTTCGGCACGCCGCAGAACTACCGCACCGAGCAGATCGACTTCGACGTCGCGCACATTGGCCTGCCCTACAACGCCATCCTCGGCTACCCCGCCCTCGCGAAGTTCATGGCTGTCACTCACCATGCCTACAACATCGTCAAGCTTCCAGGCAGCGGCGGCACCATCGCCATCCACGGCCAAGTCCAGGACGCAATGCGCTCTGTCGAGACCGCCTACAAGGCCGCTGCCGTGGCATTCCCGCTGATGAGGACATGGAGCCCCTCGAGAGGCCCGCGAAGAAGAAGCAGCTGTTCTCACAGGAGCAGGCAGCCACGAAGAAGGTGTCACTGGACGCCAGCGGCTCGGGGGCTAGCGTCACCATAGGCGCTGGCTTGCCTCCCAAATAGGAAAGCGCGCTCGTCGCCTTCCTCAGGGCAAACTCTGACATGTTCGCATGGACACCGTCAGAGATGTCCGGAGTACCGAGGGAGGTGATCGAGCACCACTTAGCCGTGTGTCCAAACGCACGCCCCGTGAAGCAGAAAGCACGGCGCCAGGCGCCAGAGAAGCAAGAGTTCATCATCAAGGAAGTAGAGAAGTAAAAGAAGCGCACATCATCAGAGAAGTTCCACACCCCACATGGCTCTCCAACACGGTGGTCGTTCCCAAGCACACCGGGGGCGGCAGGCTCTGCATCGACTACACCGACCTCAACAAGGCCTGCCCCAAGGACCCGTACCCCATGCCTCGGATAGACCAGATCGTGGACTCCACCGCCGGCTGCGACCTCCTCTGTTTTCTGGATGCCTTCTCAGGCTACCACCAGATCAAGATGGCGAAGGAGGATGAGGAGAAGACAGCATTCCTCACCCCTTGTGGTGTGTATTGCTACGTCTGCATGCCCTTTGGCCTGAAGAACGCCGGCGCCACCTTCCAGAGGCTCATGAGGAAGGCCTTGGGGGCTCAGATGGGAAGAAATGCAGAAGCCTACGTCGACGACATCGTGGTCAAGACTCGCGAGAGCACACCCTCATGGAGGACCTCGAGGAGACCTTTGCCAGCCTGCGCAAAGTAAGCATCAAGCTGAACCCCGCCAAGTGCGTCTTCGGGGTACCGTCAGGCAAACTCCTCGGGTTCCTAGTGTCTCACCGCGGCATAGAAGCGAATCCTGACAAGATCAAAGCCATAGAAGAGATGCAGCCACCTCGTCGCCTTAAGGACATGCAGCGCCTCGCGGATGCATGGCCAGCCTCGGCCGTTTCATCTCCAAGTTCGGCGAGAGGGCGCTGCCATTTTTCAAGCTCATGAAGCGGTCTGGCACGTTCAAGTGGACGCCTGAGGCGGACAAGGCATTTGAAGACCTGAAGAAGTACTTGGCTAGCCCACCTGTCATGGTTGCCCCAAGGCCCGGCGAGCATCTGAAGCTGTACCTATCAGCCACTCCACAAACAGTGAGCGCAGCCTTGGTGGCAGAAAGGGAAGAGCCAGTCCTCGCCAAGAAGGACACGCCACGCCAAGCCCAGATCCCCCCGACAAGGAAACATCCTCTTCAGGCCCTGAGCCCCTGCCGAGCCCGCACAACCAGAAGGCACCCTCGTCGAGGGTCCACCTCTCGAGAGGCTCGACAAGGCTCCCGAGGACCCAGCGCTGCGTCACCATCGACAACCCTCGTCGAGCATCCCGTCTACTTCGTCAGCACTGTGCTGCGAGATGCTCGCGAGCGGTACACTATGCAGCAGAAGCTCCTCCTCATCGCTTCCAGGAAGCTGCGCCACTACTTCCAGGGCCACCCCATCACGGTGGTCACATCATTCCCTCTGGAGCAGATCCTGCGCAATCCAAACGCCACTGACCGCGTCGCAGGGTGGAACATTGAGCTGCAACCTTTTGGCCTGCGCTTCGACACCACCAGGGTCATCAAGGGGAGAGCATTGGCTGACTTCGTCGCCGAGTGGACAGACACGCAGCAAGAAGAGCCTCATGAGGCAGAATCCACGCCAGCAGGAGACACGGTGCCAAGCCACTGGACCATGCACTTCGACGGAGCATTCGCATGCCAGAACGCTGGGGCTGGCGTCGTCCTGACCTCACCCAAGGGCGACAAGCTCTACTACGCCGTCCAGCTGTGCTTCACGACAGACAAGGTCTCCAACAACATCGCCGAGTACGAGGGCCTCCTCGCCGGGCTCAGAGCCGCAATCGCCCTCGGCATCAAGCGCTTACTCATCAAGGGCGACTCCCAGCTCCTCGTCAACTTCTCCAACAAGAGCTACACGCCTAAGGACGGCCATATGGCCGCTTACCTCGAGGAGGTCCGCAAGCTCGAGAAACACTTCAAGGGGATGGAGCTCAGGCACATCCCACGAAGGGAGAACCAGGAGGCCGACGACATCGCCAGGCGAGCATCACGCAGAGAAGCCCAGCAGGCGGGCGTGTTCGAGGAGAGGCTCACCAGGGCATCGGTGAAACAGCCAAAAGAAGCGTTGAAATGAACATGGACGAAGAGCTCCCACCACCACCAACATCTGGAGCACCAGGCTGCGGTCCACCCACAGGGGAACGCCTGCTGCTGGCCATGACACACCAAGAGACGGGCTGGATCGATGAGCTCAAGGAGTACCTCAGGGACGGAGTCCTCCCTGAAGAGGACGCAGAAGCAGAGAGAGTTGCTCGCCAGGCCAAGTCATACTGCCTTCACGAGGGAGACCTGTACCGCAAGCGTCCAAATGGAGTTGCACTAAAATGCGTCCCCCCTGAAGAAGGCCGCCAGCTGATCAAGGACATACACAGTGGAGAATGTGGCCACCACTCATCATCACGCACCCTCGCAGGGAAAGTCTTCAGGAGTGGTTCTATTGGCCCTCAGTACTTCAAGATGCAACCGCGTTGTCCAGGCTTGCGAGGCATGCCAGTTCACGCCAAGCAAGTCCACCAGCCCGCACTGGGGCTCCAGACCATCCCTCTCTCCTGGCCCTTCGCGGTCTGGGGGCTGGACATCCTGGGACCTTTCCCACGCTCCAGCGGGGGCTACCGCTACCTCTACGTCGCCATCGACAAGTTCACCAAATGGGCGGAGGTTGAAGCGGTGCGCACCATCCCGGCGAGATCAGCGGTGAAATTCATCAGAGGCCTGGCCTGTCGCTTCGGCGTGCCAAATCGCATCATCACCGACAACGGCTCGCAGTTCACCAGCGGCATCTTCAGGGCCTACTGCGAGAGTCTCGGCACACGGCTCTGCTTCGCCTCGGTGGCTCATCCACGAAGCAACGGGCAGCTGAGCGGGCGAACGCAGAAGTGCTCAAAGGCCTCAAGACAAGAAGCTTCAATCGCCTCAAGGCCCACGGCAAGAACTGGATCGAAGAGCTCCCCTCCGTGCTCTGGTCCATCCGCACCACCGCCACGAAGCCCACTGGAGAAACGCCGTTCGCTCTCGTCTATGGCGCTGAAGCAGTCCTCCCCACCGAGATCAAGCATGGGTCCCCACGGATCCTTGCTTTCAACGAGGACAACCAAGAGGAGCTCCACAACGACGACTTGCTGCTGCTCGATGGACTACGTCGCCGTGCCGCCCTCCGAGCGGCAAAGTACCAGCAAGACCTGCGCCGCTACCACAGCCGCCACATACGGCCGCGCACCCTCGAGACAGGCGATCTCGTCCTCAGGAGGATCCTCTCCAGAGAAGGCCTCCACAAGCTCTCACCCATGTGGGAAGGCCCCTACAGGGTCGCGCACATCGCCAGGCCTGGCGCGGTGCGGCTCGAGACGGAAGACGGCGATCCGATCAAAAATCCATGGAACATCGAGCACCTACGCAAGTTCTACCCGTGATCACGTCGGCAGGCATTTTTTGTCTCAAGAGGGAAGCTCGCGTCTTCACCTCCCAGCTTCACCAAGCTTTCCCTTCACGAGGGCCATCTCCACTGAGAGTTCCTACAACGCGTTGCCACGGGCCGCGGGAAGCCTCAGCCACTCCATGTGGAACCCCATGCCCAGACATGGCGGACTTTGTCTTGGCCTCGCCAAGTGTAATGAACAATTTCAGGTCATCATGAACCTATTGCGCTTCGGCGCCGTTATGTAATATTGCTTGGTGAGTTTGCTTTCTTACATTTCATTCGCGCTCACATTTTTCCCCATGCGCACCTCGCGAGCGGGGGCTGAGCACGGTGCCTGTGTCTCGGGAGCATCCCAGCAGCATCGTAAAATCCAAAGGATCCGAGCTCTAACTCGTGGCTCTCCGCCCACGACCGTTATCTCACCAAAGAGCTCTGACTCGTGGGTTAGCTCCCATGCACGTCACCTCACCAAGGACCTTGGTGCTTATTCTCCTCGTGAGATACCCATGAGGAAATCTATGAGCGCGCATGAGTTGTACAACTATGCTTTGCTTGTGGGTTCGCTCTCTCTCTCTCTCTCTCCAACGCAGGGAACAAGACGCCTTGCAGGGCTCCAAAAGCTCCAAGCCAGTCTCAGGCAGCCTCGAGAGGGAGAACACCTCACCAGGAACACAACACCCTCTACAAAGCAGGCGTCTCGCCAGAGCTAAGTCCAGAACTTACGCCTCATGAGCTCTTTTTCCCTCTCGCTGGTTTTGTCGCCCCTCGAGCCTCTCTTTTCTCTCTTACGCCTCATGGCTGCTTGCACGTCAAAGGGGAGCCCCTGAGCATCGCGCCTCGAGGGCTCTTACCTCTCTAAGCCTTACGCACCCCCCGGCCTTGTCGAGCCCTGACTCCGGCATACCGAAGCGGCGGTGCTATTTGCGCTAAGAGCAGGGTCCTAACGACGTAGAGCGAAAAAGACATGAGGGAACAGATAAAAGGCCTCCCGAGGGGCACCACACTTGCACAAAGTTAAAGTGTCTTTACAAACCAGCACGAAATAAAGTGACAAATCTTAAGATAACTGGTGCCCTTGGCACATCTTCCACAGGGGCAACCTAAGCAGCGGGGTTGTCGTCGTCGCCGTCGACGTCCTCGTCGTCCACCTCCTCAGCACCAGCTCGTCGTCGCTCTCCTCAACCTCGACCCTCTTGAAGCGTTGAGTGTACTTCTCCACGTCGTCCCACACCGAGGCGTCCAGCTTCTCGGCGAGCTCCTTCTCCAGAGGTCCATCACAGACGCGAAATCGAAGCCGGGGTGGAGGTGTGCAAGGTTGGCGAAGACTTGGCCGATCGCGACGCCAAGGAGCTCGCGGCTCTCGGTGTCGACCAAGTCGTCGAGGTTCGTCACGACCTCCTCAAACTTGGTGAGGATGTGGCGCCCTGACCCGACTGCTATACAGTGATGCTGTGTGTCACCGGTTAAGCGATACAACCGGAGGTTACGGGTTTACCAATCCCCGGCCAAAACCTTTGGCAGGCGTTGCTGGGTACACCTCACTCCAGACAATGCAACACCCCGATTGATGCCTCAACACAGGCACAACTATCAAAGCATAATAGTAAGATCAAGACTTGTGGAACAACTGGCACATCACAGACTCTACGACACAAAATCATATAGTTCAACTCTTATACAGAGAAAGATAGCAAATGACAACCAGAGGTCACAGACCCAACATTACATCAAGCGGAAGCGAATTCGGTTGTTCTAAACAACAAGAACCAAATTATGGCCTAAGAGGCATACAGATAAACATCACAACGCCAGCTGTTCCAGGATGTCCCAAGCTGCCACCTGGGAACCCCAGACTACTCGTCGACGTCCACAAAGAACCCACCTTCGAGGTCGGTGAAGTCCTCCTCTGAAACAAAAGCAAAGACGTTGAGTTCGACGAACTCGCAAGATTAAGAGCTAATATATGCTCGATGATTGGCTTTCAAGGTTTTATGGCTGTTTTGCATAAAGCTGATTTTATTTCAGAAAACATAACACAAAGGCATCGACTATTCAGAGTATTTTAAAAAGAGGTAAGGAGTAACTCTTTTCTCTTGAATCACATTTCTCACCATTTACCACCATCATCAACATTGTACCTGTTCATCAAAGGCACCTCCCCGAATCACCCTCGAGGAAGCTCACCTTGCAATCGTGAAGTGGTACCTCTAGTACCCAGTTTTTAATCATTCCGTTAAAGTTATTCTATGATCTCAGAATCCGTCACCAAGTCGTCCATAACCGCGGACACGGCTTTTCGAAAAGATTTATCCCTGCAGGGGTGTACAATGTGAAAGACGCCAGGTTCCCGAGGGACCTCCCAGCTTCTTATCCATGCGTACCGTCCGGCCCATTGCCTAGCTCTTAGCTCTGTTCCGGGGAAAGCCGGCTGGGTGGGAGCGGCTACGACCTTTACCTCACTTAAGACTAACCAAGGATCATCAGTGGCGGTAGGACAGCCAGGATCACAACACCCCGCCCCACGGCCACTCATTTTCCTAACACCGTAGTCCTCATCTCCGTCTTGGCCACCAACTCAACGCACGCGCAAATGGAAAGCCAAACTAGAGGACCCTCGGCTAGTCCGCCACAAGTTAGTCGGTCGACGAGGTTCCATATGCCCACGCATGGTTGCACGCTCAACTTGGCTCGTAGGCGAGAACTCGCACTTAGGCGGCGAGAACGAGACAACCCACCACATCCCATGTGGCCTCTCATCCCCACCTTTAAGCATTTTACCATCCGTCACCACAATTTCTCCACCATCATTCTCATATCATCACCTGTTTCCCACATGAATCATCCATCGTATAGCTATGCAATTAACTAAGCATGGCTAAGCATCAACATAGCATAGTAAGTATCTCAGGCCAACAATACCAACCTATGGATAATAGGAGGGAAAACAGGTAAATGGCATAGGGAACTTAATGCAACTATAGGATACTCTAATCCAACAAAAGTGACATTTGGAACCGCATGCAATATTATAGTGGAGAAAATATATTTACGGAAAATAGGATAAGATATGCTCAGAGGGGGGATTACGCTTGCCTTGCTCAACGTGCTGGTAGTACGGATCGTCGGGGTATTGTGGAGTAACCCCGGCTGCTTGATCTATCGAGGCATAGCAACGGAAGAGCAATCAATCACCACACAACTTTAGCAAATGCAATGCACAAACACCTGATGACATGTCAATTTAAATCCCCGAGAGGAGGATGATTCAACTATTCAATTTAAACGGAGTTTGGGTGCTTAGTGGGGACACACCTCGAATACACCGTGGAGTTAAGTAAGGAATCATCTTTACTTGTTGATTAACGTAGTTGAGACCCTAGGATTTAACTTGTAGATGATATGACATGATCATGTGAGAGATGCAATGTTTAGGTGGTTAACATTCTTGCAACAATTATAAAGCAACGGAAAAAGAATTGGTGTTAAAACAAGTTTCAGAGAGCATCCGGTTTGAAATCCGGAATTTTCTGGGATGATTCCGGGTTTTGTACCGGGTCATTCCGGGTTTTATACCGGGTCTGGCACCGGGTTTAATTCCGGGTCATTTTCGGGTATGATCCGGGCAAAGATGGTCGAGTCCAGTACCGTTTTGCTTAACCCGGTATAGATTCCGGACAATTCCGGGTCTGGTACCGGGTGATTCCGGGTTCAGTTCCAGAAATTTCCGGGTTGGACACCGGATTTGTCAACGCGACCAAAACGAAATAGAGCTACGGGGATTCGGTGAACTAGGGGGAAAAGGAGGAAATGTAGAGGTCCATTTGGATGGTTAGCTCACCCTGAACTCGTAGGGAGTGCTCGGGAGGACCGGAGATGACCGGAGACGGCCGGAATCGTCCGGGAAAGCTCCGGCGGTGGTTTGCGGAGAACTTGACGGTGAGCTCGATTGAAGGCTTCCCGGCTCGATTCCTTCGGTGGAGAGGTAGAGGACGGCGAGGCGGAGCTAATGGCGGTCTTCGTTTCGCTCGGGGACTCCTCAATCAACGGCGGCGAGCTCGGCCATGGGAGCTAGCTTTTGGAGCTCTATGGGGAGAGAAAAAGGAGAGGAGAGTGAGGATGGAGGGAGTGGGCTGGTTGGGGGTTTTCTCTCCTTTTCTTTAGTGTCCTTTTTTACACAGAGCCCCCTGCTCTTTTGTTTCCAACACGGACTAGTCCTTTTCTCTTTTAATTTTGAAACCAGTCGCGCGATTTGAATTTGTAATTGAACAAGTTGGGCATTTGTTTTAGATGGTGCCAAAACCATTTGTGTGTTGTTTAGCAAGTTAATATTGGATGCCATGATGCAATGCAACACAAAGGCGAAAATTTTACCCTGGTTTTTAGGTTTCCGAACTTTGGGCTGTTACAACTCTACCCTCCTTACAGGAATCTCGTCCCGAGATTCTAAGGTTGCGGAAAGAAGTCGGGATACTCCTCACGAAGACTAGATTCTCGTTCCCAAGTCGCTTCTTCCTCGGAATGGTGAGACCATTGAATCTTGAGAAACTTGGTAGTCTTGTTCCGGGTCTTTCTTTCAGCTTCATCCAAGACACGGATAGGATGCTCACGATAAGTGAGGTCTTCTTGTAGATCTAGCTCCTCATGATTAACTCCATGGATAGGATCCTTAAAGCACCGGCGGAGTTGGGAGACATGAAACACATCATGTACATTTGGGAATTTGACCGGTAACTCCAGTTGATAAGAAAGTTCCCCCCGCTTGCCCAGAACGGTGAAAGGACCAACATAGCGAGGTGCCAATTTTCCTTTGATTCCGAAGCGGCGAACGCCACGAAGGGGAGAGACGCGGAGATAAGCTTTATCACCAATTTCATAGTGAATTTCCTGATGATGCTTATCATAGTAGCTCTTCTGCCTAGACTGAGCAATCTTCAGATTCTCTCTTATGATTCGAACCTTCTCCTCAGCTTCATTGATCACATCCGGACCAAAGAGTGCTCTCTCTCCGGTCTCGGACCAATTCAGCGGAGTGCGGCATTTTCTTCCATATAGAGCCTCGAAGGGAGCCATGCCCAGACTAGCTTGATAGCTATTGTTGTAAGAGAACTCCGCGAAAGGGAGATACTTTTCCCAACCTTTGCCAAAAGAGATGACACATGCCCTAAGCATGTCTTCCAACACTTGGTTCACCCTTTCAGTCTGACCATCAGTTTGGGGATGGAACGCGGTGCTAAAGTTGAGACGGGTTCCCATGGCTTGTTGGAAACTAGTCCAGAACCTGGAGGTGAACAGACTTCCACGATCAGAAATTATCTTCTTAGGAACTAGCTTGATGGCCCACGCAATTGCGCGGCTAGCACATATATATTTTGAATCTTGATATATGATTTAACTTTTTCTAATTGATTTCACTTTTTAGAAATCAAACAGAAATAATAAACCAAAATCTATATAAGAACTAATATATTGAATTTGTAGAGCTTTTTTATACTTCCACGTTCCAGGTGATAAATCTGTTGCAATTACCAAGTAACTAATTCATTGTTTAGCATTCCAAGTTTTATTATTTATACCATTGATCATACTGTACTATTAAGTTGACTCGTTTACTCTACTACACTCTTGCAAGTAATCAACTGTGTAGAATTACACGTGGAATGATCTGCCATGTTTAATAACACGAAGAAAGATTATTTTGATCATTCTTGTTCATTCGCCTGAACTAATGAATAAAGTTTGTACGCATAAATGCACATGTTTCAATCCTTCTCGTATGCTCATAATGAAGTTCTACCTCAATGAACACTCTTAAAATCTTAGCATATCTCTTCTACACTTGAATTCGAAGCACGTATATATGCATCATAACATTTCAAGTGTTTTCCAGAATGTATGTCTCTTCTATCCTATTTGAAGTACATCCTATTTAAAAATTCGCGCATCCCTAAAGGTTAAAGTAGATAACGTATAAAACTATTTTAAATATGTATGTACGCGTCATGAAATATTGTAGCGAGCCATAATATACCCCATTTATTGTTAAGAGATACGATTACTAAACATATTTTGGAAAATATATGGCAATTATATAATGGTATATTTTTAAAATAATGCACTTTTTAAAGAAAAATCTCAACATTTTTTTTTCACTCTGACCCTTTTCTAGTGTTTACATGAGAATTGAGTATACAAATAAACATGCATATCATTATTTAACTACAGATTTACAAACATAGGACCTACTATACAGGGAAAATACAAACATGCAAGCCGTAGAAGTTACCAGACATTTGCCCAAGATTTTACTGTATCCTACTGTCATGTATTCCACAAACAATTATCGAGAAGGCCATAACAAATGCAAAAAATAAAGAACAGATAAAATATCTAAACAAAGGTTGTATGGAAGCTTTAGTGGATGGCAAGAAGAAACACCAACGATTTTATGCTTTCTCGCCAAGAAGATCAGAGGTAGCGGACATTCTTTTTTTCTTGACGTGAAGCGGACATTCTTCACATAAGGGATTTCCTACACGGATATATTTTGGGCAGCTACAAAGCCATAATACCATCAATACGGGGTTTTAGAATAACATCTATTTTATTTACACTAACCAGACTTAGTGAACAAAAACCTCACACCAATTTAGTTGTCTGTAACCTAACAACATAGATACCGGGAGAAATAAATCATAAGCACATGCCTTCATCTTATAGTTTCGCTTCCATAGGGATACGTAGTCATCCCTGCAAAAAGCAAATAAATAAATAAATAATGCCCTTTCCAAAAAAAAAAACCGAATGAAGCATTAGAACGTAACCATGTATGCTAGCCGATTGAAACTGGCAAAGCTTATTACTCCTTGTTGTTGTGTCTAGGCTGCCAATAACATTAATACGGAGTACCTCTTATAAAACCTTGCATGATGCATGCATTAGATGGGCTGCCAATAGTTGTTGGGTCTAGGCTTCCGTGGAGGTCTGCCTGGTGCCGGATGTAGCAGACAGTCGCCCATATTTCCCTTTCTTGCGTGTTTAGAAAAGATTTGGCTGAGAGAGCAATCTCACCTCCGCCTGGCATGCGCGTTGAGTCGACACCATTACTCTATTGTGGTGTGTTCCTTGAGATCTTCCTCCTTACGGTGGCCAGGTCCTCAAAGAAACGTCCTCCACTTGCATATTGTGCCAAATTGATGGTGTAGTTGAAGAAACGCCGATATATATGCCGCTGGCAAGATAAGTAGATAACGGAAGCGTCGTCGATGCGGCAGCATGATCGCGAATTCGCGATGTCAAAGGGTCGTTTCCGTTGGTTCATACGAATGTCGCAGGGCCACGACGCTGGGGCGGTGCACATCAACGCGTGGTGCGGGAGGCGGCGTCGGCCCGGGCATGCCGCTGCTGGAGAAGTTCAGGAGCGGGCAACTTGCCAGCGCGGCCATGCCGACCAGTGCACGGCGTAAGAGGGTCCTTCACTCCTTCTGTGGTTTCTTCTTCAGCTAGCTACCAGATGTTTGCACCCATGGAAAATATTACCGTCGAAAATTATCGCAGGGATAGGACTATCAGTCGAGGAAGCCCTAGTGGAGACGTGCAGCGTGTAATGTCGCAAAGTTGCTTGCGTACACCATCAGTTCAGACCAAATTAAGCCAATCAATTGAAAAGACATGGGAAGCATGCTTCGTGGCACATTGTCCAGTACTCTGAACTTCAACGCAGGACTCGTGGACTCCAATCGTGGCCTGTTTTATAGAAGCAGATATCAACTCTGACGAACTACATATCAATCGATCTCGTGGGTATGTCGACTGTGAGTCTGAATTTGACAGAACGGGGTTGACTTACTAAGTGTATGATCCTCGTCGGTCTCGAGTTTGACCAGCAGCACGAACTTCGTGGCAGCCTGCATGGCCACGGCAATCAATCAGATTGCGATCATGTTCTCCATGGCCTTGCAGGTGAAGCAATCTCTGCACTTTAAGTATTTGATTAAACGTGTGTGTCCATGATCCAAGAGGAGAAATTCTGGGGAAGTCCTGTACTCCATCAACGCCGCCTGAAACGATATGAAGCTCGGTTTCCTTAAATTCAGGCAGCCACCGAAACCTCGAGCTGCCACCACCAGTATAGTTACCGCGCCCGCAGCCATGCCGTCGATCTGATGACCGTCCGGTTCTATCCTGCCAAAGGCGCGCCGCCACGCCGTCGATCTGACGACCATCAGGTCCTATCCTGCCAAAGGCGCACAATAACGATCTATGACGCCCAATGCTCTCCGGCGAGAGAAAATCGTCTTGCCCTCGTAATTAGTTTTGATCCTGTGACCTGCGTGTCTTTGAATTTCTATCCAGACACGCACAGATTCCATGTCTCATGCAAACTGCGGAGTCCATATCTCAATAAAAACTGGATATGAGTCGGCCTGGTGTACCTGCCTGCGGGCTAGTATTTTTTTCCTTCCGACGTGAGATATATATACGTGGCCAATCTCCACCCTTGATATGCTCTAACGTAAAATAGATGAATCCTGACCGTTGTTTGTCTTGTGTTTTAATTATATAATAGATGCCGTGAAGCACGACAATCCTGGAGGTATAGAGATCCGCCAACCTAGCGGCTGTGACATCAACTCGGACAGGGAGGAAGTGAGCCACTTTTGATAACCGATCAATGATTACCCAGATGGCATCATTTCCCTTGGGAGACTTTGGCAGTCCAGTAATGAAATCCATACCAATTTCGTCCCATTTCCACTCGGGATAGCAATAGGGTGGAGAGTGCCGGCTGGTCTTTGGTGTTCAGCTTTTACCCGTCGACAGGTGTCGCATTCAGCAACATACCTTGCAATTTCTCGTTTCATCCGGGTCCACCAGAATAGTGGTCGAAGGTCTTGGTACAACTTAGTACTACCGGGATGAATAGAGAGAGGGGATTCATGAGCTTCTTGGAGGATAAGCTCCCTCAAATTCCGGTTCTTTGGCACCACTAGACGGTCACCAAAATAAACAACCCCGGATTCATCTTCCAAGAAACATTTCGCCTTGCCACTAGCAATGTTCCTCTTAATATTCAGGATACCCTCATCCAACTTCTGAGCATCCTTAATCTGGTCCACAAGAGTAGATTTGATCTCCAGATTCGCAAGGTAGCCGGAAGGAACAATTTCCAGGTTCAAACGGGCAAACTCCTTATGAAGAGCGGGTTGAGCCTTCTCAATCATCAGATTGTTGCAATAGGACTTCCGACTTAGCGCGTCAGCCACGACGTTTGCTTTGCCGGGTTGATAGTTCAGGCTCACATTGTAGTCCGTGATTAACTCCAACCAACGCCTTTGCCTGAGATTTAAATCCGGCTGGGTGAAGAGGTACTTCAGACTCTTGTGATCTGAGAAGATCTCGCAACGGTTACCAAACAAATATGGTCTCCATTGCTTCAAAGCATAGACTACAGCGGCAAGCTCTAGATCATGAGTTGGGTAGTTGAGCTCATGTGGCTTCAACTGACGAGAAGCATAGGCCACCACATGGCCTTCTTGCATTAGCACACAGCCCAAGCCTTGTAGAGAGGCGTCACAGAAGACGACGAAATCCTTGCTCGTGTCCGGCAGGACAAGCACAGGAGCGGAGGTGAGCTTGGCTTTCAGGGCTTGGAAGCTCTCTTCAGCTTCAGCAGTCCATTCGAACTTTCTATCCTTCTTGAGAAGGTCAGTCAATGCCTTGGCTATTTTGAGAAAGCTTCGATGAATCGGCGGTAGTAACCCGCCAATCCGAGAAAGCTACGAATGTCCTTGACTGACATTGGAGTTTTCCAGTCTAGAATAGCTTGAATTTTGTCGGGGATGACTTCCACACCATTGGCAGATATTACATGTCCAAGGAAGACAAGTTTATCCAACCAAAACTCACACTTGGAGAACTTGGCATAGAGACGGTGTTCACGAGCCGTGTCAGAACCAACCGAAGGTGTTCATCATGCTCTTCGTCGGTTTTAGAATAGATGAGGATGTCATCGATGTAAATGACGACAAACTTATCAAGATAATCCATGAAAATGGAATTCATGAGCCTCATGAAAGTAGCTGGAGCATTTGTGAGACCAAAGGACATGACGGTATACTCATATGAGCCATAGCGAGTAACAAATGCCGTCTTTGGGATATCCTCCTTTCTGATCTTTATTTGATGGTACCCTGACCTCAGATCCATCTTGGAGAATACTCTTGCACCAGCTAACTGATCCAACAGATCATTGATACGAGGGATAGGATACTTGTTCTTGATTGTCACCGCATTCAACGGTCTATAGTCAAGACAAGACGAGGCACGGTAGAATCCCTCTTCTTGACAAAGAGTACCGGACAACCCCATGGTGAACTGCTAGGCTGGATGAACTCCTTAGCTAACAGCTGATCAATTTGCTCTTTCAACAGAGCCAACTCTTCCACCGGCATACGGTAGGGCTTCTTGGAAATTGGAGCAGTACCGGGAAGCAAGTCTATGACAAACTCCACACTTCGATCAGGAGGCATGCCAGGTAACTCTTCCGGGAACACATCCGGGAAGTCACACACCACGTGTATGTCCTGGATTTCAGGAGGGGACAAGCCTTCCATGAAACATAGGGCGATCTCCGGGGAGAGGGGATTGTCTGATGATGGAGGTCCTGAATATGTAGCCCAAAACTGCACATCGTAACCGGAAGGGTGGGTCACGGTGATGGACTTAGCAGCACAGTCGAGATTAGCATGGTATCTTGCTAACCAGTCCATGCCCAGTATGGCATCAAGGCCCTTCGACCTCAAGGCTATCAACGGGAAAGGGAAGGACAGGGATGCTATGATAATCTGGACCTCAGGAGTAACTCCGTCGGTCTGCCAGTTGGAGCCAGGAGTGGAGATCATCAAGGGACGGCTCATCTTCTCGAACGGTATTTGGTGATCTTTTGCAAACGCAATCGAGATGAATGAATGCGATGCTCCAGAATCAAACAAAACGGTAGCAAGATGGTTGTTGATTCGAAGCTCACCCATAAGGACGCCAGGATCCTCTTCAGCTTCTTCAGCAGAGACGTGGTTCAGGCGACCACGCACAATAGGTCCAGCCTTGCCAGTTGGAGTGGCAGGGGCTCGTGCAGGAGTTATAGCGAGAGGTGCCTTCTGGGGGCACTCCCTGGAGTAGTGGCCAGCCTGGCCACACGTGTAGCAAGTGAGTCCAGGTGGAGCAGGTAGCATAGAACGGTACCCACTTCCGCCTATCCCAAGTGTCGAAGTAGTGGGACGCGGAGGAGGTGGCCTATATCCTGCTGCCCTCGGCATGAAGGGAGCACGAGGTACGGCGCTGTAGGGGACAAACACCCTGCGCTTCTTGCTCTCAGAACCTGAGGAACTCTGGTAGTCCCCGTGTGCGGGCCTCTTGGAAGCTTCCAGTTCTTTCCTTCCTTGCTCAAGGGTGAAAGCCTGGTTGAACAGCTCCTGATAGGTCTGGAACCTGAAGGGAAGCAACTCATAGCGAGCTGCGGATTCAGACCCTTGCGGAACAGCTCTTGCTTGTCAGCATCATTTGTCACGTCCCTTGGGGCGTAACGAGAGAGGTGGTTGAACTCACGACCATAAGTACGGAGGTCCATCCGTCCCTGTTGCAGATCCAGGAATTCCCTCCTCTTCAAGTCCATGATAGGCTGGGGAATGTACTCAGCACGGAAGGCAGTGCGGAATTCAGCCCAGGTGAAGACATGGTTGGCTGGAAACAAAGCCACATGGCTCTCCCACCAACAGCCAGCAGCACCGACCAAGAGATAGGTGGCAAAGTTGACTTGCTCCGCCAATGGAACATGAAGCGCGGAGAACTTGCGCTCCAAAGCACGAAGCCAATCATCAGCTTCCAGTGGTTCCTTAGCATCAGCAAAGGTGGGTGGCTGAGAACGCAGAAACTCGGTGAGAGTGTTGCACTCGTTCCTCCGTGCATTCTGCTGCACCAACTGCTCAAGCAAACGCTCATTGCGCCCACGGTTCTCCTCAATGGCCATCAAGACTTGAGCCATCGAGGGTGGTGGCGGCAGATCATCCTCATCATCATTGTGGTTACCGCGACCACCACGGCCTCCACGCCCTCCTCGAGCCATTCTGGAGATTTGACAATGACACGGTTAGTATCTTTCTCCGAATGGTCGAACAATAGCATTAGCGTCTACACAAGTACACAGACTAGGGACGATAATACTTTGCGAGAAGGAAAACAACAAGATAGAACTTGGGTCAAAGATCAGCATCATGTGCTACTAGTGAGAGTTAAGACATCACAACTTAACACACTCTAGTTGACACAATCCGGGACCTTATGTTCAAGTCCGTGGGTTAAAACCCAAAGAAGGATCAATTGATTTGATTAAGTAGAAACACCTGAGTTGATTTGGGATTGACAACGCAGCGGGAGCAACGTGACACATAACACTCAAGGTCGAACCCACCCACGTTTCTCCTAATTTTGAAGTAACAGGTGAGAAGCAAAACTTTTAAACTCAAATCGAGGTAAGATTGCTCCGAGATTAGAGGGTAACCAGGTAAGGAGTAAAAAGAATCCTAAGATGGTTTTCACAACTCATTTTTAGGTTAAAATATTTTCACAAACACTAGACTCAACATCGACCAGTAGAAGGGTTTCCTACAGGCAGTACTGCTCTGATACCAACTTGTGGCGCCCTGACCCGACTGCTATACAGTGATGCTGTGTGTCACCGGTTAAGCGATACAACCGGAGGTTACGGGTTTACCAATCCCCGGCCAAAACCTTTGGCAGGCGTTGCTGGGTACACCTCACTCCAGACAACGCAACACCCCGATTGATGCCTCAACACAGGCACAACTATCAAAGCATAATAGTAAGATCAAGACTTGTGGAACAACTGGCACATCACAGACTCTACGACACAAAATCATATAGTTCAACTCTTATACAGAGAAAGATAGCAAATGACAACCAGAGGTCACAGACCCAACATTACATCAAGCGGAAGCGAATTAGGTTGTTCTAAACAACAAGAACCAAATATGGCCTAAGAGGCCTACAGATAAACATCACAACGCCAGCTGTTCCAGGATGTCCCAAGCTGCCACCTGGGAACCCCAGACTACTCGTCGACGTCCACAAAGAACCCACCTTCGAGGTCGGTGAAGTCCTCCTCTGAAACAAAAGCAAAGACGTTGAGTTCGACGAACTCGCAAGATTAAGAGCTAATATATGCTCGATGATTGGCTTTCAAGGTTTTATGGCTGTTTTGCATAAAGCTGATTTTATTTCAGAAAACATAACACAAAGGCATCGACTATTCAGAGTATTTTAAAAAGAGGTAAGGAGTAACTCTCTTCTCTTGAATCACATTTCTCACCATTTACCACCATCATCAACATTGTACCTGTTCATCAAAGGCACCTCCCCGAATCACCCTCGAGGAAGCTCACCTTGCAATCGTGAAGTGGTACCTCTAGTACCCAGTTTTTAATCATTCCGTTAAAGTTATTCTATGATCTCAGAATCCGTCACCAAGTCGTCCATAACCGCGGACACGGCTTTTCGAAAAGATTTATCCCTGCAGGGGTGTACAATGTGAAAGACGCCAGGTTCCCGAGGGACCTCCCAGCTTCTTATCCATGCGTACCGTCCGGCCCATTGCCTAGCTCTTAGCTCTCTTCCGGGGAAAGCCGGCTGGGTGGGAGCGGCTACGACCTTTACCTCGCTTAAGACTAACCAAGGATCATCAGTGGCGGTAGGACAGCCAGGATCACAACACCCCGCCCCACGGCCACTCATTTTCCTAACACCGTAGTCCTCATCTCCGTCTTGGCCACCAACTCAACGCACGCGCAAATGGAAAGCCAAACTAGAGGACCCTCGGCTAGTCCGCCACAAGTTAGTCGGTCGACGAGGTTCCATATGCCCACGCATGGTTGCACGCTCAACTTGGCTCGTAGGCGAGAACTCGCACTTAGGCGGCGAGAACGAGACAACCCACCACATCCCATGTGGCCTCTCATCCCCACCTTTAAGCATTTTACCATCCGTCACCACAATTTCTCCACCATCATTCTCATATCATAACCTGTTTCCCACATGAATCATCCATCGTATAGCTATGCAATTAACTAAGCATGGCTAAGCATCAACATAGCATAGTAAGTATCTCAGGCCAACAATACCAACCTATGGATAATAGGAGGGAAAACAGGTAAATGGCATAGGGAACTTAATGCAACTATAGGATACTCTAATCCAACAAAAGTGACATTTGGAACCGCATGCAATATTATAGTGGAGAAAATATATTTACGGAAAATAGGATAAGATATGCTCAGAGGGGGGATTACGCTTGCCTTGCTCAACGTGCTGGTAGTACGGATCGTCGGGGTATTGTGGAGTAACCCCGGCTGCTTGATCTATCGAGGCATAGCAACGGAAGAGCAATCAATCACCACACAACTTTAGCAAATGCAATGCACAAACACCTGATGACATGTCAATTTAAATCCCCGAGAGGAGGATGATTCAACTATTCAATTTAAACGGAGTTTGGGTGCTTAGTGGGGACACACCTCGAATACACCGTGGAGTTAAGTAAGGAATCATCTTTACTTGTTGATTAACGTAGTTGAGACCCTAGGATTTAACTTGTAGATGATATGACATGATCATGTGAGAGATGCAATGTTTAGGTGGTTAACATTCTTGCAACAATTATAAAGCAACGGAAAAAGAATTGGTGTTAAAACAAGTTTCAGAGAGCATCCGGTTTGAAATCCGGAATTTTCTGGGATGATTCCGGGTTTTGTACCGGGTCATTCCGGGTTTTATACCGGGTCTGGCACCGGGTTTAATTCTGGGTCATTTCCGGGTATGATCCGGGCAAAGATGGTCGAGTCCAGTACCGTTTTGCTTAACCCGGTATAGATTCCGGACAATTCCGGGTCTGGTACCGGGTGATTCCGGGTTCAGTTCCGGAAATTTCCGGGTTGGACACCGGATTTGTCAACGCGACCAAAACGAAATAGAGCTACGGGGATTCGGTGAACTAGGGTGGAAAAGGAGGAAATGTAGAGGTCCATTTGGATGGTTAGCTCACCCTGAACTCGTAGGGAGTGCTCGGGAGGACCGGAGATGACCGGAGACGGCCGGAATCGTCCGGGAAAGCTCCGGCGGTGGTTTGTGGAGAACTTGACGGTGAGCTCGATTGAAGGCTTCCCGGCTCGATTCCTTCGGTGGAGAGGTAGAGGACGGCGAGGCGGAGCTAATGGCGGTCTTCGTTTCGCTCGGGACTCCTCAATCAACGGCGGCGAGCTCGGCCATGGGAGCTAGCTTTTGGAGCTCTATGGGGAGAGAAAAAGGAGAGAGAGTGAGGATGGAGGGAGTGGGCTGGTTGGGGGTTTTCTCTCCTTTTCTTTAGTGTCCTTTTTTACACAGAGCCCCCTGCTCTTTTGTTTCCAACACGGACTAGTCCTTTTCTCTTTTAATTTTGAAACCAGTCGCGCGATTTGAATTTGTAATTGAACAAGTTGGGCATTTGTTTTTAGATGGTGCCAAAACCATTTGTGTGTTGTTTAGCAAGTTAATATTGGATGCCATGATGCAATGCAACACAAAGGCGAAAATTTTACCCTGGTTTTTAGGTTTCCGAACTTTGGGCTGTTACAGAGGAGCTGCTCGAAGAAGCCAAGGTAGACGGCGACGTCCTGGTTCCCCTCGGCAGAGAGCCTGGGGGCTTCGGTCCCCAGGCGACCCGCGACGGCACGCGCGCGCCTCACCAAGGAAGCAAACATGCGCTCCCTAGCGCGACAGGACCTGCGCAGTCAGAGCGCTCCGCCGAGCTTCCTTGACGAGTTCCACCACAGGCCCCACCTGCTGCTGCATCTCGTTCATGTCCTGCGTCAGGGAGGCAAGGTCCTGCTCCGCGTGCTTCCGAGCCTCCACGGCGTCATGAAGGCGGGAGTCGAATCGCTGCCTCTGAGCCTCAAGCTCCCTGATGCGGGCCTCGAGCTCGTTGCGTCTCTTCATGAAGCGCGCCTCCTGCCTCTTGGCCTTGTCCGCGAAGTCCTTCCTGCAATTGTCGCGGAAGAGCTGCTCCTTGGTCGCGGACTCCGCCGCCAGCTGCCCCTCCTTCTTGCGGAGGTTCTCATTGGTCAGCGCGAGGCGTTTCTGGTAGAACGCCTCGTCTTGAATGACTTTGCTCTCGCGAGACTCCAGGTGCTCCCGCTGCGCGGACTGATCCTTCTTGATCTGTTCGACCTGTTCCTCGCACTTGCGCAGCTCCGTCTCGCGGGCATCAAGTTCTGCCCCGCGCTGCACCATCTGGTTCTCACGGACACGCAGGTCCTCGCGGAGCTTATCCAGGCCTTGCCGCACGGTCTCCGACTCGGCAATGATTCCCGCCTCGCGGTCTAGGAGCTCCTTGTGCTTGGTGGAGACCGACGCCTCGCGCGCCGCCAGCTCCTGATGCTTGGCCTCCGTCTCCGCCTCGAGCGCCTCACGCTTAGCGCTCAGGACCGCAAGGGTCTCCTCGACCTCGCGGACCATGCTGAGGCGGATCTCTTCAGCAGAGCGCAACGCCGCCTCGCGTTGCGCCTGGGCTGCCTCGTCCTTTCCGGCGGCAGCGCTCCACGGTCTCCTGGATACAAGCCCAGCCCCGCGCAAGCTCGGCGACCTCCTCCGCCCTGGTACGGTCTTCCTCAGCGAGCTGGGCCTCGAGCCCATCGAGCACCTCCCTCACCGAGCGAAGGACGGCCTCTCGGCGGGCTGCGACAGGGCGTCGACCCAGCAAGGCTAGAGCCCACGATTCTCCAGAGGGCCTGGAAGCGCCAGCGCCTGCTGAGGACCCCGGGGCATCGCGCCTTGGGCTCTGGGTGACCTCGAGGCGCGCCTGGGGGCTCTGCTTAGAGCCTCCCTCCTCTTCCGTGCAAGGGGCCTCCTGGGGGCTCTGGCGAGAGCCCCCCTCGCCTTCTGCACTGGGAGCCTTCTGGGGGCTCGAGGCGCCCCCACCGTCAGCTCCGCCATTTCCCTGCCTCTGGGAGCACTCTCCTCCTCCTCAGGAGCAAGGTTGGCCTTCTCTACTGAGGCCGTCCCCGCGGCAGCCTCAGCGCCCATCGTCGGCCCTCCAAGGCCCGAGCTCGGTGGAGGTGACGGCACCGTGCTGTCCCCCATGTCGACGTCAGCGTGCGTCTCTGCAGACGCAGCCGTTCCCGCCGCGCCCTCCTGCGCCGGCGGCGTGGTCCTTGCCGCGTCCACCTCCGGCGTCTTCTCCTGCTGCGCGGGAGAGGCATCAGGCCGCGAAGACGGCGGCGTCGTCACTTCAGCCTTCTCCTCCCTCTCCTCGTGGCGCTCCTCCGCCCCGGGAGGTGGCGTCGCAGCCTCGGGAGAGGAAGCGGTGGCCTCGTGGTGCACCTCTTCAGTTGTGGGCGTCACGGACGCCGCGGCAGAGCCAGAGATCTCTCCAAGTCTCCGGAGCCTCCGCCTCTTTGGCTCCTCGGTGCGTCTGGGGAGGAAAAGACTCAGAAACCCCTCGAGAGATACATACCAAGAACAACATCAAACAGGAAAGGCAGTACAAAAACTTACGCCGCGGTGTCGACCCACTTCCTCTTCTTCCGCTTCGCGGGCGGAGCACTGGGCCCCGCGCTCGTCCGTGCCTCTGCCTCCTCCTGGGCCCCGGCGTTCCTGTCGTGGATCGCCTTGGAGCGAGGCTCGCAGTGGCCCGACGAAGCATCGTCATCATCGCTATCATCCTCCCCCTCAACACGCCGCGAGGGGGCAACCACAAACTCGTCGCCGCTGCCTGAGGAGACCTCGTGGATCTCAGCTTCAGGCGCCGCACTCTTCGAGGCGCTCGAATTCCCCGCCGAGGAAGCAGCGTCTCCCAAGGCGCCGGTCGCGCCCGCATCGGACTCTGCGGGGGTCTCCGTCGTTTCCTCGTCACCCTCAACTGGCGCCCCTGCGCCGCAGACTCCGGGTCCTCGCGAGGCCCAACGTGCCCCTTAGGCACCAGGCCCCACTGATCGAACTTCGGCATCGCCTGCACATGCGCGACGCGGCGCCCGAGATCGATCCGATGAAGCGGCACCGTCTGGTCAGTGGGCACGGGGATGTCCGGAGACGTGAAGAGAGTCTCCATGAGGGCGTGCAATTCCTCCTTCGTGTAGAGGGTAGCGCTCAGGCGCATCTTGTCCCCTGGTTGGAGTACAGCCACATCGCGTCCGCGTGCCTCTGGAGCGGGGCGATGCGGCGCCTCACGAAGTCCTTGGCCACCATCTGCCCGGTGAGGCCGGCCTCGCGGAGGTCCCTCAAGCGCCTCACCACAGGGCCAAGCGTCGCGCCCTTGAGCCCTTTGGAGGCCCAGCTCGCCCTCTTCGTTGGTTGCGCTTCAGGCAGCTCGAAGAAGGCGCTCTGGCTCCCGAACTGCATGAGGAACCAGCGCTTGCGGAAATCCTCCACCTTCTTCGTCACGCTGGTCACGATGTCCTCGCCGTTCCGCGCGATGGGATGTAGACGCCCTTCATGCCATCGGTGATGCGGAAGGACACGCACCCTGACCGCTCCTTGTTCGCCGTGAACCGGAGCGCGTAGAAGCTGCGGAAGAGGTCCACCGAAGGCGGAATGCCGATGTACGCCTTGCAGAGGTAGGCGAAGATGGCGAGGACGAGGATGGAGTTGGGGTGAAGATGGAGAACCTGGATCTGGTAGAGCTCCAGGACCGCCAGGAAGAAATCGGAGAAGGGGGAACGAGGCCGGCGAAGAGAGAGTGCATGAAGATGGGGTAGAAGCTGCCGTGGGAGTTGCCCGCGCGCTTGAGCACGGTGGCGCCGTGCTCGTTGGTCTTCGAGGCCGCCATGTGGCGCACCTTGTCCAGCTGCGCCTCCGTCTCGAAGCGGGAGCCGCTCAGAGCCAGCTCGAAGTCGCCGTCCCGCTGTGCTTCAGCGGATCCGCCGCCCTACGCCGCTGCCTTGCCCTTCGAAGCAGCGGTGGCTTTCTTGGGTGCCATTGCAGCAAGGCCGCGAAGGAGAAGATTAGGGGTCGAGCGCTGGGAGGAAGGAGATGAAAGGGGAACGAATGAAGTGATGGCCGCCTGCGCCGAGCTCTTCGCCTTATATCGGCTCATCGAGCCGTTACAGGGACGTGGCGGGACCCACCACCACGCCCGTTACTTCAGAGGAGATCGTGGGATCGTGCCTGGCCGTGGCACTCCACGTGTCTCGGGCTTTGCAGGCTTCTTTGGGCCCACGACGGTTCGCCTCCGCCTGAGGAGCACCAGCGTGCCCATCGCGGGCCCGGGGGCTACTGTCGGCCCAGTAAAAACCAGGGTATCATGGGCTGGCCTGCCACAGCCCTCGAACTCTCCGCAGGAATTTCTGCTAAGGACCAAGACGACCGGCTTGGAGGCCTCAAGAGGGACCTCTGCCTCGAGAGGGCCTCTCCTAGAAGATCTTCAGGCCCTGGCGCGTCTCCGCGCCACCCTCGGGAGGTTTCCCCTCGCGAGAAGTCAACGGCTAAAGAACCTCGGTGAGGGTTCAGGCCTCGCGGGGTTCCTTCAAGTGGAAGCAAGCTCCTGCGCCGCTGCAGAGCGCACATGGCCTCTGCGCCCGCCGCAGAGTGACATGCGCGCCTGCGCGTGATGACGAAGACGTCGCAGTTGCCATTCTCGTGTATAAAGTGGTCAAAGGAGCTGCGGCAAGCAAAGCGGACTCCAAGACTTGCCAATTTGGTGATAAAGCGGCCGGCCGCCGCTACACTCCAACTGCGACGTCACTGTGGGGCGCGCCCCAAAGTTCTGCAGTGCCAGCCCACCGTCCTGGATGGACGGTGGCTTTTTCTGCCAAGACGACGTGCTCCCTGCCATGGACCGCGTCCATGGACGCCCCCGACGCTGTGCGCTATGCTCCAGTTCGGCGGCATTGTGGTATCCCTTCCCGCGGAGAGTTTCGGGGAAGAGGACCAAGCCCAGTATATAAGGAGCCAGTGTACGACCTAGGAGGGGGATCCCGGCATTCGGCAACACATTCCACAACCAAGGAGCTAAGTCGGAGAAGAAGACGGAGCTCATTCCACCATAGTCCACCATAGCCATAGCTGTGCCCTAGGCAAGCACACTTGTACTGTGAACCTCTCCAAGCAGTGCAATACATCTTAGCAGGACGTAGGGCTTTTACACCTCACGGTGGGCCTGAACCTGGGTAGCGGCTCGTGTTACCTCTCTGTCGTGATGTTCCTCACCGAGCTCGACGAGCACCGTCGCCGAGGTTGTTGAGGATTTGTTTGACGTCGTGTTCAGCCCCTTGCTCGTTTCCTGGCACTTGAGAGACTCCCCTAGTTCCTGGGACTAGTCTCCGACACTTACGTTGGGTATGTCAAAAATGAGTTGTTTGCGGTAGACTTTTCGGAGTCAACCGACTCTCAAGCGATGTGCTTATTCGGAAAGGCTGGCATGGGGAGGTTGTGGCATCGCCGCTTGTCCCATGTCAATATGAGAACTTTGCAAAGTCTTCACAAGGGTGGCCACATTCTTGGACTAAAAGAGAATGTTTCTTTTTCTAGAGATCGTCTTTGTAGGGCTTGTGTTGAAGGAAAGATGCATGATTCTCCCCACCCAAGAAGGACCATCATTTCATCAACAAGGATATTGGAACTTCTTCATGTTGATCTATTTGGTGCCATGCCTCAACCTAGTCTTGGTGGGAAGAAGTATTGTTTGGTGATTGTTGATGACTACTCAAGATTTACATGGGTTTATTTCTTCAAGTCGAAGAGTGAGACCCAACAAGCCGTCATCGACTTCTCCAATGAAGTATAACGTCAACACAATGTTCCTATATTGGCCATTAGAAGTGACAATGGCTCCGAGTTCAAGAACTACACCCTAAATGAGTTTCTTAGTGAAGAGGGAATTCGACATTAATATTCCGCTGCGTATACCCCTCAACAAAATGGTGTAGCCGAGAGGAAGAACCGGACCCTTATGGATATGGCAAGGTCTATGTTGGCGGAGTTCAAGACTCCACTTTTCTTGTGGGCCGAGGCCATCTCCACGACATTTCACTCATCTAACCGGCTCTACTTCCGCACGGGAAAGAAGTTCACTCCATATGAAATGCTTACCGCCAACAAGCCCAATATTTCCTACTACTGGGTATTCCATTGTAAGTGTTTCTATAAAATCAAAGGTTATCGTGTATCTAAATTTGAGTCTAAGGATTTAGAGAGTACTTTTGTTGGTTACGGTGTCGAATCCCACACTTATAGAATCTATGACAAGTCCTACGGGATCGTTGTAGAATCTTGTAGTGTGGAGTTCAATGAGAATGACGGCTCCCAAGTGGCGCAGTTTCATGTTCGTGATGTAGATGATGAGGAACCTCAAGATGCAATAAGGCGGATGGGCGTGGATTCTTTCGCCCAATTGAGATCCACCATGAGGCGCCTCAAGAAGGACCAAGCTCCACCCATGTGGAGCATTCATTATCACAAGTGGAACTCGCACCATCCGATGGAGCAAATGATGCACCTAGCCAAGAACAAGTTCAAGACCCTCGTCATGTTGATCAAGTTGCTACACAAGAACCAAGTGCTCCAATTGTTGATGCTAGCCATTATCAAGACCAAGGTCCATCCTCTCCTTCTAATGATGAAGGTGTGCACATTGAAGACGAAGGTTATCATTCCGGTCAAGACGGGGACACAAATGATCAAGAGATTATTCCTCGATCCAATGAGGATATCGAAGCCCGTCATCAAGCTAGAGTTGCAAGAACCTTGGAGTTAAGAGTAACATTTGTTAGAAAATATTATTGGTGACTTGAAGGGCAAGGTTGTGACTAGAAGACAATGTGCAAACTTTAGTGAACATCAAGCACACATCTCCATGGTGGAACCAAAGAAAGTATTTGAAGCTATTGAAGATCCGGATTGGTTGAATTCAATGCATGAAGAGCTCAACAACTTCAAGCGCAACAAAGTGTGGAAACCAGTTGAGAAGCCAAAGGAGCGCCGCAATGTTATAGGCACTAAGTGGACATTCAAGAACAAGCAAGATGAACATGGCATGGTGGTGAGGAACAAGGCAAGATTGGTGGCTCAAGGGTACTCTCAAGTTGAAGGCATTGATTTTGGAGAGACCTATGCTCTCGTGGCTCGCCTTGAATCCATCAGTATCCTCCTTGCATATGCATGTCATCATTATTTTATTTGCAACAAATGGATGTGAAAAGTGCTTTTCTAAATGGTCCACTTAAAGAGTTAGTATATGTTAAGCAACCACCGGGTTTTGAGGATCCCAAACTCCCTAACCATGTCTACAATCTTGATAAGGCACTCTATAGACTTAAGCAAGCTCCACGCGCATGGTATGAGCACCTTAGAGAGTTTCTAGTAGACCGTGGATTTGAGGTTGGGCAAATCGATCCCACTCTCTTTACCAGGAGAGTAAAAGGGGAGCTTTTCATATGCCAAGTCTACGTGGATGATATTATCTTTGGCTCAACTAACAAAACTTTCAATGATGAATTTTCAAAGCTTATGACCGATAGGTTTGAGATGTCCATGATGGAAGAGTTGAAGTTCCTCCTTGGTTTTGAGATCAAGTAATTAAAGGGAGGGACTTTCATCTCTCAAACCAAATATATCCAAGACATGCTCAAGAGATTTGATATGGTTGGTGTTAAGGAGAAGCGCACCCCAATGGACACCAAGGTTCATCTACAACTTAACCCAAAGGGTATAGATGTCGATCAAAAGGTATACCGTTCCATGATTGGTTCTTTGCTCTATCTTTGTGCATCTAGACACGATATTGTGTTGAGTGTAGGGGTGTGTGCAAGGTACCAAGCCGCTCCTAAAGAAAGCCACATGATGGCGGTCAAAAGAATCCTACGATATTTGATTCATACCCCAAAGTTTGGTTTGTGGTACCCCAAGGACAAGGTTTTCTCTCTTCGTGGGTACACGGACTCGGATTGGGCCGGTGATCATGATGATAGGAAGTCAACTTCCGGGGCTTGCCAATTTCTTGGTGGTTCCTTGGTGAGTTGTTCTTCCAAGAAGAAAATTGCATATCTCTCTCCACCGCTGAAGCCGAGTATGTGGCCGCCGCTAGTGGTTGCACCCAATTGCTATGGATGAGGCAAACTTTAAAGGAATACGGTGTCAATTGTGACAAAGTGCCTATTCTATGTGACAATGAAAGTGCTATCAAGATTGCTCACAATCCGGTGCAACATTCAAGAACCAAGCATATTGAAATTCGTCATCATTTCATTCGAGATCATGTTGCCCGTGGTGATATTGAGCTAGGCCATGTTCCCACAACAGACCAACTTGCCGATATATTCACGAAGCCACTTGATGAAGCAATATTAACTTATTTGAGGAATGAGCTAAATATCGTGGATTCAAGGAGCTTGGCTTGACTATTTTGCATACACTCCTATGTCTTGACTATGTATTGTGTTTAGGTGTAGACATGGACATAGGGGGAGTGCGGTCCTAATACATTGGACTATCCCTCCCCACATTATGCTGATAGTAAGACCTCATTTGTCTCTCTACTTTCATTTGTTGAAATTGTGAGCTTAAAATGACAAGTGTTGGTTGTGAACCCAAGATATATCTTCACGGTGTCACGCCATAAACTCATACATGGTGCCTAGGCCACCGCCCTCCTCTTTGTGAGGAGTTTGATCTTATTTGGATTTATTTGGGTATTTCTAGTCCTTTATTTTATTTTTGGGAGAAACACTTGGAATTGGCCTTTATATTTGATCTTGCAACTTCCAAGTAAGTATCCCACCATCAGGGACAATGCTCTCCACCTAAGCCAAACCTTATCTCAAAACTTGCTCCTCTTGCAATCATACATGTTCCACACAAAACCTGGCAGTTTTCGTCTAGAGGGGCCGGAGACTCCGGTGTGAGAGGACCGGAGACTCCGGTCGGACAGAGTCTCCGCAGTAAACACCGGAATCTCTGGCTAGGCCGGAGACTCCGGCCTGTTTACCCCAGAGACTCCGGTCTCGGCAGATTCACAGGAATCTATAGGGAGTCGGGGTGGGAGTTGATTTCACAACTCACCACTCGCCCCGACCCCCAAATCTCCTCCTGCCGTCGCCTCCACTCTGGACTGCTGCTTCGGCCTCCTCCGTCGTCGGAATCCACCATGCCACCGGCCTACTCCACCTCTCCAACGTCAGGGAACCTTCTGCCCTCTGTTTGGACCTCACCAAGAAGGCCAAGGGTAACTACCTCTCTCTTCTTCTAGGGTTTCTCCCCAGATGCGTGTTTGAGAGTAGTTCTTGTTGAAATTCATGGTGTAGAACCTTTTTGTTGGTAAATACAGTCTCTAGAAATTAGTTGCAACGAATTCCCCTCAAATTTTACCTAGATCGAATTGTCCAGTCCCAGGGCCTGATGCGTGTTAAGTTACACGTCCGTTGGGAACCCCAAAAAAGGTATGATGAGTGCAGCAGCAAGTTTTCCCTCAGTAAGAAACCAAGGTTTAATCGAACCAGTAGGAAGTCAAGGGTCTTCTGAAGGTTGTTGGTGGCTGAATGTGGCACGGCGCAACACCAGGGAATCAGCAGCAACGTGAAACCTGCACACAAGACAATCAAACTACTTTGCCCCAACGAAACAGTGAGGTTGTCAATCTCACCGGCTTGCTGAAAACAAAGGATTAAAAGTGTGGTGTGGAAAATGATGTTTGCTTGCAGAGAATTAAAGAGAACAATGATTGCAGTTGGTTGTATTTCAGATGTAAAAGAATGGACCGGGGTCCACAGTTCACTAGTGGTGTCTCTCCATAATAAAATACTAACATGCTGGGTAAACAAATTACAGCTGGGCAATTGACAAAATAGAGAGTGCATAACAATGCATATACAAGTCATGATGATCACTATGAGATTTACTTGGGCATTACGACAAAGTACACAGACCGCTATCCAGCATGCATCTGTGCCTAAATAGTCCACCTTCAGGTTAGCATCCGCACCCCTTCCAGTATTAAGTTGCAAGCAACAGACAATTGCATTAAGTATGGTGCATAATGTAAACAATACAAATATCCTTAGACAAAGCATTGCTGTTTTACCCTAGTAGCAACAGCACATCCACAACCTTAGAACTTTCTGTCACTGTCCCAGATTAAATGGAGGCATGAACCCACTATCTAGCATAAATACTCCCTCTTGGAGTTACAAGCATAAACTTGGCCAAAGCCTACACTAATAACGGAGAGCATGCAAGATCATAAACAACATAGGCATGATAAATCAATAATCAACTTGACATAGTATTCAATATTCATCGGATCCCAGCAAACACAACATGTAGCATTACAATAAGATGATCTTGATCATGATAGGCAGCTCACAAGATCTAAACATGATGGCACAAGAGGAGAAGACAACCATCTAGCTACTGCTATGGACCCATAGTCCAGGGGTGGACTACTCACACATCACTCCGGAGGAAGGCATGGCGATGTAGAGCCCTCCGGTGATGATTCCCCTCTCCGGCAGGGTGCCGGGAAGAGCTTCAGAACCCTCCCGAGCTAGGGTTGACGACGGCGGCGGCTCTGGAACTTTTCGTGGATGGAGGCTCGGGTATTTAGGGTTTTCCCGAGAAAGGCAATTTATAGGCGAAGGGGCGATGTCGGTGGAGGCCCGAGGGCTCCTCACCACGTGGCGGCGCGCCAGGGGTGGGACCCGCGCCACCACATGGTGAGGGCGCCTCGGTGCCCCCTTCGTCTCTCCTTCGGACTCCGTGTACGTGACAGAAAAATAGGACCTTGGCTTTTTGTTTCGTCCAATTCCGAGAATATTTCCAGAACAGCTTTTCTGGAATAAAAAACAGCAGAAAACAGGAACTGGCACTGTGGCATCTTGTTAATAGGTTAGTCCCAGAAAATGCATAAAAATGCTATAAAGTGTGAATAAAACATGTAGCAATTGACATAATATAAGCATGGAACATAAGAAATTATAGATACGTTGGAGACGTATCAAGCATCCCCAAGCTTAGTTCTACTCGTCCTCGAGTAGGTAAAACGATAACAACAAATAATTTCTTAGGTGACATGCTACCACATAATCATGATCAAATAATATTGTAAAGCATATGTTATGAATGAAGTGACTCAAGGCAATGGTCTATAGTTTGCTAACAAATAGATAATGAGTAAACAACTGAATCATATAAGCAAAAACTTTTCATAAATAGTACTTTCAAGACAAGCATCAAAAAGTTTTGCATAAGAGTTAACTCATAAAGCAATAGATTCTAAGTAAAAGGCATTGAAGCAACACAAAGGAAGATTTAAGTTTCAGCAATTGCTTTCAACTTTCAACTTGTATATCTCATGGATAATTGTCAACACAAAGCAATATAATAAGTGCAATAAGTAAGCATATAAAAATTGTTGCACACAAAGTTGACACAAGTGTTTGCTTCTGAGATAGAAAGGAGTAGGTAAACTGACTCAACCTAAAGTAAAAGAAAGGCCCTTCGCAGAGGGAAGCAGGGATTAAATCATGTGCTAGAGCTTTTTAAGTTTTGAAATCATATAGAGAGCATAAAAATAAAGTTTTGAGAGGTGTTTGTTGTTGTCAACGAATGGTAGTGGGCACTCTAACCCCCTTGTCAACCAGACTTTCAAGAGCGGCTCCCATGAAGGACGTTATTTCTACCCAAAGGCAGATCATCCCTCTTCTCTTTTGTTTACACATGTACTTTAATTTGGGTGACACTCCTCCCAACCTTTGCTTACACAAGCCATGGCTAACCGAATCCTCGGGTGCCTTCCAACAATCACATACCATGGAGGAGTGTCTATTTTAAATGATCAACTTTTTAAATTGCTTACTGATAAATCAGGGCAAAACATGTGAAGAGAATTAAAGGTGAAAGTTGTAATTAATTGGGACTGGGCACCCCATTTGCCAGCTCTTTTTGCAAAATTATTGGATAAGCGGATGTATATGCCACTAGTCCATTGGTGAAAGTCTGTCAGGAGTAAATGACAAGGTTGAAAGATAAAACACCACATACTTCCTCATGAGCTATAAAACATTGACACAAATAAGGGATAATAGCTTTTGAATAGTTTAAAGGTAGCACATGAAGTATTTACTTGGAATGGCAGAAAATACCACATAATAGGTAGTTATGGTGGACACAAATGGCATGGGTTTTGGCTCAAGGATTTGGATGCACGAGAAGCATTCCCTCTCAGTACAGAGTTTAGGCTAGCAAGGTTGTTTGAAGCAAACACAAGATATCAACCGGTACAGCAAGACTTACATGAAAACATATTGCAAGCATTATAAGACTCTACACTGTCTTCCTTGTTGCTCAAACACTTTTACCAGAAAATATCTAGACCTTAGAGATAGCAAACATGCAAACCAAATTTCAACAAGCTCTACGGTAGTTCTTTACTAATAGGTTTTTAACTACATGATGCAAGAGCTTAAACATGAAATACTTGAGAGCTCAAAACAATTGCCAAGTATCAAATTATCCAAGACAATGATCTATATGTGTGTCTTTTCGATATACCATCTACCACATGTTGCATTTTCTGTTTCCAACCAAACACCAATCAACTTATTTCAACAAAAACTCTCCAAATAATTTACAAATGAAACAAGAGAGTATTACTCTACAAGAACTAACAGCTCTGAATAAGAGATGCATGAAAAACAGGAGCTAAAAGCATAGCAGTAGCTAGATAAGAATACTCAACAATATAAGTGAAGAATATGAGTATTCACATGAAAAAGCGGAGCGTGTCTCTCTCCCACACAAGAATGCTAGGATCCAATTTATTCAGAAAATAAAAATAACAATGCGAAAATAAAAGCACACAGACGCTCCAAGTAAAGTACATAAGATGTGGAAGAATTAAAATATAGTTTCACTAGAATGACCTGATAAGTTGTTGATGAAGAAGGGGATGCCTTGGGCATCCCCAAGCTTAGACGCTTGAGTCTTCTTGAAATATGCTTGGGTGACCCACGGGGGCATCCCCAAGCTTAGGCTTTTCACTCTTCTTGATCACATCATATCATCCTTCTCGCTTGATCCTTGAAAACTTCCGCCACACCAAACTCAAAGTAATTCTCATTAGAGGGTTAGTGCATAATCAAAAATTCTCATATTCTACAGTGACACAATCATCACCAATACTTCTGGACATTAGCTACAGCCACTGATTTTTATGGAGCAAAGAAATCCAATCAAACATAGTAAAAGAGGCAATGCAAAATAAATGGCAGAATCTGTCAAAACAGAACAGTCCGTAAAGACGAATTTTTTTGAGGCACTTAAGTTGCTCAGATTGAGAAACTCAAAACTAATGAAAGTTGCGTACATATCTGAGGATCACGCACGAATTTTTTCAGAATTTTTCAATTTTTCTGGAGTGAATAAAGCTCAAAACCGTGGACAGCAAAAATCTGTCCCTGTGCAGAAATCCAAATCTAGCATCAACTTTCTACTAGAGACTTTACTTGGCACAACATTGCAAGAAAATAAAGATACAAAGAGTTGTTACAGAAGTAAGCACACTCCTTGACTCAAATAAAATAAAAATAACAGGAAATAAAATGATGGGTTGTCTCCCATAAGCGCTTTTCTTTAACGCCTTTCAGCTAGGCGCAGAAAGTGAAAATCAAGTGTTCTCAAGAGAAGAAGCATCAACATCATAATTTGTTCTAATAATAGAATCAAAAGGTAGCTTCATTCTCTTTCTAGGGAAGTGTTCCATACCTTTCTTGAGTGGGAATTGATACATAATATTCCCTGCTTTCATATCAATAATAGCACCAACAGTTCGAAGAAAATGTCTTCTTACTTCTGGAGTCCTCTCGGTGTGCCATTCAGAATAATTAATCATCATATCATCAAGAAGCTTTGTTGCTGCACCCAAAGTGATGAACATAAAGGTACCTCCAGCAGCAGAATGCAGAAGGTTTCTTGAAGAAAAATTCAGTCCTGCATAAAAGGTTTGGATGATCATCCAAGCAGTCGGTCCATGGGTGAGACAATTCTTTACCAATGATTTCATTCTCTCCCATGCTTGGGCAACATGCTCATTATCAAATTGTTTAAAGTTCATAATGCTACTTCTCAAAGATATACTCTTAGCAGGAGGATAATATTTCCCAATGAAAGCATCTTTGCATTTAGTCCATGAATCAATACTATTTCTAGGCTAAGATAGCAACCATTCTTTAGCTCTTCCTCTTAAAGAGAAAGGAAATAATTTCAGTTTTATAATATCCCCATATATGTCCTTATACTTTTGCATCTCACAAAGTTCAACAAAATTATTAAGGTGAGCAGTAGCATCATCAGTACTAACACCAGAAAATTGCTCTTTCATAACAAGATTTAACAGAGCAGGTTTAATTTCATAAAAGTTCTGCTTTAGAAGCAGGTGGAGCAATAGGAGTGCATATGAAATCATTATTGTTTGTGCTAGTGAAGTCACACAACTTGGTGTTCTCAGGAGTACTCATTTTAGCAAAATTAAAGCTAGGCCGAAATATAAAAGTAAATGCAAGTAACTATTTTTTTGTGTTTTTGATATAAAGAAGCAAACAAGATGAAGTAAAAATAAAATAAGCAAGACAAAACAAAGTAAAGAGATTGGAAGTGAGAGACTCCCCTTGCAGAAGGTTTGACTTCCCCGGCAACGGCGCCAGAAAACTGGCGTGATGCGTGTTAGTTACACGTCCGTTGGGAACCCCAAGAGGAAGGTGTGATGAGTGCAGCAGCAAGTTTTCCCTCAGTAAGAAACCAAGGTTTAATCGAACCAGTAGGAAGTCAAGGGTCTTCTGAAGGTTGTTGGTGGCTGAATGTGGCACGGCGCAACACCAGTGAATCAGCAGCAACGTGGAACCTGCACACAAGACAATCAAACTACTTTGCCCCAATGAAACAGTGAGGTTGTCAATCTCACTGGCTTGCTGAAAACAAAGGATTAAAAGTGTGGTGTGGAAAATGATGTTTGCTTGCAGAGAATTAAAGAGAACTATGATTGCAGTTGGTTGTATTTCAGATGTAAAAGAATGGACCGGGGTCAACAGTTTACTAGTGGTGTCTCTCCATAATAAAATACTAACATGCTGGGTAAACAAATTACAGCTGGGCAATTGACAAAATAGAGAGTGCATAACAATGCATATACAAGTCATGATGATCACTATGAGATTTACTTGGGCATTACGACAAAGTACACAGACCGCTATCCAGCATGCATTTGTGCCTAAATAGTCCACCTTCAGGTTAGCATCCACACCCTTCCAGTATTAAGGGTCAAGCAACAGACAATTGCATTAAGTATGGTGCATAATGTAAACAATACAATACAAGACAAAGCATTGCTGTTTTACCCCTAGTAGCAATAGCATATCCACAATCTTAGAACTTTCTGTCACTGTCCCAGATTAAATGGAGGCATGAACCCACTATCTAGCATAAATACTCCCTCTTGGAGTTACAAGCATAAACTTGGCCAAAGCCTACACTAATAACGGAGAGCATGCAAGATCATAAACAACATAGGCATGATAAATCAATAATCAACTTGACATAGTATTCAATATTCATCGGATCCAGCAAACACAACATGTAGCATTACAATAAGATGATCTTGATCATGATAGGCAGCTCACAAGATCTAAACATGATGACACAAGAGGAGAAGACAACCATCTAGCTACTGCTATGGACCCATAGTCCAGGGGTGGACTACTCTCACATCACTCCGGAGGAAGGCATGGCGATGTAAAGCCCTCCGGTGATGATTCCCTCTCTGGCAGGGTGCCGGGAAGAGCTTCAGAACCCTCCCGAGCTAGGGTTGACGACGGCGGCGGCTCTGGAACTTTTCGTGGATGGAGGCTCGGGTATTTAGGGTTTTCCTGAGAAAGGCAATTTATAGGCGAAGGGGCGATGTCGGTGGAGGCCCGAGGGCTCCTCACCACGTGGCGGCGCGCCAGGGGTGGGACTCGCGCCACCACATGGTGAGGGTGCCTCGGTGCCCCCTTCGTCTCTCCTTCGGACTCCGTGTACGTGACAGAAAAATAGGACCTTGGCCTTTTGTTTCGTCCAATTCCGAGAATATTTCCAGAACAGCTTTTCTCGAATCAAAAATAGCAGAAAACAGGAACTGGCACTGTGGCATCTTGTTAATAGGTTAGTCCCAGAAAATGCATAAAAATGCTATAAAGTGTGAATAAACATGTAGCAATTGACATAATATAAGCATGGAACATAAGAAATTATAGATACGTTGGAGAAGTATCAGCGCCGGAGACTCCGGTGTGGCCGGATACTCCGCCCCCTTGAGTCCGGAGACTCCGTTCTAGGTCAAATTTCTGGGAATTTTTTTCCAATTAGTTTCTTCTTTGGCTTCCATGGACATGTATGCTCACCCCCTTGCTACATACCTACTCCTGTTTCACAGATAACAAGAGGTACTATTCGGGCTCATCATCATCCAACCCCAAGAAAGCACCAAAGAAGTCGGGTAGAGAGTATTTGGACTATGATCGAAAAAATGCGTTTAATATATAAAAAAAAACTAGGGAAAAATTGGAGCTCGACTTCACCGGGATTTACCCGGTGAACTTTTCTTAGATCCTATAAATTCCAAAGGAAAAAAGGTTATTTCAAAAAGAAGATTTTTTCTACAAAATCAAAAAAATTTAAAAAAGACAATTCTGCGGCGCATATGTACATATGTGCCACAGAACTGTTGGGCGGGATTCGAATTTGAATCCCGCCGGTGCCCCCTTCTCCCTCTCTTTCTCCTTCTCTCCTTCTCTTCTCCGCCACCTCTCCACTTCTCCTCCCTCCTCTCCTCCACTTCCCCTCTCCACTTCTCCTCCACTTCTCCTCTCCACTTCTCTCCTCCACTTCTCCTCCTTCCTCCACCTCCACCTCCGACGACTTCCTCTACCACCTCGGTGACCTCCTCCTCCTCCTCCTCCACCACCTCCGGCGACATCCTCCTCCTCCTCCACCACCTTCGGTGACCTCCTCCTCCTTCTCGACCACCTTCGGCGACATCCTCCTCCTCTTCCACCTCTGGCGACATCCTCCACCACCTCCGGTGACCCCCTCCTCCACCACCTCCGGCGACAACCTCCTCCTCCACCACCTCAAGTGACATCCTCCTCCTCCACCATCTTCGGCGACCCCCATCCTTCACCCACCCACCACCGGCGACCCCCCTCCTCCACCCACCTCCGGCCAAGCCACCTACGGCCATGGCCACAGGCACCACGGCCTCCGACGAGCTCCAACGAAATTCTGCAGAAATTCCGGCGGCGCTAGATCCAGATCTAGATCTGGCCGCCCTTTTTTTAAATTCAAAAAACAATTCTATGGCGCACGGCTAGGGTGCGCCACTGAAATAATTCTGTGGTGTCGTCGTATTATTATCTGAGATAGGAGACATGGTCCTGCTGGCCGAGGGTGAACGTAGGGCAATAAGGTGGAAGTCGTCGAGGTCGGGATCGAACAAGGCAGTTTAACCAGCTTCGGATCTCATGACGATGGCGAAATCCTACGTGCTGCTATAACTTACTATAATAGTCATCACATGGAGCAAATCATGTTTATATTGCTGGACAACAATTTGGTGCTGACCAGGAATTAATAAAGCACCCAAGACTAGTTTGAATATTTATCTAGAGTTGAAATCAATCAAGAAATTAACTTTGGTACTTGAAAATAACAAGTGTTCACCAATAAACAATAAAGCAATATATTTTCATGTTGCTAAAATTAATGCACAACAAAAATAGAGGTGTTTAGTTACACATTCCAAAATGAGAAATAAATCCAAAATAAGCAAATTCACTTCGAATGATAAGTGAATTCAAAATACATCAAGAATTGAAAGTTCAAAGTTGAAATCAACTTCATATTGAAATTCTATACATCCAGGGACTTTCCTGCAATTAAAAACCATCTCAAACAGGTCCTCAAATCATTTAAAACAGGAAATAAGGCTTATTTACACTGCTCCTGTAATTTCTAGAAACTACAGGGGGTTTTGTGAAAAACTATTTTATTTCCTTACTTCTTCCTTCCGCCAGAAGGACGAGAAGGTCGTCGCCATGTCGATTCCCTCGGCGCCACCTCCTCCCTGCCTGCTAGCTCGCGAGGATAAGACCACGGAGACATCCACATAGCTCTCTTCCTCCCCATACCCATCTCTCTATTCCCCGTGCCCTGTGCTTCCCCGAAACCCTAACCCTAGCTGCACGGCCGCCGCCGCGCCATCGTCTCTGGCCTCTCCAGGACAAACCAAGACCACCAGGAGCTCTGCCGTCGTCTCTTCTTCCCCTCCGCCGAGTCGGTTGAGCTGGGATGCTGTAGGTTGCGTGAATTCGAGGTTCTTCCCCAAGTCCGGCCGACGGCTTTCATGGACGAGTTCGTCGCCGTTCGTCCACGCCTTGCTGTTCCGAGCTCTCTATGTGCTCGTGGTGAGCTTGCGCATCTTCCTTTGCCTTTAATTTGATCTAATTCACACGGGATCGTCGTCGTGCCATGCATAGTCTCCGGCTGCCGCGGAAGCTCGTCGCCGAGCTAACTCCGGTGACCAATAGGGAGCGGCGCCGCCACCTTTTGGTAGCCCACGGTCGGGCGCGTCCAATGCGCCCATCTGCGCGTGCTAACTCGCTCGCCGCCGGCGAGAGCAAGCACGGCCGAGCCGTGGACAATTTCTCTGTCTATGACAGGTGGGCCCCGCCTGTCAGCGGTTTAAACATTTCATAAATATTTTTGGAAATTAATAAAAATCTGACAGTGGGGTCCATTGTCAGAAATTTCAACATTATCCAGAATTACAGAAAATATTAAAATTTTGTAAAATTCGTAACTATTTCGTACTAAATCAGAATAATACAAATAATATACCAAATGATCAGAAAAATAAAATCTATGAGTTTGTATAAATAAAATGCTTGTTTAACTAAATTTGAATCATTCTAAAATTGAAACAATAATTTGGTTATTATTTGAAATATGGAGTTAATTTGAAATGCTAATTTGGATACATTTTAATTTCATGTAAAATGTTTCACATGCTTCACTTCAAATTCTAAAATGTGTTTTCACCATAATATATAATATTTTTATGTCAATAACTGATTAATTAAAATGATACTTTATTTAAGAAAATAATTAGTAAGGATTATTTTCGTAATTTTGAAAATGAAGTTATAAGCTTATGAAATTTACTCTACTATTACTTAATAACCATTTTGAATGAATAAAAATCTAACAACACTTTGAACTACTAAGTTCTTTTGAATAAAGGTTTCATATATTTCATTTAATACTTAGCTTCCTTTCACTTATATTTTGGTGAAGTAAAGAAAATAGGAAACAACTTAAAAGTTCATAAACACTAATATAGCAATGCAAAATGTCCTACTCCTAAAACAAAACCTTCATCCAAAATAAACCAAGCTAAGTATAAGTTAGTAAATACTTGAGTAAATAAAACAAGTACCATTGGGGTATGATACCAACAAATGTATAGATTGTCTATTTCTTCAAAAGTTATTCTTTTTGTATTCATGGATAATAATACTACACCATTTCTTCAATTAATTGAAGTCAATAAATGTTCTTTACAAACATAAAGATTATAATCAACCCTAAAACAACCACTTAGTACTATGATGTTGTTTTACTTTATTCTTATGCTTAACATGGTACTTTAAAGCTAGGGTTTAAAAATTCATCTTTGTTGTGAAGTAAACTTGAAGACAAAACAATCTAAAAGTAATCACCAAACTCAAATAACCCTCAACCATCGAGAGTTAGCTACGTGGATTAAAACGATGCATCTCAAACTTATGCATAATAGCATATTGCTTCTTTAAACATTAGTCCTTACCGGACCAATGACGCTTTTTCCAGATTTTGGAGTCTTTATTGTATCGAAGACCTTGGCTGCATAATCTTGCAATCAAAAAGGCAAGTTCACTCTTGCTCATCTCCTACTTGATTATGTTTATCAAAGTAAATGCAAAATACTATGGTTTATCATTGCATGAAAAAGAAAAACATATTTTCGAATGATGTGAAATGATATATATATTGTTGGCTGGCAGATGGCACCATGGTATGATGTGGTTGGTGGAGGTTCCATTTGCACGGGAAAGTATGACCTAGGACTTAATAACCAATGCCGTCCGTGTTCTTGCACCGTAAATGACGCGTTAACCATAACACTTGGAATGGGACGGAAAGTCATATGTGACCTTCTTCCTTTCACATGTCAACCGACAGCCAGAGCCGTACGCTGTAGATCTTGCGAGACTACATGCACATGGGTTAGGCATGCAGGCGGACGCCCGCTAGAATAAAATTTCAGTCCGCCAGGCCAACTCATCTGCTGATTTTTCGCCTAGCTAAACACGTTTCCCTGAGTGGGATTAGCATAAAGTATGTCTAGCAGATTATCTGCCACGTCCGCCGGATCGTCCGTCGACATCCCTAACATGGGTGGGACCCCTTAATGCCCACGACTCTGGTGTCTATGATGGTCTGCAAGGGGAGCCTAGGTATCTACCGTGAGGGGTAGAGTATCAGGGGTAATCCTGCTATGCATGAATTGGGTGGGCATGTGGGGTTGTTGGAGAAGCACGACGAATGGCTTGGATCATCGACTGGGCCCCACACCAAAGAGAGTGTGGATGGGAAAGATCGCCCGGTTGTGCAACAAGGCGTTGATCTCTTATGGGTAAAGTGACGCACCTCTGCAGAGTGTAAAAAGTGTGACATGTTACTCCCTGTTCTGGGAAGGAGCTGCGAACGCTGCAGGAAAGGTGGCTCCATGAAGCCCTAGCACCTGTGAATGGTTGACAGGCATAGTTTTCTGAAGATAAAATGAATCTTTTCCTAAAAATGTTTTACAAAGATATGCATGTTCATCCATGACCTTTTGGTATGGATGGTAGCTAGTGCATAAAACACCTTATTCCTGTTATATGAACTTGCTGAGTAACGCTCGTGTTTCTCACCCTTTCCTCCGTTGACCCCCTGCTTAGATTATTGGAGACAACAGAGGGAGGACAGAAATCCATAACGATGTTGGTGAGATCTTTGACAAGGAGTCAAATCAACCTGGTGGGCCTGAAGGAGTCAATCTCTACTTTGCCAACGGATGAGTGGCGACAACAGTGCAATGGTGGACACGTCGACAACAATACCTATAGACAAGACGACTATAATTGGATGGATGAGCACCACTCAAGACACGGAGATTCCAGATGGATAGATAGGGCTGTGACAACAGCAGTAGTGGATTAGGATTTAGAAGTAGAGCTAGTAACCAGCTTAGTGCTTCAACTTGAGTCTTTCGGGAGTTTCATTTGCACGAGACCTACTTTGTTTGTAAAGGAGGTTCTCGAGATTTTGTATTGAATAGTGTTGTAATCCTATAGTATTACCTTGGACCGACTATGTTTCTGTTGTACTACTCTAATATTTATGGAATGGTCCTTCCGTGAGTATTATGTCAACGACTTGTACACTACAACATGCAGTGGTGTGCTGGGTCACTACAGATTATATCAAGTGTGAGATCAAAATCGCTATTCATGAGAAGAAGAATCCTATGTATGCGCCCTATGTAATGAAGCTTATTCTCAAAAAGGTTCCCCAACTCGATCAATCTCATTTCAAGCAACACAAGTATGGAAACCTCCAAGTGCTAGCCATTCACACCACTCCCCAAGCCTCTTATCGAGAGATAGAGGAGGAAGAATCTCCAAGGGCGAGAAGGAAGAATGCCACCTCCCCTCATGGAGTAGTGGTGGCAAAGAGAGAGTCAATAATGAAGTCAAGCACATCTCATGGTGGCAAAAGGCAATGATGTGTATAGGGATTGCCACCCACAAGGAAAATTATGAGGGTTATGTTGAGAGGAAGCACATCCTTTCCAACCAACACAAGATGTTCAAAGAATTGCGCAAGTGCAACAACGGTGGTAGGACCCCTCCTCGCCCCGAAGGTACCCCCGCGTCACCGGAGTCTGATACTACTCTTTCTCTTGAGGAGTGGAATGTGGAACAAATTCCTTAGGGTGATTATGAAGATGTGACCTCCATGCCTTCCTCTTCTCGCAACACCGGCAAGGCTCCTATGCGCTATGAAGATGACGATGACGATGACGATGAGGATGAGGATGAGACTGAAAAGTATGATGAGGAGGAGACCCAAGAAGCAAGTGGTGATGATGCCGACGAAGATGAAGATGATGAGTGATCTCCTTGGGACACGTTAGCATCGCTCTTTTCCCTTTTTGGCGTTTTGATGCCAAAGGGGGAGAAGTAGTTCTATTAGGCTATCTCCGTGGAATTTGCAAGGGTTCAGGCACAAGCATGTTCGTTTATCATTTCTTTAGAGCTTGTGTCCATTTATCTTAGGTTGTTGAACTATTTGGCTTTGTTTGATATTTCTGTGAGACTATGTTTTATTTATGGTGAGACTTGTGGATTATTATCTATGGTTGAGATATGATGTATTGTGCAATGGTTTACTCTAGTCTATCTCTACTCTATTATGCACAAGGTATGGCTTCAATTACACATGTCAATCCATTTATCTTGTCATGTCTCTCGCTTATGCAAATTTATTTTGTTTCTATATTTTTGATGGAGTTGCTCTAAATCTATATGTTGTGTATTTGTATTCAAATGCAAATCTCTTATATGCACAAATTTAGGGCGAGCGACTCAATTTCTTTTTGGAAACATGTAAATTTATTTTAGTACTCTATTGCAAATCCTAGTGTTGTCATCTAACACCAAAAAGGGCGAGATTGAAAGAACATCTATTAGTGTTTTGTGTGTTAGGCAACAACACTAGGATTACTCTAATATGATGTCAAGTGGTGCAGGAATTAAAAGAAATATGTATACTTTGCATCGAAACAATTGTCAAGAAAAAAGGAGATTGCAACTAGTCTGCCCAGGCCGGAGTCTCCGTCCTCAGGGGTGCTCAGGGGGCAGAGTCTCCGGCCCATCAAGTTTAGGTTCGCAAAGCTTCACAAGACGGCACTCTCTGTCTCGGGTCCGGTAGTGGTCCGGAGGTGACCCGGAGTCTCCGCCCTCTCCAGGTCCAAAGTCTCCGCCCTGGCCAGAGTCTCTAGCCCTCCTGGACTGGAGTCTCCGGTGTTAGTGGACTACAACGGCTACAATTTTGGGAGGGGTATACATTCCCCTCCACCTACCTCCAGCCAGCTGGCTCGTCCAGCATTCAAGTCCACCATTGTTGCACTAGATCTCCCAATCCCTCCAACCAAACTCGTTGATCTTTGGAGAATTGAAGGAGAAGGCCCCGATCTACTACTTCACCAAAGCGTTCTTCTTTTCCCCCTCATTCACTTGAGTGATTTGAGCCTAGGGTTTCCATTAGGAAAACTTAGGCATCTTGTTGTACTTACTTGCTTGTTACTTTTGTGTAGCAGGTGTTGTGGTGCTTGGGAGCCCCCAATCCTTTTGTGGATTGAGCCTCAAGTTTGTTGTAAGGGCTTCGGATTTCACCTTGAAGGATTCTGATAGTGGAAGGTCAACCGAGCTTTTGGTCAAGGTTCATCGGAGAATAGAGTGAGGCCATTTGTGGCGTTTGAGTTTTAAACTCACACCCCTCCAACGAGACGTACTCCCCTAAAAAGGAGGAACTCGAGAATACATCCTTGTCTCCGCATGCTTTCCGTTTGGTTACTCCTTACTCGCTAGCTCTTTCTTGTATCTTGCTTAGTCTCGTGTTAACTTTTCAAATACATAAATTCACCGTAGTTGCATATCTAGAGAATTTACCTTTGTGTCAAGCCTAAATTCAAAAAAGAGCTAAAAATTAAGTAGCACCTATTCACCCCCCCTAGGTGGCCATACCGATCCTTTCAGGTAGCCCTCCTCTCATCCTAATGCGAGTTGGGAGGCTCCCCTACCCGCTCCTCTTGATAGTCTTGATCTAAAAGATTGAGCGGACTTCTCTTGTTTAGAGGGGACCCTCTCGGATTAGATCTAGATCTAATCTCTCTCTCTCTCATGTGTTGAGATCTCCACCTTCATATACACCACTAGTGCTTCAAGCATGTACGGCGAAGCCCTGCTGAACTAGATCTGATGTATGCGTACGTGCGAGCTCTGAGAGGGGTGATCTGCCGTACGACCGGCACTGACCCTCACTCTGTTGGATCAAGGCGAGACACGAGGAGTCTACGATATTCTCTTGGTTATGCTTAGTCGAGGGAATTCTTCCACAAGCTTCATCAACTTCATCATCGACATCTCTTCCGCTTCAACGGTGTCGGTAACGAGCTATAGTTAGATCAATATGCATGTGATGTTACTTGTATCTTCATAGTAGATCTTGACTGTTGCGTAGTTGTGGCGATTTTTTTTTCCGTTTCGCAACCCAATAAACACCAATACAAGTGGATTTTCCCATATCTCTTTTCGCTCAGATTGCATAAAATTTCATCAATCCATTCAAGTGACCAAGTATCACTAGTGCAATAATTAAAGAATGTAGTTGATGCACTAACATATTCCAGATTGTCTGCTAAACCGCAAAAAAACCATTGTACACTACTTCAACCGTGAACAAATTGGATTCTTCCCCTGGATTCAAAACTGCAGTAAACATTCAGAAATTAGATCAAATTCGACAAGTCACAAACAGAACAACAATATTTTATCGCACACATTCAGAAAACTGTAAAATACAGATAATGTAGCACACCACAGTCGTGGAAAAATCCAGGCTTCTGCTAGCAGATGCAAAATCGAGATTGCATTGATTCACACAATCATGTAGCAACACATGTACACACCAAATTAACCAATTTCTAAAGCTTATACTATGTGCAATCTGATGAAAAACATAGAGATTCCCAGAAGCTACTCACATCGACGGAGAACAGGGCATGTACAGAGCATAAAATTGGCAACAATTTCTAGACTTTATACGACTAAAACATTGTGCCCGTGCTACTAAAACTATTCCCCAACTAATTCGCCGCTAGAAAATCACTGAATTCCTCCTGGTCATACACACACTTAAGCCCTATCTAAACCACAGCGCAACCGCGAGGAACACGCGAGAGGAAAGGAAACTGTGGCGTGGCATGCCGTACGCTGACGGGTCTTCATGGTGCTCGCGGTAGTGCATCTCCATCTCCGCTCCTCCGCCAAGCTCGAGGTGTTTCTCGACCTCGCCGTCTAGACGAAAAAGGCAAGAAAGAAAGAATATAAAAGGAAAGAAAGGAATCCCCAGAGTTTATGGACTACAATGCAAAATTTGCGGCCAATCTAACTGTCGCGCGGAGGGACTTGATGGCAATTTTTTATTCTCTAAGAGATTGAAGTGCAAATGTTTTCCGTCCACTCAGCATCCCACGTGGCACAAAATGGACTAATTAATCTGGGATAAGCAAGTTGTGTGACTGTCAGCACACGATTTGAAAGTTCTGGGACTAAAATGGACGGGAGGCACAAGTTGTGAGACTAAAAGTGTATATACTTCATGGACTGGACTCATCGCCTGTGATCTCGAGCTGATTTGGGGCAATGGGTTCCCCAAGCCGCCCACGCATGTCCGTTGCCATCCACGGCTCACGAACTTGGTCTAAGAGCATCTCCGTCATCGCTTTTAATAAATGGTCCGGTATGCGTTTTAGACAAGTGTTATTAATAGTGGTGGTATTTGTTTCCATCCTATTGGGACCGTCTACTCTTAGCGGTGGCCCCAATTGATGTTTCCTGTAGTTTTTTATCTACTTCAAAGTTTCGACCACAAAAGCGCCTCTTGTGCGATGATCGCGTATTACAAAAATCAAATAATCATAGAAATCAAATGACTGACGTGTTCTGCTCCATTGCCACCTCCGGTGTGATCTCCTAGCCTGCCTCCAGTTGCCTTGTCGCTTCCGGCATTGGCTCGGATGGTAGACGACCCGTTTCTCACAAAATGGTGTTGATAGATAACACGCCAAGCCCTCACCAGTGTTGTCATGTTCGAGATGACATGAGATCTTGGCATACCTTTCAGCTTTTTAACCACAAATTGCGACGCTTCTGGGAGCGCTTTGATTCTTGCCGTGTCGGTGGCGATGCAAACCGCTTGGGATTCGAGCTTGACGGTTTCAATCTTCTCTTTTTCTAGTGCAAACTTCTCGACTTGCTTGTCCATGAAGGACGTCCACCTTCCACTAAAAGTGCTTGCATTTTGCTTCAAAAGAGATGACACCTCGGTGACGCACTTGTCAATCGTTTCTTCCACCGACGACGATGAGTATGACCCATATTTGTTGGCCTTTGCCTTCTTATTCCCGATTGGCTGTCTCTCTGAGGCGGCCGAGCGGTGCGCCGACCCATCCAAATCACTCTTGTTTCCGTCGTTCAGATTCATCTGACTCGAAGGGACTTTGAAACAGCAACTTGGCCTAGAGGTTGAGAAGACCACCTACGCCGGCCGGTGGTAACCATAGCCAGTGCCTGGGGCGGGAGTGGACGCTGCATGACCATGAAGAACGACAGTCCCATGAGAAGCCTCAACACTCCTCTATCGCAGGAAGCCGTTGCCGAGAAGAAGGAATCCGTCCTCGACATCGCCTCCATCGCGAGCACAAACAAAGATTCCCAATTTCTAGCTCTAGCTAGCAGATCCGTAAGAACCATCGAGCTTTATTGAAGAGGACGGCGAGCCGATTCCGATCAAAGCATTGGGCTCTGACGAGGGGTACACTCATCAAATCCCATGGTTAAGGACCTAGGGTTGAGATTATGGGGAGAGAACGTGGTAGTATTGGTAGTTTCGTCGGCTGACAAGCAGAGGCAAAGATTTACCCAGGTTCAGGCCCCTCGGGTGGAGGTAAAGACCCTACTTCCTGCTTGTCTGTTATTGATCGTGTGAGATTATGAGGTTACAAGGTGGCTCCGGCGAGATGTCGATCTCGCTAGAGCTTTGGTGGTTCGAGTATGGCTTGTTCTCCAGATCGGCACCCCTCCCAGCCTTTAAATAGGCTGGTTCCCGGGAGTACGTAACCGACCTGGTTTACACATAAGGAAAACCCTAAACCGACTATGCCTATGTCTAATCTTGGAGGGTACTCCATCTTTTTGGGCCTCTTGTCTTGGGCTTCGAGTAGGCTCTTTTCTATTGGGCCTTAGTCGTCACGTGCACCAGGTACCCTTACGGTAGGGTACCCGAGATGTATACCCTTGTCAGTAGCCCCCGACACTAGTACAGAACGACACATCGGAAACGGGCCAAAAACCTCTTCGGCAACGGAGAAAGGGTCCGTGTCCCCGCCTCTGTCACTGATGTGAAGCCTCACAATGGCAACGGAGATTTTTATCGTTTGCAATAAGTTTAGCAACGGGCATAATATATAACCGTTGCCTTTAGTCTTTACATCAGATACGGAGATTAGTTTTTGACCGTTTGTAATGAGGGCTAAAGGAAACAAAAAAAAAGCCGGTGACGCCTGCTGCACCGTCGACGGAGCCATGTGGTTCCTGCTTGACGGCCGCCGGTTCTTCACCTTCCTCTTCGCCTAGCTTCATTGCGTGGTCTTCTTCTACCTATTTAGTACTGCACAAAAGTCTTGCTCCTGGAGGCGCCGGCTTCAGTGGACCGTGTGGACGGAGCCCCGCTCCTACATCTTCACGGCCGCCGCATAGTCTCCAGGTTTCCTCCTCGCACTAAAGGAGATGAAAAAAAATCAAAATGTAAGCTCCTTCATCTCTATACACAAGACATATGCTTCTTCATCGGCATTACAGAAAATATAGAACTAATTACAACTAGAACATAGCCTAAACAATGACTCATATATAGGTAGATTGGACACACAAATTCCAGGGATGGAGCAAGCGAGCCAAGTAGGATGCACAAGATCGATGTGTATTTGTGCATATCACAAGGATCACTAGCACCACCCCCGGATCACACGGTGTCACCTAATTTTAATCATCGGCATAACAGAAACAAAGCTAAAATCAGAGCAAATGCCTACTAAAAACAGAGCATATCCATGGATAAACAATTAGCTACTTACAACTAGAAAACAGCTAAAATCTATGGGTAAACAATGCCTACTAAAAACAGAGCAAATCTATGGATAAACAATTAGCTACTTACAACTAGAAAACAACTAAAATCTATGTGTAAACAATGCCTACTAAAAACAGAGCAAATCTATGGATAAATAATTAGCTACTTACAACTAGAAAACAGCTAAAATCTATGTGTAAACAATGCCTACTAAAAACAGAGCAAATCTATGGATAAACAATTAGCTACTTACAACTAGAAAACAGCTAAAATCTATGTGTAAAACAATGCCTACTAAAAACAGAGCAAATCTATGGATAAACAATTAGCTACTTACAACTAGAAAACAGCTAAAATCTATGTGTAAACAATGCCTACTAAAAACAGAGCAAATCTATGGATAAACAATTAGCTACTTACAACTAGAAAATAGCTAAAATCTATGTGTAAACAATGTCTACTAAAAACAGAGCAAATCTATGGATAAACAATTAGCTACTTACAACTAGAAAACAACTATCCTACTGAACTGGGGTCTTACATTAGGCGAGGCGGGCTCGCTTAGCGTCGCTGCCGGCGACGGAGCTAGCGCCGGCCTCCCCTGGCGGCGCCTTTCCCTCGCCGTGGACCAAAGAGAGGGCTATGGCGGCCCGGAGGTCAGACTGGTAGACCGTCTCCTCGGCGCGTTCGACCTGGGTCGACGCCTCGGAGAGGAGGACCGCCGCCTCCAGATTGGCCTCGCCCTGACGACGCTTGGTGTCCTCGTGCTCGAAATCGGCGCGGGAGAGTTGGCAAGCGATCTCCAGATCACGATCCTCCTCCTCTTCCTCTTCCTCTTCCTCCTCGTCGGAGGACGAGGATGAGGAGGAGGAGGAAGACGGATGGCGGCCGGGTACATCGCCTGGCGGATCTCGCGGTAATGGTGGCCAAATGAGCGGGTGCGTCCGAGCCTTCGCCGTGCGGACGAGCGCCAAGGCAGCGGGACCGGCCCACGGGGGACGGATCGGCGGCGGCCTGTTCCGCAAGCTTGTATCGCAACACCAGCTGACGCTGCTGCTGCCTGAAGGCCCGGAGGGTGGGGCGGCCACGGCCGCGGCCGCGGTCACGGCCGCGATGGCCGGATCTACCAGCGCTGACGGTGGAAGCCATGCGAGCGAGTGGAGAGAGAGGAGACTGTGCGGCGGCTAGGGTTGGAAGTAAGTGAGAGTGAGAGTGAAGGGCATAGTAGGTTCTTATAGGCCGGCTGTCGGGCTGCTTCTAATGGCAACGGAGATTACGAAACTGTCCGTGTGCGAGGAGCACACATCGGTAACGGAAGTAAACTAACCTCCGTTGCCAACATATATTCCACTATTCACCCGTTGCCGATGTTGTGGGCCTGCTTTACGGCCTAGTGCGGGCACGCGGGGGATGTCGTGATTTACCGTCGCCTAACTCCTGCCATTGCCATAGAGGGGTATCCGATGTGTCGTTCTGTACTAGTGCGAGTACTTGTCTGACTCGAAGAATCGGCATGGACTCGTTCGTAAGTGCACGTCATATGTTTTGTATTCTGTATATTAAAACTGGAATTCCTGCATGAATAGCACATGTTGGCTATGTCGAGTATTTCATCGATGTGGTTTTTGCTTATGAAGATCAAGGGATAATAGCTTAGTAGGCCCAGTACACTCGATGGATCGGGACTTGTTAACTACACATTCGGGTAAAACCTTACTAGCTTTCAATCAAACTCGAGTCCCCGGACTCGAATCTGGAACAAACTCGTCAGATTCGACTAGGCCGCTTGAGGTTTTACTGAGTCGATCTGCAGTATAACTTTGAATTTTACCCAACGCGTCCGTCGGATTTTTCATTATATCTGCTGACACGGAAAGATAAGGATTGACGTTGCTGGAACGGTCCTTAGCCCAGCTCGAAAGTTTGGCGGGTCTTACCTTTGCACTATGCGTGAAGCATCCGAGGTACTTGCGACGGACGCAACTCGGAAATGTTTCGAGTATGATTTTGTGTATGAACGGAGTCGATATATTTGTCGACTGACCCTTTGACATTATTCTATCGAGTGCGCGACAGCGCTCCCGATGGGAGTAGCCCCCGAGATTGTGCTTTATTGCTTGCAATGGAGGATAATCTCAAAATCTTCTTACCCTGCATATATTAATCAAGAATTTTTTTGCCGTAATTCTATCGGGTGCGCGACAGCGCTCCCAATGGGAGTAGCCCCGAGATTGTGCTTTATTACTTGTAATGGAGGATAATCTCAAAATCATTGTCTTGAGCATCTTTAGTTGAAGAAATTTTTGATACGCTCCCGATGGGAGTAATATGCCTCAGCCGAAGGAATGGCCGAGTGACCAATTTTGCCTTATCATTGCTTTTTCACACCTGAACCAAACAAGGTAATCGAGTGACCAATATGCGTTGAGCGGACTCGAATGTATTTATGATCAAAGCGGTTGAGATGACGTCAGGGATGACGTTTTTTAGCGACTGCACTGCCTGACACGCGTGGCGTGCGTGATGCTGCGACGGATGGGACGTGACACATAAGTAGGCCCATTTGTGCAGAGCTGACCGAACGACGGTTCAGTTTGGACTTGATTTGAATACTCTGGCCCACTGTTTACGGAGAGGTGATTATGGCTCCTCTTTTTGCGTGCGTAGTGGGCGGAGTGGCCGGCGACGGCTGCCCTCCGTGTTTGCCACGTGTACGGTTTGATTGCGTGCGTAGCGCACGGTTATGATCTGAATGGCCGAGATTGCCTTTGATTTGTCGTAAATAGGGGAACGGCGTTGGCATTGTTTTTTTACTAGCCATTTGCTCTGCGCGCCGCCCCTGTTCGTCTTCTTCCTTGCGCCCCTGCTCCATTGCTCTTGTGCCCAAGCTTTTGCTGTTCTCCTTAGTCACCACTGCTATGGCGCCAAAGAGGAAAGCTTCTGCCTCGACGCGCCCGGACTGACGTGGCCGCTCTGAAGGGGAAGAAAACCGCGCAAGCGCATCCGCGGCCACCGTCGACCTCAAGAAAAGCGACGGCGACTGGATGAAGTCCACGATCAAAGCAGCTCATCTCGAGAAGTTCCGCGAAGACGGACTGCTGCCGCCGGCGGACCAGCTTACCGTCTGCGCGCCATCAAAAGGTACTCCCCGAGCCTCGCGCAAATGAGCGCGTATGTTTTGCGGAGTTTTTGCCTAGGGGTCTATCTTTTCCCCTCCATGACTTTGTTCGTGGTTGTTGTTCGCCTATGGGGTGCAGATCCATGATCTCACCCCGAACGACATTATGCACATTGCCTGCTTCATGGTATTGTGCGAGTGCTTCCTGGGAGTTGCTCCCAGCTGGGCTCTGTGGAAGTCTATCTTCATGGTCCGGCCCAACAACCGAGGGCCGAACCTATCCTGTTGGAGGCCTTCAGATCCAAGTGCGTAGTGACACCCGATACTTTGCCCTGAAGCCAGTCGACTCGGGCAAGGGTGGAGGAAAAGGTGGTTTTATGTGCTAGTCGACCAGGAAGGGCCCAGCATTTTCGACTGCTGGTATAGCCGCTAGGACGAAGGCCTGGGACCATGAGCTTTCGACTGAAGAGATGGCGGAAGCGGCGCCTCTGCTGGAGACGATTGGAGGACTGCTTAACAGCGTCACTGGTGTGCATCTAATTGCCACCTTTGTGAAGATGCGGGTGTGGCCGCTCCGCGCGCGAGCTCACCCTATGTGGCAGTATGAAGGTCCTCTCGACTCCACTCGGATGAACAAGGAGGAGCTGTCTAGGAGCGAGCTGGTGTCACATGTGCGGTCCATCACCAGCACAAAATCCAGCGAGCCCTGCAACGTCGACTGCCCTGTCGCTCCTATGGGGCTGAAAAGCCTTTGCCAGAGGTTAGTGAATCTATCGATTTATGATCTCCTGCTTTTGTTATTCTGCTATGCATCTTTGTGACTTTCGACTGCTGTATTTTGTATGCAGGGCCACTCGACCGCCTCAACCCTTCCTCCTCTTCCCGAAGATGGCCCAACTCATGAAACAGAGGTGACGGTAGAAGCGAAGGGAGGAGATGAATCGCCTCTACCTTCGGCTACTACATCTCCCACAGAAGAGGTTGAAGAGGAAGGGGTTGAAGAAGCACAGGACAAGGAGCTTGCCACGACTGATGATGTGAGCGAGGTCCCTACTCGCAAGCGCCGTCGGGCGGCCAAGTTGTTCTTCCTCTATGAGCTCACCCGCAAAGAGGAGATTTGAGGGATGATGAAGACTCGACCTCCTCACATTCTGCCAAGGCTGCTCCCCTGGATGTGAGCCCATTGCGCTCAGCTCCTCCTCCCAAGTCAGGTGGGGAGCTGCTTTTTGGAGGCCCAAACTTTGAAGACCTCGACAGCGAGGAGGAAGAAGAGCACAGGTTTGCTCCTGAGCTTTTTGTACTAAAGTTTTCACTTGTTGAGTACTTTTGCTTATGTTGTATGCTTCGGTCACTCGTAGTGCCGAGACTGTGCGCCCTCCGACTCCTCCAGCCGAGAGAGCTTCGACTCCAGATCAGCCAGAAGCTTCTCCTGTTGCACTGAGGTCGTGAAAACAGTAGCCACGGCCACTACCATTGAGGCCGCCAAGATGCGAGTGCGTCGACTCCAGAAATTGGGACTTCTGCTGCCAAGCCTGCACCTTGGGTTGAACACGTAAGTGTCGTTTGCTGAGCCCTTATCCTGGGACTATTTGTGTATAACTTATGCTCGTTCCATGTGCATGTAGCCCTTCTACCTCAACCTGGTGGAAGCAGGCAAAGCTTTTGTCCAGGTTGAACAGGACAGGGACAATCTGCGCGCTGCCATGGAGCAACTCAGCCGTAAGTGTGTTTGATTTCTGAATTCGAAGTTCCTTTTGCTCTGTCTTTGCTTTGTCGATTGTGAATGACATCTGGCCATCTAACTCAGGTGACAAGGCACATGCTGAATCCCGGGTGAAGGAACTGGAGGAAGCAATCGCCTCCCAGCGCGCTGAGTCGAAGAAGACTTTGGATGCCGCCAAGGACACAGCCGCCGTGCGCGAGAGAGGGTTTGCTGAACGACTGGCTGGCCTTGCTCGGGACGTGGGAGGTTAGCAACTTTCCCTTTGCATGCTTCATGTGCACCCTGTTGGGTATTATGTACTAATATTTGCTCTTTCTGATATTTGTTGCAGAGGCGATTGGTGTGCCAACACCTACTGACATGGTGAGTGATAAGTTATCACTCGACCAGGTTATAGGTGACCTTGGCGCTCAATTTGTCCAGGCGAAGGATGCCCTTGCCAAGTCTGCCAGCACCCTCAGCGCCGTGCACAAGAACGTACTCCCAACGACGGAGGTGCCGTCGACTGCTGACGGCTTCGCTGATGTGCTTGGTCCAGGAACTTCGACCATGGCGAACTTTGCTCGCGCCCTCACGGTACGCGGCTCGGAGTCCACCCTCAAGCTGATACTAGGTCATGGGATAGAGGGTAACTTCGAGGCGGCGATGTCTGACTTCCCTCGGAAGGCCGGTGGGAAGCTTATCTCTTTGAAGCATGTTAGCGAGCGAGCCACCCGGCTGGCCAACCTTTTTATGAAACCATGGAACATCGGGCAACAGAGGTCGCCGCCCGTGCGAGTAGGGCTAGGTCTGAGTCGGTGTCGGAGAAGTAGGGCATCCGCACCTTTTATGCCTTGTAATTAAACTTATGACCATGCGAGTACGCATGCGCTTTTGCTACCTTTGTATAAACTTAATTCCTCGTTATGCTTCTGCTGTAAGGCTGTGTGCTTTTATGCCTAAGCTTTGTGATGAGTTTCTCACGAAACTTTTATGATATTTGAACAGAAACAACCAGCCGCCACTTCATCCAGCTCGTCACGGCATCGTGCCCCCACTCGATCTCGAGCTCAGGTGGCAAACGATGCTGCAGTAATGCGTTATATGAAGGCTCGAGTCGCAAAACTGAGCAAGAGCTGGAGAATACCCGCAGTGAGCTGGATAGGATGAGGGCGAGGCCTGCTTTACCCACTCAACGGGAGGAGTATGTGCTTGGCGAGATGGAGATCGTGAACAGACAACTCGAGTGTAAGCATGACTGCTTGATCCCATGAGTTCATAATCTGTCCTTTTTTTCACCCAACGTGTGTTGTTGCAGGTTTTGTTCCAGATTTCCAGGCAGAGCAGGCTCGTGTAGATGAGCAGTTGAACATGCGACTGACGAACCCACGACTGGCCGTCAGCACTTTCGCTTGGATAAGCACCGAGCACGCATACTCGCGACTCTGCAGGATCGAGTGTGGCGGAGCACTATGCTGCTAGTTTATGCAGGTCGGCCTTCAGTCGAATCAACCAAGTTCTTTTCCGACAGGGCCGCAACCTCAAGGAATCCACGCATTGCTCGGGTTTTTCCGGAGTGGTCCATTCGAGACTTTATCACCCAGAAGCTTGTGGATGGAGCCAACGCAACGATGGCATATATCCGAAGCAACGTCCATATGCAGCTACGTCCACCCGTTCCTGGATCCTTTGTCCAGTCGCATCTTGACGATACAGTCGATCATGCAGGGTGTTGGTTGAGTGCTATCATGCTCAACTTATGGGCCCTGTTCTTCCAGCAAAGGACGAACCGAAGATTAGGGTTTTTCTGTATGGGGACAGCCCCCGAGTGTAAATTTTGCCACTTGTACGTAGTACATTTTTCACTTGTATGTATGCAGCCCCGAGTGTATCGAGTGGGGTTTATGAAAAACACTTAATATGAACATGAATTCACAGCCCCCGAGTGTCGAGCGAGGCTGTGAATTTTTTGCGATGTTTGAAGCTTCAACTCATGTTATTGAGCAACTTTTGTTTATGTATGATTTTTATGACCCAGCCCCCGAGTATTCGAGTGCGGCTGGGTATTATGTTTGAAGGAGCTAGAGCTCACGTTTTGAAGTAGCGCAGCCCCCGAGTACTCGGTGAGGCTAAGGTTGTGTGAGTAAATGCGAGTAGTAGACAGGAGAAATATGAGGAATTTATTGACTATATTCCATTTATGAATGTTAGGCTGCAGGCCGCCTCATTAAAAACCTTCCAGTCCCCTTAGGTACCCTGGTAAGGAAAAGAGCGCGTCTGAAACCTGCAGCCATCCGACATATGCGCCTATTACATTATGCGACTGAGCAATCTAAGCATAGAAACGGCGCAGCTGGCAACGTTCCAAGGATTGTGCGAGAGTTCGCCTGTCTTCGCGTGCTTCAGTCTGTATGCTCCACCACCAATGACCTCGGTGATGATGAAGGGTCCTTCCCATGGAGAAGCAAGTTTATGCACCTTCTTTTGCTTCAGTCGAAGTACCAAGTCGCCAACCTCGAAGGATCTGGTACGCAGTCGACGGCTGTGATAGTTGCGAGGTCTTGCTGGTAGACAGCTGTGCGCTAGCGCGTGTTGCGTGCTTCTTCGAGCAAGTCGACTGCATCTTCGAGTGCTTCATCTGCATCGTTTTCGTTGTATGCTTCGACTCTTGGTGCATTGAACCTTACGTCTGATGGCAGGATTGCCTCTGCTCCGTAGACCATGAAGAATGGGGTAAATTGTTGAGGCATTGGGTGTTGTGCGTAGGCTCCATAGCACAGACGGGAGTCTTCGACCCAAGCACCCGCGGCCCTTTTGAGTGGCACCAGGAGGCGTTTCTTGATTCCGCTCGTCACAAGTCCATTGGCCTTTTCGACTTGGCCATTGATTGCGGGTGTGCCACAGATGCATAATTGAGCGTGATATCTTGCTCTTTGCAGAAGGATCGGAATTCCTCAGCCGTGAAGTTTGTACCGTTATCAGTGATGATGCTACTTGGCACACCAAAGCGGTATATGATGGATTTTATGAAATTGACTGCTGTAGTGGCAGTCGAACTTGTGATAGGGACTGCTTCAATCCACTTGGTGAACTTGTCGACCGCCACCAGAAGGTGAGTATGCCCTCCATGGGAGGATTTTTTGAGTGGCCCAACCATATCGAGCCCCCACTGGGCGAAGGGCCAGGCCAATGGTATTGTCTTCAACGCCGATGCGGGTGCGTGCGGCTTTGTGGCGAATTTTTGACAGCCGATGCACCTTTTGACTATGTCCGCGTCTTTGAGTGCTGTGGGCCAGTAGAAGCCTGCGCGAAAGGCTTTGGCTACGAGTGATCGACTGCTGGCATGATGCCCGCAGGTACCTGCATGAATATCACGAAGGATGGCTTGGCCATCTTCAAATGCTATGCAACGTTGGAACATACCTGATATGCTGCGTTTGTAAGTTCACCGTTGATGACAGTGTATGCTTTAGATCGTCGAGTGACGCGTCTTGACTCTGTTATGTCTTCGGGTACCTCGCCGCGGAGTATGTATGCGAGGAAAGGTTGAGTCCAAGTTGGCTCGATGAGGAGTACCTCGACTGGCGGGTCCTCTGTGCTAGGTGCTTTGCTCTTGGCTGGTGCGGCTGATGTAGGAGATGCTCGCTTTTTCTTGATGGACTGTGCTCGATGCGCTCGAAGAAGACACCAGGTGGAACTGGTGCTTTGGTCGCGCCAATGTTGGCTAACTTATCTGCTTCTTCATTGCTCTCACGCCCTATGTGCCGCAACTCGCAGCCTTCGAAGCTGCCCTCCATGATGTTGTACAGGTCACGGTAGGCGATCATGTTATCTGCGATTGCGTCGCAGGCCTTCATTGTTTGCTGCACCACAAGATTCGAGTCACCGTAGATCATCAGTCGAGTGCACCCGAGGGCTTTGGCCATCCTCATGCCATGGATCAGGGCCTCATACTCGCTTCGTTTTGATGGGAACTCGAATCCCATCTTAGGATATAGCGAAGCTTGTCGCCTTTTGGTGATATGAGGATGACACCCGCGCCTGCGCCTTCGTTTTTCTTCGAGCCGTCAAAGTACATAGTCCATGAGTTGGACACATCTGGTGCTCCTGGCAGCTGAGCTTCGATCCACTCGGTGTGGAAGTCAGGTAAACTTGTGCTTTGATGGCCTTCGGGTAATCATACTTGATGTCTCGCGTGCTAGCTCGATGAGCCATTTTGCGACTCGCCCAGTTGCGTTGGGGTTTGTGAGGATGTCCCCGATCCCTGAGGTGCTGATTACAGTGATCGGGTGCTCGGAGAAGTAATGCGTCAGCTTCCTTGAGGACATGAACACGGCGTAGGCCAGCTTTTGATAGTGCGGGTACCGCTGCTTTGATATGGAGAGCACTTCACTCAAGTAATAGACTGGACGTTGTATGCTTTGGGTGTGTCCCTCCTCCCTTCGTTCGACTACCAGTACGGTGCTCACCACCCTGTTAGTTGCAGAGACATATAGGTACAGTGGCTCGCGTTCCCTTGGTGCGACGAGGATTGGAGGGCTTGTGAGGACTCGCTTGAGGTCCGTGAAGGCTGCTTCGGCTTCTTGCGTCCACTCGAATTGTCTGCTTTCTTCATCAGTCGATAGAACGGGAGTGCTTTTTCGCCCAGCTTGCTGATGAATCGACTGAGTGCTGCTACTCGACCCGCCAACTTTTGCACGTCATGGAGCTTTGAAGGCCTTTGCATCGTCAAGATGGCCTGTATTTTCTCCGGGTCTGCCTCGATTCCTCGAGCTGAGACTAGATACCCGAGGAGTTGCCCGGCTGGCACGCCGAACGTGCACTTCTTCGGGTTGAGCTTGATGTGGAAGCGTTTGAGGTTTGCGAATGTCTCTCGCAAGTCATCGAGTAGTGTGTTTTCTCCCTTGTTGTGATGAATGATCTCATAGACCTGGACGTTTCGCCCAATTTGCTTCTTGAGGCAATCTTGCATCATGCGCTGGTAGGTTGCGCCTGCGTTCTTGAGCCCGAAAGGCATTGTGGTGTAGCAGTAGACCCCGAGTGGGGTTATGAACGCCGTTTTCTCTTCATCCTCTTCCTTCATCCTTATCTGGTGGTAACCCGAGTAAGCATCCAGGAAGGACAAGCGAGCGCACCCGGCGGTGGAGTCGACGATCTGGTCGATTCGAGGTAGTGGAAAGTGATCCTTTGGACACATTTATTGAGTGCTGTAAAATCTACGCACATCCGAAGGATATCTGTGTGCTTCTTCTCTACGAGTACGGGGTTGGCCACCCATTGTGATTTCTTGATCTCTCTGATGAATCCTGCTGCGAGTAGCCTGTCGACTTCGGCTTCGACTGCAGTTCTTTTTGGGCCGGATATGCGGCGCATTGTTTGCTTGACTGGTTTAGCATCTGGAAATAATTGGAGAGAGTGCTCGGCGAATTCCCTGGGAATACCTGGCATGTCGGCTGGACACCATGCAAATATATCCCAGTTCTCACGGAGGAATTCGACGAGCGCGCTTTCCTATGCGATAGGCAGACTCGACGAGACATTGACTGTCTTGGTCGGGTCAGTCGGGTGCACCTGATGCGATCTTGTGTCATTGGTGGCATTGAATGCTCTGTCGACTGCCACCTTTTTGTGTTCTGGCATAAGTGTTCGATCGTTGGAGACCGCTAGATCAGCGAGTGTTGCTTCCATGCCAAACATCTCAGAGATTTTGCTGAATTCTCGGTCACAAGAGTCAGACTTTTGGAAGTTCCCTTGACTGTGATTACTCCTTTTGGTCCAGGCATCTTCAGCTGGAGGTATGCGTAATGTGGCACCGCCATGAATCGAGCGAACGTCGGGCGTCCAAGTATAGCATGGTATTGTGACTTCCAGTCGACAACTTCGAACTCAATCGATTCTGTCCTGAAGTGGTTCTTGTCCCCAAACGTTACGTCGAGTTGTATGGTGCCTTCTGGGCTTATTGCTTTGCCTGGGACGATACCGTGAAAGGTATTTGAAGATCTTGGCAGGTTTTCGACTGACCTGTTCATTTTGCGGAGCGTATCTGCGAAGATGATGTTTATGCCGCTGCCACCATCCATGAATACCTTGGACATGGCGTAGCCTCCAATTTGTGCGTCGAGTACCAGAGCAGAGTGCCCTGGACGAACAACCGATGGAGGGTGGTCCTCTCTGCTGAAGCTTATTGCGGTTTCAGAACCCTTCAAGAATTCAGTTACAGCGGGGTGACATGACCGCCATGTTTACTTGTCGAGTGCGAAGTTTTTGCTCCCTGTTGGAAGGTCGACCTTTCTGTATCATGTACATCTGCCCTTGGGGCGGAGGGTACTGTGGTTCGTCCACCCGAGGTACGGGCTGTATGGCACCCGCGAGATTTCCGCCTGCGCAGGCTGTGGGGTGGTGCCATCAGAACAGGCACATTGTTTGGCTGAGGCACGGGTGCAGGTGCTTGTGTGGCTGCTGCCTTTCTGAGATTTACGTAATCAGTCGCCATTTGGTCGAACTCCCTGCAGTTTCTCATCGAGTGATTGGAGCGCAGTTTTCCGTCGTCCCCCTTGTACAGGTGGAATCTGCAATCAGCATCCATCTTTTCTTCGAATGATCGCTCGGATTGTGCTCCGGATCGTGACTTGCGCCAGTCCTTCCTCTTGTAGCTATCACTGCGTTGGCCGCGGTCTCGACTGTCCCGGCGATCATCTCGACTGTCCCGCCGATCATCTCGACTGTCTCGCCGATCTTCTGACCGTCGGTCGCTTCTGTCTTGGTCGTTGCGGGGTGGAGAACCCAGCCGCCATGAATTCGGGTCTGTCGTCGTAGTGACGTTTTGAACGTTTGCGCCTTCGGTCGTCTCTGTACGAGTCTCTGTGGCTTCGACTGCCGCTTCATGATTGTCACGGGGTGAGGACCCGCGTGTGGTGCGCGCCATGTCTTCTCCATCTGCCCACTCAGTCGCGATCTGCAAGAGGCCACAGATTTTGGCTTTTGGCGACCAAGTGCTTCTTTGAAGTCTCGCCTGGCGAGGCCCATGACGAAAGCATCCATGGCCATATCTTCTGAAATTACTCCAACTGAGTTACGTATCTCAGTCCATCGTCTGATGTATGACCTCAACGTTTCGTCTGATCGTTGAACGCAGCTCGCAGCTCCTCGAATGTTTTTGGGCGCTCACATAGAGGCTCGAAGTTTTTGATGAAGTCCGTGCGGAAGTGATCCCACGAGTCGTATTTGATGGAGGTAGGGCCTTGAGCCAGTCGCGGGCTGTGCCTTCGAGCATGAGTCGTATGTATTGCATGGCTGTGGTGTTTGTGCCTCGCTGGCACGCGACAGCCAGCCTGTAGTCTTCCAGCCACCCGAAGGTTCCTGTCGACCCGTGTACTTGGGCTGTTCAGATGTGAGTTTGAACCCTTTGGGCATCCGTGTCTCGCGGACGCGTCGAGTGAAGCACAGAGCTCCATGTGGCTCAGGCTCTCGATCAGAGTATGAGTCGCTACTGTAAGATCTGCGTGATCTGCTCCTGGACCTGCGCCTACGTGAGCCGCTTCTTTCCTTCGAGTGGTGGCGACCACTGTGATTATGCTCTTCACGACGTGTGTCGACTAGGGCACGGTCTCGACTCCCACCTGGAGTTCTTGGAATTTGGCGTATGGCCTTCGCCGCTAAGGCGAGTGATTTGATCTGTTGGCGATGTAGTTTTGCATTGGGGTCATCAGCTGGAGGCTTGATTGCCTCGGTATGCTGCAGCGGTGAAGAGCACCCGCAGCTGTTTTGGGTACTGGCACTCCTCCTCGTCGTATGTCATGAAGAGTTGCCTAAGTTGCGGGTGAGTGCCGCCCTCTCTCGAGAGGTGTGACACCTTGATCTGGGTCTTGTGTCTGCTCGCCCGGTGGAGCTCAGGGAGAGCTGTCTTCTGCGCACTCGACAAGCTAGCTTGCTTTTTGCGTTCTTCGAGTGTTGCTCTACTGCTTCAGTCGAAGTGATTCCTGCCAGTTGAAGTACTGGAAGGTCAACATCTCCTCTTGTGTTGCGTCTGCTGGCATCATTGTGCACTCCTTGATGACTTTATCTGCTTTTGCCATCTCAGCAGTGATTGTGAGAGTTGTGACTCCGTCCGGCATAGTAACTGTGCACGGGAATTCTGTAGGCCTGCGGCTGGCCGCAGCATCTGATGATTCTGCGGCGATGGCGACGTAGACCTGCTGGGGTATCACCCGAGGGTATGTATGTGTGTCTTCGAGTCCCATCATGGACTCGACATCGTCATCAAGGCTCATGTCGAGTCGATATGCCCGTCGAGTGGTCCGTCTGGACGGATCTCGCTGTCGATGCCTTCATCGCCTATGCTCATCTCGGCGTCGGCGAAGTTGTTATGAATCTCGAAGTCGAGGTTGTTGTTGTTGGTGCAGATCTCGGAGTCGACGTGGTTGTCGATATGAGTTTCAGGTTCGTCGAAGTCGCTGAGGAGATCCCGCAGTCGAAACTATCCTCGAGTGAGAGATCGAGCTCGGGATCGTTTGTGCGGTATGCTGATTCGGCCTCCTCGCCCTGGAGTTCTTCATGAGCTCGTGCATCTCTCGTGTGGACATGGTTGTTGCAGACGAGCAAGCTTGGAGGATCGACGATGGTATGGACGCAGTTGAGGGATCCGCAGTCGAAGGAGCCGCAACCGATGGAGCCTCGGGTGCGGAAGTCGCGAGTTGGCGTGGATCCGTCAAGTCCTGCACACCAAGCTTGTTGACGAAAAAATTGAACGAACCAACGGTTAAACCCAAACCTGACTCGAGATCGGAGAAGGCCTCCTGGAATCCTGGCGAGTGTGGCTCGAAATCCATCAGAGGATCCGATGCGCTTTTTGCGGGTGAAGCTGGCGTGTTGCCGTTTGTCGAGTGAGCGGCGAGTTGCCGTGTGCCGCCTGAGTCGGCGAGTTCTGGTTTGTTGATGCAGCCGGCGAGTTGCCGTTTGTAGATCCGATCGGCGAGTCGCCGTTTTCCGATGGAACCGAAGAAACCGAGTCCACACTATTCTTTCCCACAGACGGCGCCAATTGACGAGGGTACACTCATCAAATCCCATGGTTAAGGACCTAGGGTTGAGATTATGGGGAGAGAACGTGGTAGTACTGGTAGTTTCGTCGGCTGACAAGCAGAGGCAAAGATTTACCCAGGTTCAGGCCCCTCGGGTGGAGGTAAAGACCCTACTTCCTGCTTGTCTGTTATTGATCGTGTGAGATTATGAGGTTACAAGGTGGATCCAGCGAGATGTCGACCTCGCTAGATCTTTGATGGTTCGAGTATGGCTTGTTCTCCAGATCGGCACCCCTCCCAGCCTTTAAATAGGCTGGGTCCCGGGAGTACGTAACCGACCTAGTTTACACATAAGGAAAGCCTAAACCGACTATGCCTATGTCTAATCTTGGTGGGTACTCCATCTTCTTGGGCCTCTTGTCTTGGGCTTCGAGTAGGCTCTTTGCTATTGGGCCTTAGTCGCAGGTGCACCAGGTACCCTTACGGTAGGGTACCCGAGATGTATACCCTTGTCAGGCTCCCTAAAAGAAGTATATCAGGAAAAAGGACAAAAGTAAAAGGGCTGCTGCCCCTGCTTTTGGTCTTTCCTGATTAGGTAAATTGACCTCCAGAGCACGAACAACAACATCAACCTTGCACACTGCTAGGAGCAGCTCGAACACTCTCGTAGCAACTCCCCAGTGCCAGCTTCAGATCCAACGAACTGAGCATCACCCCATCCCTTTCCCTCGCCTCCACGGCCGGCTAGAGGGACGATCACAACACCATGTCGCAGGATCCAGAGAAAGCGAGATCTGCCTTTATTTGGGAAGGGGCTTTCAGTCGCCACACCACCACCACCAACCTCCCACCTTGGAAGCTCGCTGAAGAGCGTCGCGGCCGGCCAGCCTGTTCTAGGTATAAGCACCGGACCGGACAAGCCTAGCGGCATCTGGCCATACGCCACATGGGAGCAGACAACAAACCCTAAACCTAAAGTTAGGGTGAGGAAAACTAAACCTAATCTATACAGGAGGTCACAACCACCATCTCTAGCTCCCCTCCGGCCAGCGAGGCCGGCGAAGGGATGCCAGAGCAGCGCCGGGCGGGCAGAGGCGACTCTCAAGTGGGCGAGGAGGGCGAGAGAGGATAGAGGAGGAGACAAACCAAATGAGAGCCTATTCGAGCATCTCTAGCAGATCCCGTAAATTTCCGACCGTAAAACTCTTATACGGTAAACCGTAAAACGATTTTAAGGGGCAAAAAGTGGTCGTGCATAACAGATACCGTCAACATGTACCGTAAAATGGAATATTCATGTTTACGGGATCTGTTCTGGCAAAATCCACGAAGCCGTAAAATGTTCAGAATCGACATAGTTCAGATTTCGAATAGTTCTGAAACATACATTCAATTCATCCACTCTAGCACTACATCTAGTTCAGAATTCTAGATAGTTCAGACACATATATGTTCAGTTCATCGACTCTAGTACTACATCAAGCAAAGGAAACGACTCAATCTCCACAAAGTGACACCACATTTCCCATAACACGTCTTGTCAAAGATGCCAAGTGTTTGAGTCTGCTCATCCAACGAACTTGTATCACATGTCATGATCATGTCCTGCAACCTGAAGATATCTAGCCACAACTGATGGAGTTGTAATCCCATAGCATTCAATCGACAACACAAATTAATCATATCCAAATTTTCATCCTTGTAATCCTTGAACACTCTCATACATGTCCATTACTTCTTTCATAGATAGCATAGCAAGTCTCTCCTCTATTGGGTCATCAAGGATCTCAATTTCTGTCTCGATACTACAATAACAATGGGGAAACAATACTAAGAAACAAAAACAAGTGAAATAGAAACGTCGCAACGAAAACTAGAATTTACGTTGTGATTTACGCGTCAAGGGACCCCGCATACGCCACGGGCATCTCGGGAGTGTAGACGCTGGGAGGCACGTTAGGGAAAAGGCCATACCCTTATTTTTTGCAGGGAAAGGCCGTACTCGTCGGGCGGCGGTGGAGGCGCGACGTAGTACCAAAGGGGGGGGGGGGGGCAGGCTGTACCACGCGGGAGCTCGGGAAGCGAAGTACCTCGATTCCTGCGTGAAAGGATCCGGCCCGGCGGCACGTGATCGAGGGCCGGGCGCGGCGGCGCGAGGAGCGCGACGACAGGAGGACGGCGGGGCCAGGGGCTGGAGGGCTGGGTGTGGCGGAGGGCGCATCGGCGAGGCTAGAGAACCGGGCGCGGCGGCGAGAGAAGCGGGGGGCGTCAGACGACGTTAAAACGAAACGCATGGTGACGACGGGTGGCGGCGGGAGGATGGACGACGCGGGAGCGTGGTGGCTACGGCGGGAAAGGGTTTTGGCGCGGCCTAAAATGACCCCCGCCAAACGAAAATGAGATATAAGGGAATCCTAAGAAACTGGCGCCGAAGCTGCGTATCTAAGGTTTTCACCGGGTCATTTTCGGTTTCCCGTAAGAAAAATGAAGGGCTGGGCAGTTTTACTGAACTGCTCGGGTAGCGTTTTTTGCCCAAACACGTAAAAAAGCTGTTATTTTAAAGATTGGCTGTACGGGATCTGCTAGAGATGGTCTTCCAATTGCTCTGTTGGATAGGCCCATTGGGGTGATGGGGGCTCCATGCCCGAGTACGTACATCCAGTCAAAGGATGGGCAATCATTTTGGGTTTGAACGCTGCAGCCTGCAGGAAGGGGATGGATATAGCTAGCTGGCGTCAAGACTTTTAACACAAGTGCCCGTGTCAGGAATATCGTTTACAGCTGCGTAGGCCGATTTGGTTTCGGCGACGAGATCTGCTATGGTGGCGCCATCCATCGCCGTATGTGGCTAGCTCTCTCTTCTTGCTATTTACATGCAATGGCCGTCCGATTCCGATCTACTAGTATCGATCTGGACTAGCTAGGTGGCTAGGACAGCAGGAGGCCATGCTTGTTAATTTTTTCTGCAGGAGGCCAGGCATCCAGAAGCAAGGAGATGAACTACTGGACCAGGCAAAGAAAAATACTTATTTTACTACCGATAGAGTGCAAAGCTAGAGACAAGATGCCTAAAAACCTGGACACCACTGAAATCTTCAGCAAAATGGAGACGATTGATCACGTGACGAAACTATTTCACAAACAGAATGTTCGGCGAAACTATTTCACCGAAATAATCATTTTAAGTAAAGCCTAAAGATCGGGCACTATGCTCTACATGGTAGCGTCTAACGATCGGACGCTATGCTCTACATGGTAGCGCCTAGCGATCAAGTAGCGCCTAACGATCGCTAGTCGCTACCATGTAGAGCATAGCGTCCGATCGTTAGACGCTACTCAAAATGATTATTTCGTGAAATAGTTTCGCCGAACGTTCTGTTTGTGAAATAGTTTCACCACGAGGTCAATCGTCTCCATTTCGTCGAAATCTTCGCGGATACTACCTCTGAAGTAGGCTGGTCCAGGACGTACAGACCTAATAGTATATGTGTACCATCCAGACAAAGATTTTTCTACCCTACCTACTTTCATGTGAAAAGATGCCTCTGGCAGTCGTTAACTGTGTGGTCAGATCTTGACTAGGCACGCGCAGTTGCTCTTCACATATTCTTGAAGGCCCAAGCGGGCGTACGTGCATTACTAATCTTTGCTAGGACACGTATTACGTAGGTGGTTAGAAAAATAAACCGATTTTTGACTAAGCACTGGTGCTTATTTGTACTAGACAAATGTTTAACTAGTTACTCCTCCTATAAGAATAGGCATTGGTGATTATAAAAAAAATTGGTTTATTTTTATAAGCACCTGACTAAACACCTTGCATTGTACATGGCCTTACTGCGGAATCCGCCTCGCTAGCTGTCCTCTGGCTTCCAACTATACACAACACAGCTACTCATTGGGCATTCATTGGGCAAGCTCGAACTTTTCATAAATGCAAGCTCGATCGTAAACGTGGAGGTAGTTAAAGACTAGAAGCAAGTCACAAACTTTTTTCCTTCTTGCCTCTGGCCGTCGAGCTATCTAGCTAGATAAATGTAGCATAGCACATTAGCACATAAGCATGCATGTGGGGTTCCTTGCAGAAGCTAGCAACGCTGTCCGCCCATCATCAGCAATTAAACGAACCTAGCGCATTGTGATATTACTTTGCCAGGCCAAGAAGCTTGCACGAACCGATGACTGCAAATACAGGGAATCACGCTTCCTTGGCTGCACTAGATGCACGTTACTTTGGTGCACTATATAGGTCTACTAGGAAGAGTCGCGCGGCGACACGCCGCGCCCGTTGCATTGTTATGTGTAGTAGTAGTATTAGATATAGTAGTGTAAATTTATGAAAGGTATCATGTTTAATTCAGTGCAGTTGGTTTCCTGAATAGAGTGTTTCTAAGCTCAGATAAAAATACATACTCTGAGTTAATTCATACATAAGATTACATAGATTAAGATGGTTGTAATTTGACGTGGCGTGCCCTTTGAATTAATTCGTATGATTAACTTTATTGATTATGCACCGGTGGTAAATGTCGATGGCAATCATTGTCCAAGAATTGACGTAATAACTATTCTAAAATGACCGCCATCGGAAAATTCGACCGAAGAGCTGCGGCGAACAATTGCCTATCAAAGTGTGCCGTAGTTAGTGAGCATTTTAATATTTGGAAAAAATATATACATTATATACCTTTGACTATTACTATTGAAAAAAATAGGTGAGTGACTATAATATCATTTGGATCATTAATCATATGTTTGTCATTTATTCTAATATGCAACAGGCATGCAACAAATGAGGTAATACTTAGTAAATAGGCCTTAGTGTGTACTCGAGTCGAGATTGCTAAGTATAAAGAACAGCGTTATTCGATGTATCATCTTACCACTATTACCAATCCTTTTAGTGCATTCATTTAATTAGAATATGAAGACAAAATTAAATGAAGCAGTAATAAAATTACGACGATTGTTGAGCAAAATACTAACTTAATCGTACACCATAAATATTTAGTAGCGCATTATTGGTAACAATTTCTTTTTTGCCACTACTGCCAAGATCAATAGGCATAAGTGAACTAAGTATAGAGACATTATTAATTTCATGTCATAATCAGTTTGTATATTTAATTGTAGAATACCGATAGCTAACTTTCACGTTCCATGATAAAAGATGAAAATACATGGATAGATTATTACCTTTTAAAAGAGCTTCGATTTAGTTCGTTGTGCAAGAAACATATACAACAAACTGAAACTCCAACCGCCGAGCCCGTTGTATTAGTATGTGCCGTAGTTTTGTAAAATGAGTTATTAATGAGATTGTAGGAATACAATTTGGTTCACGAAAACTTTGTACATGACAGGCAGGCAACAAAAGCCATTCTGGGCTAGATCTAAAAGACAAATTTCTGGAGCCGAATACCCGATTCAAAAATTTGAAATCTGTCAGAATTTGTCTTTTTGCACAGCCTAAAGTACAACGAATTTGAAGATATTAGAGAGAAAATGTATAACGTCCGTTAAAATAGAAATGTTAAAACATGAAAGTTGTTTGGAAAGGTGATTTGCATCTACCCGTCAAAGAAAAATTCAAACGAATGATTGAATGTGACAATTTTGACAAAATTCGTCAAATATTTTTGCGAATTTGGATTCAAAATTAAGAAGTTAGAGTCGACCAAATTTGAAACCGGTCACAGAATGGAACTTACTCGTCGACGCGCATATATTTCGTGTACATATTATCATGAAAATGAGAGCGAATTTTAATTTTTGATAAATGCGAGGGTCCTTCTGCAAAAGCGCCGCGTGGGCCGTTGGATCTGAAACAGACGGTGCGGAGACGTGTGTGCACTGTAGACCGGAGGACCGATTCACAATTTTTTGGAAAACACGGGGTTTTTTTGCAAAAAAGCGTAGGGTATGAATTTTACAAATTTCATCCTTTTTGTATTATTAAAATTCTGACAGACGGGACCCAGACGTCAGGGTTTTATTATTATGAAATTATCTAAGAAAATATTAGATAGCTGACAGGCAGGCCCGCGGTGACGTCAGACGCCGGCAGCCATGCCCAGCTCTGTCGAGCTCGCGCTCGGGCAGAGGAGCAGGCGCGCGGGCCTGGGGCCACGCGGATCCGTTGGAGGGCGTTGAGGCGAGCCAGGCGGGCGGCGCCTCGGATCAAATGGTCGCCGGAACCGCCGGCGACGACCAAATCCGCGGCGGTGGACGGCGAGCATGGCCACGGCGAACCAGAGCGCGGGGAGGACAGGGAGGAGGTCCTACGGGACCGGCGGCTCACCAGGAAGACGAAGGAGGGGTCGGGGAAGCCGAGGAAGGTCACAGTTGACCAGAACGACCTCGGCGGCCGGTGGCCGGAGTTGGGGAAGATCGACACTATTTGGCTTGTCTCGGCCGTGCCAGCACCTGCGAATCGCGGAGGAGATAGAGGGAGTCGTGGCGGTGCTCGGGGTCATCTTCGATTCGTCCGGGGCGGAGCAGGGCGATGGTGGTTCGCGTCGGCGCGGCGGCGGCGTCCGACGCACGCGAGAGGGAAGATGCACAATTTGTTGCGGCGACGAAATCCGCGGCGGTGGACGGCGAGCATGGCCACGGCGAACCGGAGCGTGGGGAGGACAGGGAGGATGTCCTACGGGACCGGCGGCCCACCAGGAAGACGAAGGAGGGGTCGGGGAAGCCGGGGAAGGTCGCAGTTGACCGGAACGACCTCGGCGGCCGGTGGCCGGAGTTGGGGAAGATCGACACGATTTGGCATGTCTCGGCCGTGCCAGCACCTGCGAATCGTGGAGGAGATAGAGGGAGTCGATTCGTCCGAGGCGGAGCAGGGCGATGGTGGTTCGCGTCGGTGCGGCGGCGGCGTCGGACGCACGCGAGAGGGAAGATGCACAATTTTTGGAAAACACAATTCCCGGAAAACACGGGGACTTTTCTGCAAAAATGTCTTATTCGGAGGACCGATTAACATTTCTTGGATAACGCGGGACTTTTCTGCAAAAAAGCGCGCGGGCCGTCGGATCCACAATCAACGGCGCGGAGGCGACCGCGCACTGTAGAAATGTACTTCTACGTGGGCGCCTTGAGAGGCCGCTGAAACAGTCGTCTTTGATATATGTATAGATAGATATGCTACAATTCACTTCTGAGTTCTGAAAGCGTGGACGCGGCCAAAAAATTAACCCACCAAACGAAAGCCTTGAGTATTAGAAATACTCGGCTAAACCCACAATATACTCTGCATATCCTTTACCGAGTGTTACCCTCGATAAAAAGGACTCGTCAAACACTATGTTGGTATCCCCGTATTTGCAGTGTGTCAAATACTCGGCAAACAAGGTCAGAAAAAAAAATAAACATATAGGAAACAACGGCTCAGTCACAAATAACAAACATCTAGAAAAAAAAAATTTCGAGATTGACGGGGGGATTACTCCCCACCGTTTTTTATATTACCAACTCGAAAAGGGCTTGAGGAAGCCATACAATGTCATGATAGGCCGGAGCCTACATTTGCAATTTACAGAGATACACAAAGGGAGAGAGAGAGACAATCAACCAATTACATGCCACGAGAGCGGGGAACAAGAAAAGCCCTCCAGGCCATCAGCTCGCCTTTGGGATTGTCACCGCGGAAACGCCTAGACCACAGCTCAATGTTGTCGATAGCAGAACGAAGGACATGATCGGCAGACCTGTCAATCTTTTTGAAAACGAGGTCATTGCGGGCCTTCCAAATCTGCCAAAGAATTATCATAATAACAGCATCATCAACCAGCCGAGAGCCGCGAACCATCTGATCCCTGTTGCACCAGTACTCATCTGTAGAGGAGGTCGAAAAGCCCACACCAGCAAGGCCCCAGACGGCAGCGCTGCGTTGGCAGGAGAAGAACAGGTGTTGAAGGGTTTCCGTTGCGCCACACCTTTCGCAATCTTCAGAAGGGCAGCAGTTTTTGGCAAAGAGGTTCTCACGAGTGCTCAGCCGGTTGGAGCAGAACAGCAGCATAAAAATCTTGATCTTCATGGGGAGGGGACTAGCCCAGACACGGTCAGACCAGCTCGCCTTAATGCCATGCTCGGACGTGGCCCTGTAGGCTGCCCCGGTGGAGAACGTCCTGACGCCGCCCCACGCCAAAGCTCGGGCATCGGGCAGGTCCGTAAGCACCACAGCGCCGGCGAGCTCCAGGACGCAAGACAGCTCGCGGGAGGCTGCCTCAGTCAAGCGGTTTCGGAGGGTGGAGGGGATCCCAATATCAAGAGCAGCAGCGACCGACACATTCGGCCTCAGGCAGTGACTGAAGAGAGCAGGAAAACGAGCAGCGAGCGGCCCGGTGGGCAGCCAAGAGTCATACCAAAAGGATGTCGAGCGTCCATCGCCCACGCGGACAGTGGTGAGCGAGCGGTATAGTGGCAAGCCATCGTTGATGATCCTCTCCAGAAATGAAGGCGAGCTAGAGCAGTCACCAATGTCACGAGCCCGCCTTAAGTACCAAGCCTTCCAGGAAGCATCGCCAGGGGAGAGCAGCTTGTGAACAAAGCCAAGGAGGAGGCAAGCGTTCTGCCTCTTCAGGTCCTTCATGCCGATCCCGCCTTCATCCCTGTTACAACACAATTTATCCCACGAGATCAAGCAGCGCGAGCCATTGCAACGATCCGAACCAGTCCAAAAAAACGCGCGACGTCTTTTATCAATTGCTTCAATAACTCCAATAGGTAAAGAAAGGGAACACATATAGTATGTAGGAAGAGCATTAAGCACAGCATTACATAGCACAAGACGTCCACCCGACGAGAGCAGGAGGGCACGCCAACCGGAGAGGTAACGGTCAACTTTGGCGATGAGAGGAGCGAAGGCCGAGAGCGGGAGTTTGATGGGGGAGAGAGGGAGCCCGAGGTATGTTTGGGGGAAGGAAGAGATAGGACATCCGAAGATAGAAGCAAGGTCAGCGGAGGTCGAGGGAGAGACGTGCATGGGAACAAAGGTGGACTTGTGGAAGTTAATCTCGAGACCGGTGGCAAGGGCAAAGTCATCGAGAACCTGTTTTAGCGCAATGGCGGATGCGGTGTCGGCGCGGCAGAGGATGAGAGTGTCGTCAGCATATTGAAGCATGGGACAAGGCTCCGAGTCCGAAATAGGGTGAGCAACGAGGCCACGAGAGAAGGCAGAGCGAAGGAGGCGTTGCAGCACGTCGGCCACGATGATGAATAAGTACGGGGAAAGGGGGTCGCCCTGCCGAAGACCATTTTTGCAGCGAATCCAATCCCCGGGGATGCCGTTAAGGATAACACTCGTGTGCCCAGTAGAGAGGATCAAGTGGAGCCAGGAACACCATCTATCGCTGAAACCGCGAGCCAAAAGGATGGAAAGCAAGCTAGTCCAGTTTACCGAATCAAAGGCTTTTCGAAAATCAAGTTTGAGCACAAGGGTAGGAGCTTTGCGAGCATGGCAGCAGCGGAGGAGATCAGCCGCGTACACAATGTTTTCGGAAATTCTACGGCCGGCGAGGAAACCAGTTTGGTCGAGATCAACAAGGGAGTGGATGATAGATTTGAGACGATTCGTAAGAACTTTAGTAATACCCTTCATGATCCCGTTTTGAAGGGAGATAGGCCGGAAGTTGGCAGGAGACGTGGCAGCCTCAATTTTTGGGAGAAGGACTAAGTAGGCTCTGTTAATCCTCCCAAGATCAGCGGAGAGGTTGTAGAAATCGTGGAAAACATGGTAAACATCAGGAGCAACCACTCCCAAAACCTGTGGTAAAAAGCAGGTCCAAAACCATCAGGACCCGGGCTGGCCAGCGGGTTCATGTCGAAGAACGCCTCCTTGATTTCAGCATCACCGAAGGGGGACCAAAGGGAGGTAGGGAGGGGAGGGTCATTTGCATAGAGAGACGAGAGATCAAACCGCCAGGAGCAGCTCGAAGTGGCGCCAAGAAGGGATGAAAAAAACGAGCGGAGAATGTTGGCTTTGTGAGCATGCATAGTAAAATCGACACCATCATGGATGAGCAGCGGGATCGCATTTTTTCGACGACGAACCGAAGCTGAAGCATGGAAGAATTTGGAATTTTCGTCGCCTTCAAGAGCAAATCTAATTTTGGATCGCATACGCCAATACGCCACTTTTTCCCGGACTGCAATCTGCAGTGCTTCGATAATCAGCATACGCAGGCGACGCTCAAGAGAGGAAAGGTTGCGGCTTTCTTCCAGCATATCTAACAGGTCAATAACAAGGCGGCAGTCAGATTCACGAACAGAGGGGGCCGAAAGAGAACGAGCCCAGCTCTTGGACCGCACGCGGCATCTTTTGAGGCGAGCAACGAGGCGAGCTGTGGCGTCCGGGCGGAAGGTAGATGCCCAAGCAGCGGTCATAGCAGTGCGGTAGGATGTGTGGTTAGCCCAGGAGGGCTCGAAGCGGAAGATATGAGTGCGAGCAACGGCCGAGGAAACAGTGACCATAATTGGAACGTGATCAGAGGAGAAACGCGTGAAAGAAGAAAGCTTGGTGTCAGGGAATTGCAAATTCCAATCTAGACAAATGAACGCTCTATCTAAGCGAACAAGGGTTGGGGATGCACGGCCATTAGACCAGTGTACGCGCGATCCAGGAGAGGCAGCTCGATGACCCCAAGAGAGTTGATAGTGTCGTTAAAAAGGGCAGCGTCTACAGCACAAAAGTTATCCGAATTTTTGTCCGCCGGATCTCTCGTGAGGTTGAAGTCTCCAAGCATGATCCAAGAAGTGGAGGCCGGCTTGTGAATAGCGAGCTCAGCAAGGAAAGCTGGTTTCTCCGGTCGATTAGCAGGAGCGTAGACATTAGTAACACGGATGGGGCTTAGATCGTGAGTACAGATTAGGTCAACAGAGATAGCATGATCGGAGGCAAGACTGTCAACGAAGGAGAACATGTCGCCGCGCCAAGCCGTGAGAAACCCTCCTTTAGAGCCATTAGCATCCACTTTTCGGTAATCACGGAGGGCAGGAGGGAGAAAAGAGTTAATTTTTGCAGGATCAGGAGCCGCGAGCTTAGTTTCCTGCAGGGCCATGATGTGGGGCTTAAGCGAGGAGAGCTCAAACTGAATCACGTCGCACTTGTCATCCTGGCCGAGGCCGCGAACGTTCCACGAGCCAATCAAGAAACGGAGGGAACTAGTCATTGGGACAAGGCTGACACCAGGACAAGATCATCAACACACGGTAGCCTCCATTGGAATTAAAAGCACAGCGGGTTACAAAGACAGGCCTAATGCCGTCAGAGGGCTCATTAAGGAGCAAGGGAAACACAGAGTCGAGGGAAACATGCAGGTTACATAGCCGCGCAGCATCAGCGTGCCGGGCAAAGAGGAGGCTTTGAGTCATGGAGGCCTAAGGCCCAGCAGAGGACGCCGAGCTGCCCGCGACACTCGCGGGGTCAACACCACAGACCGCTGCAATGGACTGCAGCACCGTCACAGGGAAGGGATCATCTCTTGCCGCCTCCACGGTAGAGTCGTCGATCACCGCCTTGAGGGAGGAGGAGGCCTTGGAGAAGTCCATGCGGCGAGCCTTGAGGCTAGCAGCCTTGCTCGCCATGCTCACGTAGGTCGGCTGCTCCTTTGCCGCCAGGCGAGCACTGCGGCGGGCGCGAGCACGGCGACGGTGCGCGACGATCTCGTGCTCCTCCTCTTGCTCGAGCTCGGGAGCAGCGACGGGGACGGCCTCAGGCTGGACAACCGGCGCGGCGAGGACGGGGACGGCCTCAGGCTGGACAACTGACGCGGCGAGGACGGGGACGGCCTCAGGCACGGGAGTCACGGTCTGCGGAGGAAGAAGGAGACGACGGGGAGGGTGAGCGCCGCAGTTAGAGTAAAGGAAAAGACAGGGAATAGTTTCGCGGATTACCTCGCCAAGGGTGGCAAGAGAGAGGTTGGGCCGGGCGTTGACACGCCTGTTGATGATGCTACGGAACCAGTCCATGGCCTCCTGAGAGTACGGGCGCAACCCGGACAGCTGGTCCATCCCCATGCCCGGGATGAAGGCACGGCTGCCCTGCTCGCTTCCGGAGTCGATGTCGGAGAGCCGACGGGCCCCAGGTCGCGCGCGGGGCGAGCAGGGGCACGGCGGGGAGGCCACGCCGAACGGCGAGGTGAAGGAGTGCATGGAGGGGTCGTCGTCCTCCACCGGCCACGAGCGCACCACCCGGATTGAGACATCGGAGGCGAGCGAGCCGTCGAAGTTGCGCACCAAGAGCGCGTGGGGGATGTCGAGGCGGTCCTCGAGCTTGAGGATGATGCGCACCTCGGAGAAGTCATGGCCGGTGAGACAAAAAGGGGCCACACAGCACACGTTCCCCACAGAACGGAATGCCGTGCGAATCCCCTCATCAGTCCAGTGCTCGATGGGGAAGTCACCCGCAGAGAGCTCGGCGAAGAAGGAGTACTCCCACCCGAACCTGTTGACGCCTTCCTCGGGGCGCTCGAGAGCGATGCCGAAGTCCTCGAAGGTGAGAGGGAAGAGAGCCAAGGTGGCCTCCCTCTCCTCGTTGGTGGGGAACATCACCATCATGGCCCCGTAGGAGGGGGCCAGGGTGACGTTGGGGTTGCCCGCGCGCTCGGACAGGGCACGGCGGAGCAGGGGAGCAGGGTTGGCGGATGGCGGGTCGATCAGCGCGTGCGCGAAGCGCATGCACCGCTCCATGGACGCCGGGGGCATGAAGCACTCCGCATATGCGGGGCGGCAGCTGCGGACGGAGTCGAAGCCCGAGGCGGGGAGCAGGCCGCCGGGTGTGTCACCACCTTCCTCCGTCTCCCCCGACGAGATGGAGATAGGGGCGAGAGCAGAGCCGCGAGGATACGGCGTAGCGACGCGCGGCATGCGGCGGGAGGGGGCGACGTCGGCCTCCCGCAGCCAGCGCGACACCCAGCGACTCCGGGGCGAGGACCTGTCGCTGACCGAGGAAGGGGAGCGGCCGCTTCCCGGCGAGTGGGAGCGGGTCCGAGGCAGGCGCAACGCATCAGAAAACCTGTCAGAAGATGGCAAGGATTCAGAGTCCGAGCAAGGGGGAGAACGGGGAGGAGAGGGAGGGGGAGGGATTGGGCTCTGTTTCAGTTATCTTCTCTAGAAAATAACATAAGTGAAAAGACCTAGATAAATTTAGGACATTTAACACAACACGCTTCGATCTTTTTCAGTTATCTTCTCTTGTGGCTATCCCTTCCACCTGACCCTACGAAACAGTTTCCGCCAGAATTGTAGGAAGGAGCTCCAGTTCCGTTGGCAAAGTCGCCCCAACAAGGAGTGTGTGCGCTTTGTGTCGATGTCGTCATTGTGGTGGTACGACATCCATGCCATCGCATCTAGGTGCCATGTGTCCTCCGGTTAGGGCATCAACATGAGCTTCCACCTAGCCGGTTCATAAACCGAGTAACCACATCGGGCTCCTACGCCTGGGAACCTCTCGAAACTCAGATCCGTCATGGATGACAATTCTGATGGTTGACCTATGTGGCTACGTGCTCGCGTTGCCCGCGACTCATTTTGAGCCTCTTGTCATTGACAACGAGGATGTGTGAGACATGGAGGATGAGAGTGTAGTTCTCGCTTGAACGGAAGCAGACAAGAAATTCGAATGGAAAAAATGCTAAATTCCACCTTCACGCGCGACGGTTCACTCTGTAATGCGTCACCACCCCCGCCACCAGTGGCCGAGCTACATTAGATATATGTAGTCAATTGACAACACGATGTTTTATTAATATTAGCATAATTCATGGGAAAAAAACAATGATACAAATAAGTTTATTTGATTACATAACTTTGCATTGACTACACAAAGTTGAATCCTTGTTCCGCCACTGACCGCCACTACATCATCGGCCGACAATGGTGGTTGGCTACCTTCCACCGCAGCCACTAGTTCGCGCCCGCTCCATTTCTCCTATAACTTGATCATGTCGAAAGTGCGGGCTAACACGCAATGGCCATGTTCGGAACGGAGACCATACTCGTTGAACCTGAACATTTTCTCCGTAATCGCTATCCGAATATCCATACTAGTCGAAATGAGGAATTTGAGTTGTATAGGCTTCTGAACGGCTGCGATATTTCTATCCCTACCCTCCACCCTTTTACCTCAACTTTCGGCACTTTTTCCTTTAAAAAATTCCCGCTCTTTTTCCCCGCCCTTCATCGATCAATTATTCCCGCCCAACACGCTGATAACGGACACGTGGCTTGTCTGTTTGCCGAGTCTCGTTGTTTGTCAAGTGTATTTTTGCTCCTACTCCGAGTCTTCGATATTTGCCAAGTTTTTTGTTACCTTACTCGGCATATAGTCTGCTTTGAGGAGTGGTTTCCAATACGCCACGTATATTTTGCCTTATTCGGCATATACCTCTATTTATTGAGTGTCCCCGTTTTGACACTCCGCGGTCGTCGAATTACTCGGCAAAATCTGATTTTCCTGTAGTGACCCTCAAAACTTCTGCTTAGATGAACCTCTCAAAGTACTTGCAGCTAACATCCTTAGCTAGGTGGAGTTCGTTGTAAGAGCATATCCACCGGCGCGCCCAGTACGAAAAAAGTTGTCGGCACGTCCTAAAAGAACATCCGGCAACCACGCTTCGCGCCCAGGTTCTAGGGACGCAAGCGGGCGCACCGGTAACCACGGCAACGCGAGCCACGTCGGATCCTGACGCGTGGGACCGTCTAGTCAGCCGCACAACGGCCGGTCAGTGCTATTTACTGCGACTTGAGCGTGACGCGTTGCGCCTCGTCTTCCCTGACGCGCGTCGCCGGAGTTATGTCGCGTCGCCTCGGGAACCGGCGCCGCCAGAGTAAATGGGGCACGTTCCCACGCCGCGTTCCCGTGCTCTCCCTCCGTATATAGACCGCGCTGCCCACCTCCCCGCCGCACCCCGCTCTTCCTCATCCCCACCACTCTCTACTTCTTTCCTCTCCCACCGGCGACCATGGCGCACAACCACCAAACGTCCGGCAGCGGCGGCGGCCCCAAGACGTGCCTGCGGAAGGACGAGGCGGCGTTCTTCCAACGCCACCACATCCCCGTACCGCTGGGGTTGCGCCTCCCCATCAGCGGCGGCTGGCAGATGTCGGCGCTGGTGTACGTCGTGTCGCCGCTGCCGACGGGGGAGCGCTTCCGCGACCTCGTCCGCATGGGCCGCCGTCAGCTGACGCCGGAGCAGCGGGCGGATCCGGAGTACACCGTCGACAGCCCCAACTGGCTCGCGATGTTGGAGGCGCAGCGCGAGGCCGCGCTGGATGACCACGAGGGGACGAAGCGGCCCTACCAGCACAACGCCGTGTGGAGGCGGCGCTGGTGGGAGGGCCGCGACTTCCACAGCGTCATGCGGGAGTACGGCTACGCCGCCCCCATCGACCGCGCCGCCGAGCTCTGGCAGATGCCGGCGAGCTCCTCGTCCTCCTCCAGCGCGCGGTCAACGACACCGACGACCCCGCGCTTTGTGAAGGTGGAGCCGCCGCCGATCACGAACAGCGGCAGGAGGATCAAGACCGAGCCTGAACGGTCGGCGCCGCCGCCCAGGAACAGCGGCGTCACCATCCGTGACTTTGGACCGCCGCCGCCGACGAACACGCCCCGGGTCAACCTCAAGCCGGGAACGTCCAGCTCACGTGCCAACGTCAAGCTCGAGCCGGGAACGCCCTCGTCCCACGGCAAGAAGCGTGTCGCGCATGCTGACGGAGGAGGAGGCCAAGGCAAAGTTCCGTAGGGACCTCGCCCTGGCGGAGAAGCTCTCGTTCGACACGGTCCAGCCGGCGTCGCGGGAGTACGCCGAGCACTGGTCGTGCGTCGAGAACAACATCATCGACCTCGACGCCGACGTCGAGATTGCCGCCGCGCCAGCGCCGCCCCCGGTGAAGGAGGAGGAGGAGAAACCGGCCGAAGCGCCGCCGTAGCAAGAGGCCTGCAAGTGGAACAACGACGACTGGGACCGCTACTACTGGACCGGCGAATAGACTAGGTTTAGTTTAAATTTCGTCGCATTTTGTAAAAAGTATCGAATTTCAATGAAATGCGCTAAGTTTAAATAAATTCGAGTCTCAATTTTTTTCTCAAAAACTTATTGGGAGCGACCGGTGGAGGGCGACGCTACCAAAACTCGGCAACGTTTGCCGGCGCGTCCAACAACGTCGGTCCGACAACGTTGCCGGACGCTCTTTTGGACGCGCCCGGTGGAGATGCTCTAACTACATGGATCTAAAGATGGCAAGCTAGCTAGCCGGAAGCTTTTCACCGGCATGGACGCATGACTTCACCGTCGTGGTCTCGTCTGGTACACCGTACACCGATGGATATGTCGATCGTAACTTGCATGTGGGGTGCGCGCGTTCGTCGCAGAGATTATGAACGGGGCATCCACCCAGCATTAACATCCGGGAAAAACAAGACAGTTGACGCGAACCTTTTCCTGATCCCTTCATCTATTTCTTTCACTAACTGATTAAAGAAAGGACAAGCCCAAGTGGAGACACATGCACCGGTGCAGAGAGAGAGATAGACCGGGTTATAGCAGTATTTAGAGTCACTGGTCGGGTCGTAGCATCAGAACAGCCGGAGCTAGCTAGCTCAAGTGGACCAAACCATTCTTGCCAAGTAGTACTACTACAGCAGCCTGAATATATATAAGTAGTATAGCTTAACCATCTTCTTAATTTTTAATCTCAAGTAAAAACGCGTCGATCACTTCACGTGCGTACGGATAGAGCCGATCGAGGGCGAGAGTATAGTAGACAGAGGAAGCAACCATGAAAGCCCGGCCGGCACCACCACCGTTTACATTTCTTAAACATATAGTACATGAGTACGTGAAAGAAAGCACAGAACAGTTGTATTAATTCTCGTACTAGCAGTAGATAGCCCAACAAAAGTTAGAGCTGGATCAGTACACCATGATGATATTAATTTGCTCTAGGTAGGAGGAGTACCGTGGTAGTGGTCGGTCGGTTGTCTGTAGAGGACACAACTCGATCCAAAGCCACCAACTAAATTTACAGATCGGATAGATCAAGAAAGGGACAACAAAAGAGGGAGACAGCAGGCCGGAGCTATCTAGCCAGCCGGCTCCGATGGAGAGAACACATGGATGGAGGAGACGAGCTTGAAGAAGCGCGAGGATAAGCTTTGGCCCTAAGCGCTAGCTAATGCCCTACGTACAGATTAACGGAGTGAAGCTTAGAGACACGTACTCGATCAGATCTAGGCAGGAAGGCAGAAAGGAAGAGAGATAGTAGTACATATTTAAATATATATGTATACCCTAGCAAATTAAGCAAGGTCACTCGTACGTGGCCGGCCGGAGAAACTCATGGCGCCGCCGCCGCTTAATTGTCGTGGCGCGCGGTTCGATATATCTCTCCGATCGGCACTGCCGATGCTCACGAGCGTAGGATGCTGCGGATGATCTCCGCGCCGGCGCTATTGTGATCCATGGTCGACATCAGGTCCGACAGCCGGTCGCTGAGGTCGTCCACCTCCCGGTGGAGGCTCTTGATGTAGCTGCAAGTCTCCTTGAGCAGCTTCGTCGTGGACGCCTGCATTTTCCATTCACTCACACGGATTATTACTTGCTCGCTTTAGTTCGTAGTACAAATCATACATACTTGCACAATAAAATCAAAACCTAGCTACTCCAGCTTCTAGGTGGCGGACACTGGACAGTAATGCGGATGTATTTCGGTTAATTAGTTACCTGTCCGGAGCCGCGTCGGCGGGTGTTGGGAAGAAGAGCCTGGAGCTTGGATATGAGCTCGTTCATCTCCTCCTCGGAGATGGCACCACGCGACGACCTTGATCTGCTCGACATCGTCACCGGCCGGGATGAGCAAGGCACTGCTTTCCGGAGCTACCTCGCCGAGTCCGGCTGGCTGATGGTGAAGCCGCGTACTGTGTGCTCAAGAAGTAGACAAACCCACCGTTGCCTGTGAGCTATCTGGCCGAAGAGAAGCTAGCGCTTGTTGAGCTGAGCTTGTTGGCTGGTTCGATCCGCAATGGCGGGAGGAGTGTGTGTGAGGGAGACAGAAAGGGAGAGCGTGTCCTTTATAGGAAGGATTGGGGATGGATCGAGATAGATGGGTGTCCAGATAATTTGATCCTGGAGTAATTGTAACAGCAGTACGTACTGGCCGTTAGGAAAAGTAGGCACACGGAATAGACTACGAGGGAAAGGGAAGAGGGCTGGGCCGGGCCCGCGTGTCCCTCTCTCTCTCGGTGCACGGCCCACAGGTAGGCATTTCGATCGTCGGCCCTGCTAAGTTACAATAATAAGCGATGACCACCCGCCACTTGCCACGTGCCCATGCCCCTTGCAGAACTGTTCGATTTTACCGGGAAAGAACCCTAGCTAGCTAGACGTGTTTGAGACCGATCCAGCAAGCAGAGTTGAAGAAATAGACAAAATCTATTGTTTCGTTCGAGGTTGCGATTTGATGTTACTGCCTAAGTCCCTTTCAATCGACAGTCACAAATCTTGGAACGATGACGGATTAATTGTAGCCGTGTATGTATCACGAACCAACTGATGATGTGTCGACGAATCAAACCCTGCCAGTTACAATTAGTACACGAGGACACGGATTACTCCGAGTTTTGGTCTCCCGCGCCATGCATGTAATGTAAGCTGAAACAGGGACATCTTCTTGTCCTCTGTCGCTGCTGCATATATTGTATCCTTCCCGCGGAAACGGACACGGCCGGACGGCGCTATCATATTCAGCAAGCGCATACGTGCAGTACAACAACTCTAATCAGCCGGGAAGTCTTTAATTAACTACTAGTACATCGATCAAGTATATATATATATATGTATATCTTATCTGCAAGAAAACAAGCCGGGCACCGGACTCGAAAGATGCCGTGCTTGTCCCCGGCCGTTCCCCGAGACGAAAGATGCATGCACGTAACACTCCCGTTCTTTGTCCTGTGCGTTCCCGCACAGTAGCATGCATGACGCACCGTGTTAATTAAGATTAAGTTCGTGCGTTTGTGTTTAATACAACAAGCGGAGGCACCTAACACAGTGGAGATTAATTAGCGCCTGGATTGCAACGCGCTGATTGGGGGGAAAACTGATGGTAACATGTACGTACGATCAAGTTAGGTTGTGTTTAGGGTAACACTAACGGCGCGACGCATCGAGTTCGCGAGAGTCTGTTTGGATTGTGCTGGACAAAAAATACGACCCAACACGGCGATGCAACGTGCGTCGCGTCCGTTTTCTATGCGTAGCCTGCCGGCCGCGACTCATTCCTGGGCCAAATTTGGGCTAGATTTGCGACGCCCCAGCAAAGGCTACTTGCGTGCCGAGGGGGGAAAACTACCTAGCATCAAATTCACAAAGCAGCACATTTAGTAGTTGACATCTTTCTTTCTCGGTCCGCGTATCCACCTGATGTCCGCCCCGATCCCACCTGGCAGCGACAGGGCGACGGTCGCACTCCCGCGGCAGTCCTTTTTATGCCTGGGCCCGTGGGAATAGGACGGCCATATCCCAACTCCCACTCACCCCAGTCACTGTTGCCCCACGTGCTCCCCCACTGGCGGCACAAACCCTATCCACCGTCGCCATGCCGTTCCAGTGAACGGGCAAAGGCAAGCACGACCACGAGGCGGGGTCGTGCTCGGAACGCCGCCGCCGCACACCATCTCCACCTCCACCTCCCCCGCGTCCCGCGCTGTTTTCCATAGCGCCGTCGGGCGTCGCGATGGCCGTGCGCGGCCGACACTTAGTCCCCATCGGGGAATGCTGGTGGTACTAGGAGCACACGGTGCCGTGGTCGGATGACAAGTTGCCGGACCACTGGCACTTGAATCCGCAGCGGATCCCGTGGCGCCGATCCCGACCAGCGGCCGCGCACGGGCCCTGGAGATCCAACGCCGCCGCGAGCGCTTCCCGCCGGAGTTTTTGAATGACCCGGCATTCGCGGCCAGTTCCCCATATTGGGATACATTGTTCCACGACGAGCACAACCTGCAGCGGTAGGCGCTCTTCACGCGGGCTCCGGCGCCCCCTCTGGTCGTTCATCACCGACGCCCCATCTCCGCCAGGGCCCTTAGTCCTGCTCCCGTGGCGCACCCCCGCCACCAGTTGTGAAGGAGGAGGATCTCATCGATGACCTGGAGAACGCTCCCACTCTCGCGGCGGTGCTCGAGGACTCCAAGTGGCATTGGACGCAAATCTGTCCGTTTGGCGACCAAAAGGATAAAACGCGTACATAATTCGTTTCCGTTTGGGCCCGTTGGACGCAAATCTGGGAGTGGAGTGGAGCCCCTGCGGCGCTGCCATGTTGGGGATGGAAGAGAACCACCGAACAGCAGCCGCCAACCTTCACGTGAGCGTCGCGTGGCTGGTGCATGCGGATGTTCAAGTTTAAGGCCGCCGTCCATGTGATCCAGCGGCCGGGGCCTGGTAGGCTCCGGCGGACGGGTGTGACAGGGAAATTAGCCGTCATGTCAGCTCGCCTCCACCACCACCGCTAGCTAGCTGGATGGGGTCCGACACGAGGCCCGCCGCCTCCGTTCGGTGGTCGATCTCTGGCCCCCTCTCCGCGCGCCCGTCGCCATCGATTCTTCGGCCCTGCCGGCCGTCCCGAGATCCAAGCACGCGAACCAGACACGGCCACGACGGGGGTGCTCGCGCTGAGCTAGCTTTGGTCGACAGAAAGGTGTGTGTGGCCGAGAGATGAACAGCTGCCACTCGATCGCGTTCCATGAAGCATGCGGAGAGCCGGTGGGGCTGGATTGCGCGACTGTTGGCGACATTGGCGTGGCGGCCGGCCGGGAGGCGCGCTCTCCGTTGGACATAGCTTGCCGCGCGATTACGTTACACGGCACGCACATGTGTCGCCGATTGATCGAGCCCCGCAATCAAGATTAATTAACGAGCTAGCTAGCTCTTTCCCCGGGCCAGACACCCCACCACGATGCCAGTAGCTCTGTAGTAGTAGCAAACGGAGGTTCCCTGTAACCAGCCCACCCAGCTTCAAGTGTTAGACTTGGTATGGGCGTTTGTATTTACCTAGATTTATTCCAGATTTATCCGGCGCTATTTTTTCAGTGGTAGGTGACGTGTCCGTCAACAGCGAGTCGCTTGTGGTGACTTCATCAACCTCAAGATCTGTCGGCTCAGTCTTTCATAGGTGCTCATAGAGCACTACGGGAAAAAAAAAATTTGCCGTGAGGTTGTCTCCTTGCCGTGTGCCCAGTTTTGCGGAACAAGGCAAAGTCTAAGTTTAGACTTTGCCGTGCAAAACTGTAAAAGGCGCACGGCAAAGTTTTAAGGCACGGTAAAATCTATCGTTGCCGTGAGGTCGGCATTTGCCGTGCGTCCAGTGTCGCGGAACACGGCAAAGAGTAAGGAAAACACACGGTAAAGACCTATACACGGCAAACATGTAAGAAAACACACGGCAAAACACCACGCACGGCAACAACCAGAGACCACGTGTGCGTCCTCATCAAATTTCACGGAGCGGCTATAACATGTACTTTGCCGTGTGTCTAAAATACATGGTTTGCCGTGTATATATGAAAAACACACGGCAAACGAAGCAATTCTATATTATTTTGTGAAGCAAGTACAAAATATTTGGTGAAAAATGGCATGTTGATGGATAATACCAAAACATTAGGAATTTTCTCGCTTTCTACCTAATTTCGCTTATTCATATGACTTTATTCCGATTTTTCAAAAGTAATTCAAATTGGAACTAGAAGTGTGATAGTTTACTCTGATTTTTTTCCAGAAATCATTTTAAGATAGAAAAGTAGTGATTATACCACAGAACTATCGATAGTTTTGAGAAAATCGACCCCTTTCAATGAATAGCCATCCTGCCCATTTTGACCAGTTTTTTAAAAAATCTCAAATAAAGTGTAGAAAAGCTCAAAAAAGAAATCTTTTGACATGGAGTACTTTTATGTGTACTAGTAAAAAGGAAAAATGATAAACTTAAGTTTCGACGAACTTTTCAAAAAAATTCTTCACAAAAATGTCTATCGTCTATAAACATGTATAGTTTTCAAGTCAAATGAGAAGGTTATGGTCATTCTCGTGCTATAATTTGTTTTAAAATGCCCATATTTGGCACATAGGTGTATATTGATATGGAAAAAATTGCGCCAACCTGAGTTTTCAAATTATTTTGAGAAAATTATATGTGCCATTTTTCACCATATTTTCTCTACCCGCTTCACAAAAAAGTCAATTTTGGCATTAAAAAATGGAAAATGATATTTCTACAAATAATTTGGAAACTCGGTTCGGCGACAATGTTTTCCATACCATGGCACACCTATGTGTCAAATATGGGCACTTTATCACAAAATATGACACGACATTGGCCATTTGGCTTGAAACTTATACATGTTAATACATAATTAATCTTTTTGTAAAGATTTTTTTTAGAAATTTTGTCAAAACTCAAGTTTATGATTTTTCTTATAAACTACTACACATAAAAGGACTCCATGCCAAAGGTTTTTTTTTAGTATTTTGCACTTTCTTTGATTTTTTTTAAAAAAGGTCAAAATTGCCACCATGGCTATTCATCGAAAGTGGTCGAATTTTTAAAACTATCGACAGTTCTGTGATGTAACCACTAATTATGTACCTTAAAATGATTTTGGTAAAAATTTCAGACCAAACTATCGCACACTTATAGTTGAAATTTGAATTAATTTCGAAAAATCAACATAAAGTCATTTAAATTGGCGAATTTAGATAGAAAGCAAGAAAAATTTCTAATATTTATGTATTGTCCATCAAATATGGACTATTTTATGTGAAAAATATATGGGCGGCACTTTTCATTGTACATGGCAAAGGATAAAACACACGGCAAAGGATAAAGGACACACGGCAAAGATACATGCACACGGCAAAGGATTATTAGCACACGGCAAAGAAGCTCTGTGTTTTTATTGGCTGAGACCGTGTTCACACGGATCACCGTCCTGAACCGTCGGATCCGACATGATCCAACGATCTAATTTTCTCCTCATTCTCTCTCCTTATCTTCTCTTTCATTATCTTCTTTTTCCCTCCTTTTTTTCTTCCCTGCCCGAGATCCATATTCTCTCTCCTCCTCCTCTTCCCCTTACTTCGTTCCCACGATGAAGGCGACAGCGGCCCCCAAGCTTCAAGCGGTCCTCCCCCCACGGCGGCCTCCTCGCAGCTGACTTCGCCGCCGGAGAGGCCGAGGTGGACGCGCTCGACCTCGCCCCACGCCTGCTCGGCAAGCTCCTGCGCCGCGACCATTCTCCACGAGGCGGCCCACCTCGTCCTGCCGCACCTCCCGCTCAGCTTCCAACTCCACGCGCGCGCCGTCAACTCCGCCCTCCTCGCGACCGCTGACCGGCCGACCGGCCTGGACATGGTTGCCGCGACATGGCTGCCGTCGGGGAGCTCGCGCCGATTTGGAGTTCGCCTCGCTGCAGCGTCCGCCGTGAGTTGCTCCTCGTCCCCTACGCCTTCTGCCTCGCTCACGACGCCGTCGAGTCCGGCGCCACCTCGCCCTGTGCGACGCCGCCAGCCCGTCCCCGGCGAGCTCGAGGGACGATTTTTTTAATGACATAATTCATCTTTGCCGTGTGTTTCCCTGTTATACACGGCGAAATTAGTGCACACGGCGAAGGAGTTGACGGACGTTGGGTCGAGGAGAAACCGTGATGTTACTTTTCTTTCCCGTGTGAGGTTGTGTAGCGCACGGTAAACTCTTTGCCGTGTATTTTGCGAAAAGCACATGGCAAAGTTCTTTGCCGACCCGAACGTTGTCGTGCGGACTTTGCCGTGCGCTTATACACGGTAAACACTTTGCCGTGTTCCGCATGTCCTTTGCCGTGTTTTTGTTGTACACGGCATAGTGTGTTTTTCCGATAGTGGGGGTAGGGTGTACGTGCATGCGTTCATAGGGGTGAGTGTACGTGCGTATTTGTGAGGGTCTGTGTTGTACTGTGTTCTAAAAAATAGGTTTGTAGTAGTATCTACTTTACCGGTAGTGCTACAGTCCTCCTAGCTAGCACGTCTGTTTCGCCATCTGTACGTCCTCTTCTTGACATGACATGACATGACCAACCGAACAAACGGCCGATCCATCGCGTTGGGTGTAGTAACTCCATCGCTAGCTTGGCTGAGGTAACAATAAATAGGAGGAGCCACGTGTCGGCCGGCCCATGGGGCAGGCAGGGAGAGAGGTCCTATTTTAACAAAGGAACGGCCGGTTCGGTCGTCGTATGTAGCTGGGCGGCCTCGATCATCTATCGCTTCAGTCACCACAAGCTCACGCCTAGTGCGTGCGTGCATGTGGGATGCATGCCGGTACGCCTGCTTTCTGCCTCCTATCCTTCTGCACTTGCCAAAACCGGCTTTTCGATCGGGTACGTACGTGCGTGCGTGCCTACGGTACCACTCCATCCGTCCGTTCATGTCAATATATATATATATATATATATATATATATATATATATATACATATATAGCTACGGATCCTACGAAATGGGTTACGGGGTTTACGAACAACTAAGTGCTCATCATCTCGATCTGGCTGGCAAAGGCTTCTGAAAAGGTATTTTTTACTAAAAATGACCCTTTTACCGAACTAAACTCAGATGTGGCCCTTTTGTGAAAGTATTGTCAAATCTGGTCCCTGGGCTCGGCGCCAAATGGGCCGGCGCCGAACTTGTACAGCTCGGCGCCAAGATGGGCTGGCGCCGCATAGCTCGGCGCCAAATGGGCTGGCGCCGACCCAGTTCAGCAGAGGCCCATCTTGGCGCCGAGCTGTACAATTTCGGCGCCGGTCCATTTGGCGCCGAGCCCAGGGGCCAGATTTGGCAATAGTTTCACAAAAGGACCACATCTAGGCTTAGTTCGGTAAAAGGGCCATTTTTAGCAAAAAATACTCTGAAAAGCTAGCCGTGCGGCAGAAAACATCTGTCATTTTACATCTAGCTGTAGTCGACCTAGCTACCTAGCTAGGGGTTGCATGCATGATATTTAGGCGGCCGGCCGAGCTAGATCGGTACTGGCTAGCCATGATCGATCGATCCATCCATAAAGCTGATCGGTCCATGCAAGTTTCCAGCAAGGACTGGAGACCGAGAAGGTACATCGTCCGGCGTCCGGTACCAGTTTGCACGTCGCCGGCCGTCGCGGCTTTTATTGTATTGAGCGGACGGACGGACCCGATTGCATGCTCTGTCTGCCCGTACGTGGGCTCCCTGCCTCTTGCCACGGAAATTTAGCCGCCCCGCGCATATATGTAACCTACATGCCACGTACTCTCTCCGTTCCCATTTAATTGACATACATCTACCTATAGTGAATAGCAAGTCAATTAAATTGGAACGGAGGGAGTATATCCATGCATTATCTAGCTAGGCATGTTTGGTTGGTCCCGAGGCCTCAGCCAGGCTGGGATGTAAAAATGAGTATTTATCTGGGTGGCACCCCGAATTCATGCTCTGGAGGAACGACCGAATGAGACATTTTCGCAGAGACACCCTCTCCGCGTGCAAAAAGGGGAACGGGGCGTCGAGCTCGTGCGATCTTGTAGATAGCGCGTGCTGGGGGAGCACATGCAAAAATAGGGTGAAGAGAATTTCATGAGCGCACACTATATATTTATATACATATATAGCTACGGATCCTACGAAATGGGTTACGGGGTTTACGAACAACTAAGTGCTCATCATCTCGATCTGGCTGGCAAAGGCTTCTGAAAAGGTATTTTTACCAAAAATGACCCTTTTACCGAACTAAACTCAGATGTGGCCCTTTGTGAAAGTATTGTCAAATCTGGTCCCTGGGCTCGGCGCCAAATGGGCCGGCGCCGAACTTGTACAGCTCGGCGCCAAGATGGGCTGGCGCCGCATAGCTCGGCGCCAAATGGGCTGGCGCCGACCCAGTTCAGCAGAGGCCCATCTTGGCGCCGAGCTGTACAATTTCGGCGCCGGTCCATTTGGCGCCGAGCCCAGGGGCCAGATTTGGCAATAGTTTCACAAAAGGGCCACATCTAGGCTTAGTTCGGTAAAAGGGTCATTTTTAGCAAAAAATACTCTGAAAAGCTAGCCGTGCGGCAGAAAACATCTGTCATTTTACATCTAGCTGTAGTCGACCTAGCTACCTAGCTAGGGGTTGCATGCATGATATTTAGGCGGCCGGCCGAGCTAGATCGGTACTGGCTAGCCATGATCGATCGATCCATCCATAAAGCTGATCGGTCCATGCAAGTTTCCAGCAAGGACTGGAGACCGAGAAGGTACATCGTCCGGCGTCCGGTACCAGTTTGCACGTCGCCGGCCGTCGCGGCTTTTATTGTATTGAGCGGACGGACGGACCCGATTGCATGCTCTGTCTGCCCGTACGTGGGCTCCCTGCCTCTTGCCACGGAAATTTAGCCGCCCCGCGCATATATGTAACCTACATACCACGTATTCTCTCCGTTCCAATTTAATTGACATACATCTACCTATAGTGAATAGCAAGTCAATTAAATTGGAACGGAGGGAGTATATCCATGCATTATCTAGCTAGGCATGTTTGGTTGGTCCCGAGGCCTCAGCCAGGCTGGGATGTAAAAATGAGTATTTATCTGGGTGGCACCCCGAATTCATGCTCTGGAGGAACGACCGAATGAGACATTTCGCAGAGACACCCTCTCCGCGTGCAAAAAGGGGAACGGGGCGTCGAGCTCGTGCGATCTTGTAGATAGCGCGTGCTGGGGGAGCACATGCAAAAATAGGGTGAAGAGAATTTCATGAGCGCACACTATTTTCGCCCCCCCCCCCCCCCCCCCCCGATTTCACCCCCTCCGTTTCACAACAGAAACTCCCGCCACCATTTTCCCTCATTCGAGCTCACAACCTTAGCTCGTTTCTTCACCAGCGAGCAGGTAAGCGGCGTCAAATCCTCCTCGGTTGGCGGTCAACTGACGCCGGACGGCGGAAACCTCTTGTCTTCTACGAGCTAAGAGCGGCCTCTTCCGCTTTCCCCGATGCGTGTAAGTACCCTCAAATACCAGGTCTTCTATGTTGTTGTGATAGATGTAGATGTTCTGATAGATATTGCTTTGGTAGATCATGGTGATGTGGTACATATTGCGCTGGTAGATCATGTCGATGCAGATATTGTAGTGATTACACAATGTAAACGTGGTCTATATTCTGAAACCGTGTGTGATATTATAGAAATGCACATGCTTGGTATATATAAGCTGTGTGCGATATTACACAATTGCACGTAGCTAATGTACAGAAACCGTGTGTGATATTACACAACGGTTACACAATTTTGATACAATTTTTACAAGTGTAATATTGAATACTCCCGCTGTCCCAAAATATAAGACGCGCTATTTTTGTGATGGTCCTTCTTCGACCATTAATATATGCTGAAGTATATCAAATTAGAATGTATAAATGTTAGCGTTGGATTCGTCGTGCAGACTTTTTTTCTTTTCATATATTATTATACTAATTTTATGGACATATTATAAGTACAAATTATGGTCAACGTTGTACGTGTTGACCAACAAAATTTAAGGGTGCATTATATTTTTGGTACGGAGGGAGTATGTCCAAAGAAAGATATATAGACAAAAGTATTAATAGAAATACTATTGAGATTACAAAGGACATTACCATAAATATTACTTAATATTTGGATGTCTCCATTCAAACATTTCAGCCCTTACATATATATATACACACATACGTAAAAGATTTACTAGACGTTCACATAGAAGGTTTTGTCGGCGCAGCAACATCATTGGTGACGGATGCCTGTCTCGACCCTGAGGTCTCGGTATCGTCGGCCTTGTAACACTTGGGTGATGGGGGCACCGACACTCTTGAACTCCTCCTTGAGGCGCAGCCACCTTCGCCGACGTTTTCGTGCGGAGTTTCGAAAGAGTTCTCCGCCACGCGATGCATCATGTATTTTTATTGGCGCCATGTCGTGATGGATTCCTGCATAAGCATGTACTCCTCCAGCTCATGCGGCTGATCGAGCTCCTTAAAATAACCGAGATCGGCCAACAATGACGACCCCGAACCAGTGTCGTCGACCGACGTCTCCACGCTAGGGATGGACTCCAAACGACGAGCCGAGGAGGAGAGAATGTCGGAGAAGGAGGCGTGCAGGCCTTCACCTGTCGGTTCCGTCGGCGAGGGGATCGATCGTGACGATGATCCAGGGTAGAGGAAACGACGGAGGTGGAGGCACTCACGGGGGCCTGTTATCCATGGAGTATTGAATCTCGTGAGGGACTTTGTATTTGTAGCGAGTCATGCCGCAGCCGGCAGCACTTCTAGTAGGTTTTATACACGAGCATGGGGAGGCGGAAAAGCGGCGAAACAAGGGGAAACGGAGACGAGTAGAAAGAAGCGCTAAATCTGAAATTATTTAGGCCGATCTGTACATGTGTCTTGTGATCGTATAGGAGACGGGTTTGTGTACGCTCAACTCTAACGGGCGTGGGGCGTCTCATGTTCACTGGCTCTATGTACGCAGTACGCTCAACTTGTAAGGTGGCCCTGCCTCGGCGCGTACACGACATGCTGCTCCGTCGTAACAGTGCGGTGGTGGTTACATGTTTCATCGGATGCCGGTGGATGTGGGGGCAGCTGTGTCACGCGCTTCTTGTTCTCGAATCTCGACCGTCGCCAATTCGCCTGGCACGGCGGCCCGCACCACGGACGTCGACGTGAAAAGGTATCTCCTCCTCCTCCTCCTCCTGCTCTCTGGCGATGGAATGCATGCCGTCGTTGCTCGATGGCGAGTGCGTGCACTGTAGTTCTTGTCATCGAATCTTGTGTGAGGTCACCGGTGACTTTTGTGATCGATGGGGTGCAAATTCAACGTACTTTGTGCGTGAGATCCAATAGAAAGAGAGGCTACTTCAATTCACGCAGTCATATCCATGGTTCGATGTGATCCTCGAGTATTAAACCGTGGTAAGGTCGTGTAAATAAGTGTGTGAATCCGACCAGACTAATACAAGGCTGCCCCACCAGTCTCAGCCGCTCTCAGCACTATACGACTTCCAGCGAGCTCGATGCATTCATCTGAATTTTCCTCTTGTCGGATAACTATCCGACCATGCATTTTTCATACTGCAGTGGTTTAACTGCGCCCGCGTATCCACTTGACTTAGTTTGTTTTTACACTCTTCTCAAATACATATCGTAGACAAATTACACCAGAAACATCTAGACGTACGTGGGAGGGTTCTCGTCAAATAACCGAACGCCCTGCAAAACATAGAAAACACAAGCAAACCATTGGGAGCAAATCCTTGGAACAGAAGTCGTGGCCGCTCGAAATGCCGCCGTCGAGCCCAATGGAAGGAAGAAAGAGACCGCGGCGGCCGTTGAGTCGTCGACGTACAGCTGAATATGAACATCATATTGGTCATCACTTTATCGTTTTGTTGGTTTATCACAATCTCTAGAGATACATATTGAGTTTTTAACTTGGTAGTATTACCCCAAGTCTTGGTCAACCATAACTCACACATGAGTACATCATGTTCCTAATATAGAGGAGCCATATATGGAACTCTTATCTTGTAACCAACTTTTCAAAAATTTGAGATTATTTGTACCGCTGTGGATTATTATTAATTCCTCAAGTTAGAAACGGACGATCTTTTAGTTCCACACAAGAATTTCATCTTTTCCACTTTCTTCTTCTTTCAAACTTAAATTCTACGTATGGTTTTAAAGCATTGGCCATAGACAAATCCTTCGAATATATCTCGATACAAAACTTTAGTCTATAGAAATTGTCATCAATTACTGAAACTACACATGGTGCACATTCATCATCTTTGGCGATGATTGCTACTCTGGTGCGCTCGTCGGTCTATTACAATAACCTCTACGACGACAGTTATGTCCGGCTCCAGTGAGGGAGGGGCGAAGATGGTGACGCGCATTCGGCTCGCTTTAGTGTTTGTAGTCGTCACTCGGTGGTCCAAGGAGCTATTTGTAATTTGTATTACCATTGAAAAAAAATAAAAATCTCTTGGGTATGTAGAGTATGTGTGTTCACACAGGGTGAGAGACAACTGGACTAGCTAACTGGCCTCGCGACAAACCCTTCAAAAAAAATGACCTCGCGACAATACAATTAAACTAGTCAGGTCCATGCAGCTGTAGCTGCTGTACGTACGTACCTACGTGACTCTGCAGCAAGTTACTCCCTCCGTTCCAAATTAGATGACTTCTATTTATCCACATGCGGATGTATCTAGATGTGTAAGAAGTCTAGATACATCCGTATCTAGACAAATGAAAGTCATCTATTTCAGAACGGAGGGAGTAACTACGAGCCGGCACGCAGTGTTAAACACGATCTTGGCAGCTGGAGCACAGGACCAGCCTCCAAGATTTCATGGTCCTGCACCTCCTCCATGTCTGATTTGGTTTTGGTCCCAAGATAGGAAGCTGCGTCGTCTTTTCGAATCAGTGCGTGACCGGACCTCGCAGCTCGATCGGCCACTAACTAATTCAGACCGGTCGGGCCAGCCCACGGTCGGCCGGTGATTGCCGATCCTACCAGGAGATGGATCGGCAGAAACTAACTAGGCCCGATCGATGGATGAGGATTAACGGTTTTTGCCTGTGTATTGGGATTCAGCACATCACGCACTGTATGAAGAAATCTGCGTCGATCATGTCCACTTCACATTGCGCTGAAACTTGGAACTTGCGCATCAATGGCGCTAGCTTGCGAGTACCACGGCGCGGCGTCAACACTCGAGAGCCAATCACGAGCTGCTCATCGCTGTCTCCACTCGCTCCGGGCTGGCAAGAGGCATGCCGGGCCGCACCGTCGTCGTGCATCGGCCATCGGTGCATGGACCTAGGCGGCCAGCAGGTGTACTAGCATGCAGGCTGCCAGGTCCGAGGACGGTGAGGCGTCACCTCGAGCTCGATCGATGGCTGGATCCCTCGGCACGCAACTCGCGTACGTACTTTACACCCACTGTCACACATGCAGTACGACGACGGGGAGGGGCCGCGGCGGTGGAACATCGACGGGTCAGGCAAGCACCGGCAGCGGGTGGTGCCGGGGCGGGGGGACCGGCGGTGGCGGTGGCCGGGCTGCTGCACCTGATGCTGCCCGCACGGCACGGGTGTCGGCCTGCCCCTGCCCTGCCCTGCGCGCGCACCTAATACTGCCGCTCACGATCGAGCCGGCGGGGACAGACAGCTGCGCCTGCCATGCACCCTACCTCTCCACCCGTCCACATCCATCTGTTAATCTCTCTCAGCTCTCAAGGCCCAGGTTAGGTGAGTGACAGCATTATCCAGTGCGAGCTTGGGGCCGGGAGGCACGCGGGCAGCCATGCATGATTGATCACCTCACCGGGATCGATCCATCCATGGTTAGGCCGATCGCTGGTAATGGCTCCCTCCCTCCGCCGCATTAACGTCTCAGTTAGGGACGTGCATGTGCCGATCGATCCATGTACTCCTACAACGTGGGAGAGGCACGACGAGCACAAGCCGGATTCGGGGCTTACGACGGAGCTCATACATCTCCATCTCTTTCTTACTCTGGGCAAGAGAACATGGGATGCAACTGTGACCTTCAGTCGACGACCGAGGAGAAAAGGGAGATGCACAAGGTTCCCACATCATCCCAGTCTGTCGAAATACAATAATTCCATCACCACTCGCGGTGTCAGCTCCGGGGAGGTCAGGAGAGCACCCAAGCGCAGTAGCACCAGCTTTGATTGAGGAAAAGCTGCTCCTGCTGGCCGTTCTACTACGTACTACATCTCTGATCGATCTTATTTAGCAGCTTTCTTGCTAAGTAGATTTTCTTTTCGAGAAAAAGGCTGCTTCCTTGGTCAACCATAGAAAGCTCTGTCAGCGAGGGGGGCCATCTGAACAGTTTTTTTTTTAAACAAATTGTTAAAAATGCAGAGTTTACGATTTCGTACATAAATCCGCCTCCAAATATTTCTTGATACTGTAGTAGACCGTATAGCTATTAGAACAATCAAAACAAGGCTTTGCCTTCGCCGGACCGTATAGCTATTAGAACAATCAAAACAAGGGAAGGATACCTTTGCAAATAAGAATGACAAACTTGTATTGAAACAAAAAAAGAGGTATAAATTCATTCCATTTTGACAATACATTTGTGACCATCAAGCCACATATCGACCATCTTATATATCATGCATCATACACCCTATATTTTATTATCTTTTCAGCCTCAGAAACTGTCAGATGCCTAACACCACGCTCCCTCAGCCAATTTTTGTCTGTAATAATTCTATCTCCTAGTTGCCTCCCATCGACCTTAAGCAATTTTAACCCCTCGGACAGTCTTGGGAAGAAGCCTTCAGGCCTTAGACACCAGGACTGAAAAACAGCAAACAGAACACTCAGATCAGCACCAAGCCTTTCCACCCCACCGTTACTGAACTTTGGGCTTCCACTGAAAATTCCAGCGAAGAGCAGCTGGTCTACTCCAGCTGCCACAACTCTCCATACTGTTACAAAATCCAGCAGGTTTAGGCATTCTTCCAGCTTACACAGCCTCCCTTGCATGTAGCCTGAAGATTCTATGATCGCCCTGGATATAGCTGGTTCTTCCGAATGCTCATGCCACTGCCTCCTGTTCTTCAGATAATCCCGGGAGCGAGCATCAAATGCCCTAAGAATAACAGTAGAAATCTTGTCCACCCATTCTGATCTGAACTCTTTTAGTTGATTTATCTCTTGCTGGAATACACTCCCACCTTCACCAACTAGAGGTAGGTTTTCCATTTCAAGAAAGAACATATCCTCGCACCATTGCGTCAATGTGGATTCAACGTAACGAGCTGCATTAACGGACTGTGATACTTTGATCAAAGCATCATCATCAGCCAAAGCAGTTAGCCCCTCTGCTTCTTGGCATCTCCGAAACATGAAACCAAGGAATTCTGATAATATGGGTGAAGCAGAACTCCTAATGAATTCTGCCCTAAGTGCAATGCTAGGAATAGGTCTAGCACGATCAATTAGCAAAGACAAGCCCTGGTGGAGAGCACCGGTTATTGTTGGAGATTTGTAGTCATCTGATCCATACTCGAGTATTGCTCCTTCAATCCTCTTAATCCAATTTATCTCGTTCCCACTGATGATTTCAGGTTATCAAAAATCTCTTGTCTCTCAATCTCGGCCCATATTTCAAGCCAGTCTGGCCGATCGCAGAAGACAGAGAGCACTGAGATCCTCTGCCAATTGTCATCGTCCTTTACTGAAAGTAGCAGTCCTGTACTCGAGATCAAATCTTGAGTTCGCTTGTCAAAAGATATCATCAGATCCACAAGGTTAAGCCATGCGACTCGTGCCTGAAATGGCGTGCTGCTTGCATCGCTTGAGTTACTTTCTTGAATAAGTTCAATCTGCTTAGGAAATATCTCTTTCGCCAAGTATGTAGACAAGGCAATAACTATTCCTGAAATCCACTCCTCTCTGCAACTATACCCTACAAGATTGGCCTTATCTACAAGGGGCTGTAGTATCTCATCCATGGAATCAACAAAATCTCTTGTTATCTTATAAGCAAGAGCAAAGACAAATTCAGGATTCTCAACCCATTTCGAAAAATGGTGCTGTGCAGCAGCAGATAATGGATTTACTAACTCCTCTATTACCCATAATGGTTGACGTAGTTGATTGCCCACATTATGCCCTTGTAACTGCCTAGCTTTTCTGCGCTTCTGTAATTCCTGTAGACTGCATAGGGAAAGAAAGCTTTCAGAATACTTCCTTGTCAGATCACCCTTCATTGAAAATAATGGGTTCACGGTCTCTGCTGGTTTCCCGGAATAACTATCTGAATTTTTTGTTCCAGCAAGGGAAGGAGGCCAGCCAAGGGATGAAAGAAGAGATCGATGATCAACAATAGCTTGTGGTCTTAGTAGAGCTAAAGATCTGTCCACTCTGTGATCCACTGCAGATATAAGGCGAGTCCATTGTGGTCTGGTCCTTGTAACTGAAGCTAAAAGATCTTCTATCATTTTAAGAGATCTAATAGCAACATGTTGAGTTTTCTGGAGTAAAGAAGGCGATGAAAAATTAGCAGTTGACAAGTTAAAAGTGCCATAACCACAGTATGACATGAATCATACCTCTGAATTTTCTCCACGTGATTTAAGTTTTGCTGTCACAACAGAGGAAACGGCGTCTTCTACATCACCGATCAAACTGTCAAGCTTTAGAGCCGTTTCTGTACATGACAACCTACCGTTAAGGAACCATCAATTGCAAAGTCAAATGTAAACAACCACTAAGGCAACATATATAAAGTAAAGTAGTAAGTGGAAACCAGAGAGAAGAACAAAAGAAGGAACTGTGATAAACACCCATCTAATCTACAAAAGTTGTTGTCATTTAGCTTTCATTCAGTTCATGCTCCTAATGCTTCATAAGCATACTTACGTAAACTTGTTGTCATTTTATTACCGTTCAAGATATCTTCCGATATTCCGATAAACCAGCCGATGTATCGCTTACCGGTGTCTGACCGATAAGATAAATCAGCCAATAAATCGGCTGATATGCCGATAAATCGACCGATATGCCAATAAACCGGCCGATTTACCCCTTATCTTGGGTCGACCGATAAGTTCCCGATAAGCAACATCCCCAACATTGCATTTATAAGTACTCTTTGATTGATACAGTATCTTAGGTTCAAGCCTCTTTTTATTCCATACATTGCATGACATTTGAGTACCTCTAGTTTCTAGGTCTCTAGCATAAAGGGAAGCACTTCTTGGTCTGAGTCCAAAAAAAATTGAATACGTAATAAGCCCACAATAACAAGATAATGAAATACATTCAAATAACTACAGAAAACTGAAGTATACAGAAATACCATTGCATACGAGAAGATAAATTGCAGCAGCGATGGTAAAAAAGAACATGACATCTTTCATTAAGGACTTGGCTTCAACTCGTGCTGTCATGAGTCGAGCCGAGCCGAGCTAGCAAGTACGCCCATTAGGCTTGCTTCATCCAAAAAAGCAGTTCACTATCCAATGTTCAGCACATGGCCCAAGGCCCATGTCTTACATTCAGAACCGCCTAACCCAATTACTTGATATCTCAATTTTGTGACTTGATAAACTCAGATTGTTTTTATCTTTTATTATTTGAGGAGATTTATCACTTGATCCCAACAATCTCAGTACAAAGTTTTTATATCAAGCATAACAAGATAACTCAATTTTGTGACTTGATAAACCCATATTGTTTTTAACTTTTTATTATTTGAGGATATTTATCACTTGGTGATCCCAACAATCAGAGTACAATTTTTTTCTATCAAGCGTAACAAGCCAATTCGGGCTGGTGTTCGCTTTAACAGTTTTTAGAGAAAACGCAAAAGACTTTTGCGTTTCATTATTTTGGAAAGATAGAGTTTGTTACATCCTCCGAAGAGGTTACATCATATTATCAAAAACTAAGAGACTTAATGGACATCCCATTCCTGTGGGATAATGGCGCGCAGACCCAATGCGCCTGCTCTTGCCCAAAGATTAGCTTCGTCTTTGATCTTGGCAATCAGGGAGTCACAAGAGGGGGTTGCAGCGTTGAACACGCAGTCATTGCGGTGTTTCCAAGTCATCCAGGGGATCAGCAAGGTTGCCGAAGCAAGGCCTTTGTGCATCTGTTTAGGAGTGCACTGGCGTGCAGCATGCCACCACTCCACCAAGGTCCCTTCTCCGTCAGGAACATGGCAGGTTAGGCGAAGCCATGAGAGGATCTCATGCCATATCTGCTTGGTGAAGGAGCACCCTAACAGCAGGTGTTGTATCGTCTCGGGGGCTTGGTCACAAAGTGGGCAGCGGGGCGGGTGTTGCAGCCCACGACGTGCCAAGCGATCAGCAGTCCAACATCGCCCAAGGTTTGCGAGCCAGTGGAAAAATCTCACACGCGGTGGTGCCCAGTTCTTCCAAGTGAGCTTCCAAGCCGGGCATGTGGTCGAGCCATTAACAGTTTTACCGAGCCGAGCTGGCTCATTTCCACCGCTAGATGTGGTACAACGTTTACCGTAAAATGCACATGTTGGGCAGCGAAGTGAACAATTTATATGTGAAACCAAGCATACTAACTTTACAAAAAAAAATCAGTCCAACCACCACGAAGACTACTGCACCCAAAACACTCCACTAACTAAGAAAATTAACATAAAAAGAATATCTGCTAGGTTAAAGATGGGCGATGATAGGAAAACATAATGAATGTCTCTGGTTTCAACACTCAGGAAGATCGTTGACAATGCAGCTACAGTTACAGACAGGACTAATAGCTAGCTGTGGCTCGCGAACAGCAGAATAAGCAACTACATGGACACCATATGAAATGCCCCCATAAATTTCCAGCAAATTACAAAGACAGAAGGCAACTAATAGATCCACATAATCAAAATGAAGCTCCCTTCAAAGAGCTGCCAGATCCATGTCGATTAATTGAGGGTCAGAACTGATATCATCATCTGCCGTAGCTGTACTGAGCTAGATCTGTACCAACCAAACCCAATTACTAACCTAATCTGGCAAGGCGAGGTGCCGCTGCCAGTAAGCTTTTAGTGCTTGTATAGGTGTTGTGAGCAAAAGGAAGTAACCGGGGAGCAGGAATTGCACGAATTGCACGATGGTGGGTATAATCTCACATTCTGCCAGTCTTTCTCTCAAGGAGAGTATGCAGTGGCAGGATCTGGTGACAAAGATCCAGGAGGTGCAGCTGAGAGAGGATCTTGACCTATGTGGGTGGGCAGTAACAAAAAATGGGTGGTTTTCAACTAAGTCCACTTATGCATTTATCCTGGACAGCAGGGTGAAGGATCAACATATGATGGATATGTGAAAAGCGAAAATGCCATTGAAACAAAAAATATCTTCACGTGGATGTGTTTTAGGGGACACATTCAGCCTGCAGAAAACTTGATTAGGAAAGGGTGCAAAGGGCAGCTGGGCGGCCGATTTTGTGTGGAGTCGGACCAACTGACCTCAATTTCCAATGCCCAACTTGGAGAGTTTCTTGGCTTTTGGTGAGTACTGTCTAGGTTTGGCAGGGACTCCAGGGAACACAAACGAGTTTATGGAATTTGCTTTGGGGGAGCCAGGTACGAAAACCTGTTCTCTTGGGTGAGAAATTTTTGGTTGTTGGCTTTGGCGATATGGTTAACTCGTAATGATGCAGTGTTTGTGCTCAAGATTTGTTCCTCATTGCATAATATCTTCAAACCTCTGTTTTTTTTATCCCAGTAGAGGGGGTTGCGGCCGGAGAAGCATAGGGCGGCAATGGAAGTTGGCGTGGAGATGATGCTGGCAGGTGCTCGCTCGTGTGCAGCAAGCAATTGGTTGATTAATGTGGCTGTAGCTTTTGGTCACGCTTGCACCTTTCTTATTTCTCTGTACATAGCTAGCGCTGATGGCTGCCTCCTGTTGGAGAATGCTGCGAAAACTGGTTCGGTTATGGCTCTTCGGCTGGGGCATGTACTGGGCAGCTCCTGCATGAGCGCTGTGCCCCATCTTACAGTTCAGGTTGTTAGACCTGGGGCATGTGCTGATGTAGCTGGTAAACCCAGATCCACCTCGTTTGTGCTTTCAGTATAAAGCTGGACTGTTTAGCTCTTTCCTCTACAATTTTATTAACCTAACCAAACAGCCGATTTTAACACAGAGAAAACTAGTCTCTCCTGCACACGCACTAAGCAACTGCTTTCCCATCACACCAAGCATGTACAATACATTGCTTAACAGAAAACCAATCTTCACACTGAAACTAACATATCATATAATCATAGTGCTTATAAATTATAATATCTGAGGGATTCAAGATCAAACAGAATTCCTATTTCCTACGTATGCCTATCAATATAGTCCAATATATAATTGCACGCTTTAGCAAAGAGCTGCTGATCTCTAGTTAATAATCATAACCACATTATGCCTAATCAAATATAACTACCATAAGAGGAAAATAGACAGCATAGCATAGCAAAATGTCAATATAGAGTTTACGTTTGAAATGTAAGCCAAAGCCCAGCACTGAGACATAAAGTATCATCATCAGATACTCACCGGCGTAATCTCTGACCATGTCCACCCTCGCCACGTCGGTGGCCAGGGGAGGGAGTTGCTCAAACAGCATCTTCTCGCTCCCAGCCTCCACATCTTCTCTAACCCCTAGAGAACCCCAACAAAATAGAATTACAGCTTCTGCAGCAGCATTGATCAATTCGAGAATCCAAAAATCCGGTAATTCAATGAGCATTTGCTTCAGATACCTGGCTTGGCGGTGGAGGCTTCGAGTGCGGCGAGGCCACCGCGCACGCCGCGGACGGCGGAGCCAGCGGCCTCGAGGGAAGAGGAGTAGGCCGCGGCCGCATCCGCGAGGCGGGAAGATAGATCGGAGACGGAGGACTCGAGCTCCGCGCAGCGCCCGCGGATCTCAGCCTCGACGTCGGCGGCCGCGGCGAGGTCGGCCGGCGAGCGGAAGCGGACGTCCAGGAAGCGCCGGAGCTCAGGGGTGATGTACGGGGGTATAGGGAGCAGTGGCGAAGGGCCTCCGCTTCCATGGCGTGGACGGATCCCCACGGCCTAGGGATTGGATCGGGGAGAGGAGTGGAAATGGGGGGAGCCGGGAGCGGGAGGAAGACGACCGGCGAAGGCAACAGAGTGGCAGAGTTGTAATACCGTTTTCACTTTCGGGACAGAGAGTTGCAAGTTGTAATAACGGTTGATGCGAGTTTGGACGGGTTACGCCGTTAAGAAGAGCTAATATGGACTGGGCCGTGGCAACTCGGGAGATGTCTGCATGGGCGGCTTTGATAACGGCATGAGGCATCATGAACGGTCCATGAAGCATTCGAATTATCTAGTCGAAAAAATGGGCTTTATATATTTTTTTAGATGAAGGATTTGTAACTCGCGCCAAGTCGACTGGGTGTTTCCTATTGGACGACACGAAATTGTTGTTTGGTGGTTTAAGAGTACCAAAAGTTCAAGATCTAAATGTTTGCTAATTGGGTCATGTATAAAAAGATACTCCCTTCTTTCCGAATTATACTATGAGGTGCGTGGAATAATAGGAACAACATAGTTTTTAATAAATAAACAAATGTGGCGTCCAATTCATATGTATCGGAACTAGAAAGTTCCCTTCAAAGACTTGGAGAAAAAATCAACTAGTTCTTAGAAAGAATGATCTGCAGACTCAAGACTCATCTAGCATTGATGGGAGCTTAATGTGTGGTAACTTTAGTTGGATTGCATCGTCGGGGATATCACTAGAGGGAGATGCTCATTGTGATCGTGCTGCTCTGGCTTATCTGATGGAGCACCCTGAAGAATCATCTTTCATCCACATGGCGATGTGAAAGCAAGGATTGCACTAACAAGCAACAATTTGAAATAACCTTGAGTCCAGCAGTAAATTGATCAATGATGCATGTTTGTTCTACCCTTGTTTTGGTTATGCAATGCAACCTAAAGTTATTTGAATTGCATTGGAAGAATAGAAAATACGAGATGCGTCAAAATTGGTACGTCGGGCTAAATGCAGATCCAGTTGACCGCTCCTATCTAAGTGTTTTGGCAAATTGGAAAAAAAAACTTATGATATATATGGACAAAATATAAGCTTGGTCACTTAAATTTAAGACCACATATTCTATGCCCCTTTTAAATGCTAAATTTTGATCATTATTTTTAAGTGTGAGTATTTGTATTTTAAAAAGATTTTCAGAATGCATTAAACTCAATTAAAATACAAACTCAAACGTCAGCAATTTTTGAAGAAAAAAAATTGTTGCATACATTAGTTTGTACACAGATTTTCGGGCAAGTGTCGCTCAAGTATGGTAGTCCATAAAATGAGTGAGAGACAGCACACTTTTTGTCCGAAAAAAAAAGAGAATTCTTTTTAATTATCTCTGATCAGTGTTGTTGAAACAACGTGAGTTCTAGCAGGTCCTGCCATAGTCGTCTTGCTTCGTGGGTCCATAGATCTATACGCTGTAACAAGAATTATCAGAAAAAAACGACGAACCGAACAAGATACGGAGCCGATCGTAGTTGTACTTGTTCGTTACTGCTACGGAGTCGATTTGACCGATATCGTGCCTGCCCAACAACGGTGATCCAATCAGCGTGGTACTGACCGGCGTGATCCGAGAACTAGTTAGCACAATGGCCGCCACCGGCGTGGTCGAACGGCGGTGGTCCGACCTCCACAGCGACCTCCTCTCCGTGGTCTACCTCAAAATCGACTCCGCGTACGTTCGCGCGCGCTTCGCTGCTGTCTGCTCGCCATGGCGCGCCGCCGCGGCGTGGCACTCCCGGCTGCCGGCTTGCCGCTGCTGCTCTGTCCACCGGCAACGGCAAGCGCGACCGGGACGCGTGGGCTTTCAGCCCCGAGGACGGCAGGGCCGTGCGCGTCCCGCTGCCGTGGTTCCCATGGGGCAACCGGCTCGTCGGGTACTACAACGGTGGCTGGATCGCCACCATGTCCGGCTCCTATGAGCTGCTCGTTGTGAACCTCTTCTCTGGCGTCCGGGCGCTGTGCACCGCCAACCGTTTCTCCATCCATAGAATCGTCTTCTCAAAGGACCCTTCGTCCGGCGACTGCATTATCGCCGCAATGACCTTATGTGAGATTGCACTCCGCAGGGTTGGCAGCCCAGACAACGGGTGGACGATGCTAGGGTATCAAGGGGTGAGGTATGGGGATCTCAGAGACATCGCTTTCTTTAACGACGAACTGTTTGGAGTAACATCCGACGAACTAATCAAGTTCGACACCGGCATGAACAAAGAAGGTGGTATGGTGGACACCTGCGTCTTCCGCGTTGATGTTACGATGTGGAGCCTGTACACAGTGGAGATTTCATCCATCGTAAAATACATCTTTCAATTGAACGGAAAACTGGCAGTACCAGTGAAGGTCGAACCGAGAGACAGCTCAAAAAATATCAGTTTTTCAGGGTGTTTGTGATCGCCAAGAACGACAACCCGACGACATCATACAGATACACATGGGAGGAGGTGACGAGTTTAGGCGACCACGCCTTGTTCCTGGGACCAGGGTGCTGCAAGGCGGTGCACGTGCCGACGGCGGGCCGTCGCGGCGGGGTGGAGGGGAACAGCATCTACTACTACAAGCAACACGCTTATCTCAACGATAAGATGGAGTGCTTAGCGAGATTGGACATGGGTGGTTGCACGGTGCATTGTTCGGAAAACGAAGACAAGCATTACTTGGAAAAGATCGTGTCACGGGGATATCATTACCTCAATGGAGCTAATGGTTGCAATGGTTGTGTGTGGCTCTGGCCTCCCGACTTCTAGTTCCTCATATTTATCGTATGTACAAGTGTATTGTCATTTTAGGAGAAATGAATAGACATTTGAGGTAGTGCAAAATATGAACCGAGTTGTTCTATACTTGTCATACCACATATTGTCATGCGAAAAAGTAAACGAACATTATCAATTTTGAGTATATGTTTTTTCATAGAGGGTGACGAGTTGGATTTTAAAAGATAGGTTGAAACCATATGAGAACATAAATGTATTTTGGAACGGAGGGACCGTCTAAGGCCTCCCCGAATACCCCAACGTGGCATTGTCTTTTAACTCACGCAAATACTTATATACACTGACGGAAGGTTAGCGTTCACGCTGGGCATTCGGGATTTCCCGAAATTTCGGGACGGGAAATTCGGGAAAAAAGAAGTTCGGGATCCACAAAATGAGTCCCGATTTTACATGAAAATTTTCGATTCCCGACAATACGGGATCGGGATCGGGAAATCCCGGATTACCCGAATTTCAGCAAAACAGGACGAAATTACATCAAAATGGAGGCGGCCAGTATGGCACCGCGAGCAGCAAGAGGAAGAAGCGCGTCGTCGGCAACACAGCACGCCGTCGAGTGAGGACGTCGGCACGGCGCGGCATCGCAGCAGGCCGTCAGCGTCGAGGGAGAAGGTCGGCGCGGCACCGCAACACGCCATCGACGGAGGCGGCCAGCGCGGCGCTGCACCGCATCACGCCATCGACGGGGCGAGGTGGCGGGATGCGTGGGAGCCGCGACGTCGAGGGAGCCGTCGGACCGCGTCGCAGGCGGCGGCCAGGTTGAGGGAGGCGTCAAGGAGGCGGCGTAGAGGGAGTCACGGATGCGTCGCAGGCGGTGGCGCTTGGCGGCGGCCGGACAGGTTGGGTCTGCAGCTGCAGGGGTTAGGGTTAGGGATCGAGTAGCCCCGGGGTGGAGGCAGGCTTGCACGCATGATCGAGTAGCTCCTTGGCATAGCACGGTGATGGGCTAAGATGTGGTGATGGGCTTTTGGGCTTCTGGGACGTGCGGGAGTGTGTGGTGGGCTACAATTTCGTATCTACTTCGGGATTTTCGGGCTGTTCGGGTTTCAGCAGTAGAGTCCCGAATTTCCCGCATATATTTCGGGATTCCTGATCTGACTCCCGAATAGGTGCTCGGGATTTTCGGGTTCAGGTAATTCGGGTTCGGGATCGGGAAATTCGGATTTTGGGATTCGGGATCGGGAAATATGCCCACCGTGAGTTAGCGTGAAGAGAGGACCCAATCGTCTTTTACATAATATAATGATCATTAATTTTAGTCATCATCTAGCTAGACTTATACAATGTATCAGTAAAACAAAGAGTTAATCGTTTTCGTTCAATGATTGGCCTATATAATATATGACCCCTATTGATAGTAGGGACTATCATCTCTCCACATGGAAGGTGGAAAGAGTGTGTCTCGGCCTCCAACGGTGCACAAGAATTGTGAGCGCGGTGTGGTTGATCGTCGTTCGGATATGCTTGAACCGGAGAACAAAGCCTGAAAGGTTCGCTTTCACGAAGTAGTCCTTGTACCGCACATCGTACTTCATGATGGATGGATCGTGGCCCGCCGTTCGCATAGGTTCTAGGACATGCAAAGAAATAAGCAACTTGGTGCACTACCTTGGTAGTTGCAAAGAAAAAGGAAAGTGGAGAAATTTTAGTTGGTATTTTCCCATTATTGATCAACCAAGCACGATGCTCATGGTCGTACTCCTTCTCAAGCCCGGTAAAGAAACGAGGCATCATATATGATATAATAGAAGGCAACAAATGGACATCAAATACTTCATATGGTCAACTAAAAATTATTCGACACAATAATTACAGTAAATATACACAGAAAAATCCATGGATACATATGCTGTATTTTTGCTTAACTACAAACATTTAGCTGTGTTAGCATATGTACATAACAATCATGCATGCATGATCTCTGGAGAAACTTATACAAACACAGAAATAATTTACTCCCTCCGTTCCAAAATACAAGGCGCCCTTAAATTTTAGTTATTCTTGAGAGTCGGATCGAGAGACAGTGGAGTGGAGGTGGGGCGAGGGCTTGTGCCACTTAACGATTGTGTGAAACATGAAAGGCTGGGCCGGTTAAGCCCACGGGTAAACAACCATAGGACGTGGTGTGTTTTTGTGGTGCACTGAACCGCCAGCCCTTCTGGCCGCACCGGACCGTCACAGCATAATCTGCGACCGTGAACCACAGGATAGCAACATCATTGACTTTGGTGTTTGAGGTTTCTGAAACGGGTCATGTAAAACTAATAAATTTCGAATTGGTTTATTCTAGCTTAAACCTTCGTTTGAGTCAGATTTAGCGCTGCCGGGGCGAAGAGACTGAAAACTTGCATCATCATTTTGCAGGAGGGCGTCATTAACATGGGAGACTGCAGGCTCCGGCCGTGCAGGCTGAAGCGCGCATCAGCCGCTCTCGCTCGCCTCGAACGTGATCGGAAGATTGAACGCGGGGGAAGCGAGGCGATGGTACCGATGCCCGAAACGTGCCCTCGTGCAGCTAGGCACAGTTACCACAGTACAGTTGTTTTACTACCTTCCATTTCTGTTCGCTCAGTGCTCCATTTTTGTCTACTCATGTCTTGTCACTCTCCTCTGCTCGCTGCGACAGCCAGCATGTGGGTGTACACGCAACGACCACGGGCAAGCGTATCTTCACTGCCAACACGAAGCAAAGCATCCCTTCGATATATTCCTACGTTGGCTCGCCCGCTGTCACTACTCGCTCGCTGCCACATCACCAATCTTCCTGCCGGCTGAAAGAGCGGCTGGCTCTACTCGCCTTCCATCTCAACGGGACCAGACGCGGATGAGGCGATCGCCCACGGGCCGGTGCTTGCTTGTAGTAGCAGGCTGCGCCGCCGTACTGCGAGGACGGCGAAAGATAGCAAGGAAACTGCAGCTGGATGCGATCCAGCCGTCATCCATTCCGCAGTCTCATTTCAGATCAGCAACTTGTGCCCGGAATTGTTCTTCTCTTGCTTGTGGATTATTATTATCGCTTTCCCTGAGAAAAACAAAGCTGGGCCGCTTTGCTCTAAGAGAAAAGCAAGAGGCGGCCTACGAGTTAGGCTTTGCTCTGGTGTCGACGTGTTGTTGTACTTTTTTTTTTTGCGGAGAATAAAGGTGATATATTAAAACTTTGCTCTTACAGACAGATCCAGAAAGAAAAAGAAATTATAACGAAGTCCAACTTCTTCCTCCTCCGGAACTCGCCGACGCCGACGCACAGAGGCCGTCGGTGGCGCGCCGCTGCCGCTGCTCCTTGAACCATCTTTAAGCGGAGTCAGCCTCCTGGCCAGCGGGAAGTCGCCGAGCGTCGAATCCGAGGATCCTACCGCTGCAGACGCCGCCGACGACGCAGAGCTTCGAAAGAACACCTCCATCTTCATTTTCTGAAATTTCTCACACCAGATCCGCCGCCGACGAAGCAGCCACGGATCCACCACCCCATCACGGCATCGCACGAGCTCACCACCGTCCCTGGGGAAGAGGACGGCGCGGAGACGACCAGCTCGCAGGACGGGAACTCCACCACAGGCCGCCGGCGTCGCCATCTTGCCAGCCACCTGCACGGAGTACATCAAGCCCACCTCCTCATCGACGAACACGTCGCCAGACCAGAGAAAGGAGGAAAGCGCTTTAATCTCCCTAGTCGCCGGCGTCAACTCTGGAACGAGACCGGCGAGGGAACACAACAACAACACTACGGATCGACGGATCCGCGGCCACACAACACCAACCTTCTGCCGTCGCCGGCCAGGAAGAGGAAGGAAGGTGGACTTATTCTTCCACGACGCCATCGATCCCCTCTCCAGATCGAGGCGGAAGGAACCTAAACTAGACCTAATCTACAGCTACCATCCCGCCGGAACGAGAACCGGAGCTTCCCCCCGCCTCACAACGCCGCAGCGGCGCCGGAGGCGGAGGGAAGCGGCGAGGACTCGGTCGCCTCTCTGTTCGCCTCTCTCTGCACTGTAGCACTGGATAGGGACGGGGACTTGACTTTTTATGTCTCTTATTGTACTTATGACGTGTTGTTGTACTTTGATAGACGACGAGTAATAGGGATGGATGGATGTCAAGATGCAACAACCGCAACACCGCCGGATACCTAGAAATTGACGGGATAACCAACGTCATCAGGCCATGATCGATGGTCGATTGTTAATAGATTTAAAGTTGAATACAAGGGCTGTCTTATCTGTTGCTTGGAGGCTAGCTAACAAATACTACTACCACCAATCTACCATGCATGGCCTAATTTCCTAATGTTTGTGCTTGGACGGAGCAGGTATCTTGGGCGAGGTCTGCCAGATCTTTCTCCTAATCTTCTACTCCCTCCGTTCGAAAATAGATGTCTTCTATTTGTCTAAATTTGGATGTATGTGTACACTAAAATATGTATACCTACATCCGAATCTAGATAAATGCAAGACATCTATTTCCGAACGGAGGGAGTAGTAGATATATATCCTTGCCGCTGCATAAATAAAATGGTCAAATCTATCGACGAAAGGCCTAAAACTAAAGGACAACCGACAAGAATCCCGTCACAGCTGAACGAACACACACGAAAATAAATAAATCCCGCGTCACCAGAAAAGATGAGAGATAATGCGGCGAAATGAGCCGCACAAACAAACTAATCACACGGAATGCACGCAACAACTCGACAGCGAAGCGTGGCTTTCCAATTTTCCACGACGTTAAAGCATGAAGCGGACAGCGATCCACTGATTAGCTCCGCGGTTGTCGTCTCCTGGAAAAGAAATGAATTATCAAGTGGGTACCTGCCCACCCTAGATGATAACAATATTCCATAGGCTAAGCAGAGCCTAGTTAGCGTGGAATCCAGAGCGCTAAGACGATAAAGTTGAGAGCTTCACACGGCACAAAGTGTTTCGAAGGGATCAAAGTGCCCATGCTAGAGACATGGACAACTCGATCGGTGCCTATTTTGGACACTGGCAGAATATGTTCTGAGGTTCCAGAAATGGTTGAGCACACGTCAAGGGAACTTCGATTGATCTGCCTAACATTGTTTTTTTTACATCACTGTAAAGTTTCTGCCAATGCCATTGAGAAACAGAAAGCTGTGGGCTGTAGTTTTCGATGCTTAAAAAGAGTCATCTGACAAGTGTTTGAAGACATTAATAACTCTGTGTTGTTTTGTTAACAGACATTTTCACAGTAGTGCTATGAAGCTGACACCATTCAGAATCCAATACAATTGTACACAGATGCAAGGCTACATCAATTACAATTTGTCACCTAGATGCATCCATCTCAGGGAACTCTCATTTTGACAGAGTATATGGACCAGGTACAGATCCCCAGCAGCAAATCAAATGTGCGGAAAACAGAGACCGAACAGTAACTGTTAACGAATACACGCGAGTGACTACACTATTGAACATCGAGTAAAATCTGAAATGTCCAAAGGAGAAGAAGGAAAAAAAAAAGGCAGAGATTACCAATCAGGCAGAATCAGTGCTTTATGCCAGCCATTTGAGAGACCAATATCACAAATCTTTCTTGTTGACACTATGTTCGACGGGTGGGTAGCTCCAGAAATCAGCACCCCATGACAGCACAGTTATACACAAAGTTGCCGGAAGGTTTGCTTCCGATCATGTTCCATTGCAAGGGCCCATCCCTTGGGATCCACGAATGGAGCTCAATCATCCCACCACCCAATACTCTTGGTCCACCAATCACCAAGAGCCGCTCTCCGCATCCTCGGAATGCAATACCCCAGCCATTGACAGCTTCTGGACGCTCTGGAAGCTCTCCAAGTGTTGTCCATGTGTTATCACTCTTATTATACTTTCTTACTAATTTTCCGGCATACTGAGCCGCATACAACTCATTATCGACTACAGCAACAAGGGGAGGAGCACCACTTGCACCATTGAGTCCCTCTGACATGTTTTCTATCAACCTCCAGGTACCCTTATCTAGATCATACTCTTCTCCACAGGTCAGTACCTCCGTGTTACTAGCCATTCCACCAATAACATAAAACTTATCATCCATGAAGACTCCAGAACACATTCTCCTAGCCTTGTTCATGCTTGGAAGAGTAATCCACCTTTTAGTTTCAGAGTTGTACAGCTCAACAGTGCGAAGCACGCGCCCTTGAGCATCCATGCCACCAGCTATAATTGCCTTCTCTCCAAAACTAGCTGATCCAAACAAACATCTAGGGGCATTCATTTCAACACCTCTTGACCATGAGTTGGTCAGAATGCTATAGCTAAGAACAATATGTGCAAGAATCTCCTTGCCAAACACCAAAAGTTCAGTGCCCACAGCTAATGACTCCTTATCAGAGCACATGAAACACTCATTAGGTGGCATCCTTGGGAGCGTCATCCACCGCGAACGGTACGGGTCATACGCCTCCCACTCCTGCACATTGCAAGAGAAATATACCCAGTGTTCTGCAATACCTAACCGCCTCCGTTCTTTGTACAGTCCACCATCACGGACAAGGGAACGGAAGTTCCTGCTGAGTGATGCAATGGAGCCATAATCAGACCGAGAGCAACGGGCGAGACAATTGATTGAGTTATCTCTGCCAATAGAGCTTATCAGGGTGCTTGAATCAGAGTAGCCTTGATTACTGCCTTGACAGTCCAATGGCACACCATCGTGCTTATCCTCAGACTTAGGCCTCTTTGCCAGCATTGCCCCTGCAGCAATTCCCTCGGGCTCAATAGTCAGGACCCCAGATGGGCGCTTAGTCCTCGTGATCTCGAGGAGGTGGTAAGTCATATAAGCTAGTCTGGATTCCTGCTCGCAGGAGCTAGGCAGGGACCTCGAGATCAGGCAAGATTGACCCTCCAACATTCCGTCAGAATCTACAACAATATCTCAGTAGAGAGGGGACCGATAGACAAGAGCCCAACACCTATGTACACATCTTAAATCTGCAAAAGATCAAAGCTATGTCAGCAGGAATCCAACTCAAATAAGAGTACTACTCTAGCTACACAAAATTAGGTACAACTGAAAGGGGCATCCGTCCATATCAGGGAAATTGAATTTGTGTATGCAAAACAACATTGCAAGAGAATTCCAGAAACATCACTTATCTTAACCAATCAAAGAAGGTTGCATATTATGATTCTAAACCAGGACAAAAGGTCTTACCAAACTACAAACACTGCTGAATTTAGAAGTTTGGGGAAATGGATCATACTCATTACAGAATTACAAAACAGCAGGGGATGAACTGAAGATTACTGACTACTCATACATGGCCATAATATCAAGCTAAATCCAGAAGTAACACATCAACCGGTGACTACAAAATAATAATGCCAATTATCCAAACACGTATCAGGCTGCAACCTGCAAGGAACTATCAGTAACATGTCACTGGAGGACGAATTAAACCCAAAATCTAACTTAGTCCACTACACTGAGTTTTTTGTCCAGAAAAAGCATGTAACTCGCAAATTTCTAAAATGGACCCTTCAACAGATAAAGGTGCCTATTCAGAAGGATTCCAATCAGACATGGAACACATATGGCTCAGTAACCATCGGTCCTACAATATTGGCCAAAGGCCAAACACAGAAGGCCCCAACCTTTCCACTCCGAAACCATTGTCTGTTACCAACAGAAACAAAAACATCACACAAATCTAGAAAAATCATAAGGTAAACACAGCCACATCTATGTGCCTTGCAGCTGAACTACAAGAAATGGCATTCCAAGCTGGTCTTCTGTATGGTTGCTGTATTTAATAGCGATCTATCTACCATTTTGATAACAGCAGCGAGCAAGTCTATGCAAGACTGTCCGCTTGAATAGGAGCATCCATAACTTACAAGGCTGGCGATTCATTCATATTGAGGGAAGACGTAATGTAACCAAAAACGCTCTGGACTAAAAATTAATGTCAAGCCAGATAATCTGATCGGTTTTGCTGCCACCGATGTCGTTTCTACAGCCAATCTGCTCCTAAGGACGAGTCCCAGAAGAATCGACATCGGGCTTTATCAAATCTGAAACAGTAGCCGGCCCGAATCACGAATCCATTGTTATTAACACCGATTAAACTCTGTGTTAGCGAGCACTAACAGATAATCGGTGCTAATCCGACCGAGCATTTGCTACCCTCCCCGCTCGCCCCATTACACGGACAAAAAACGGTGAATAATTCGAGAGGAGGAATAGCTTTAATCTGGCAAACACTAAGTAATAAGGGCTGGACAGGGCACAAGAGCAGTTACGCCTGCTGCCTGAATCGCACCTCAGGCCGCCGTTGGCATCGACGAGGCGCTTGTTCCTGCGGTTCGCCCCCGCCGCCGCCGAGGGAGACGACGCGGCCGAGGGAGCAGGTCGCCTGAGGGCGGTTGGGCACCTGGACCTCCACGCCGGCTGTCTGCGCGGGAACGGCGACGAGATCGGGGCGGCGGAGGAATCGGGCGGGGCGGGGATGCGGGATTGGCGGCCGCGGAAGAGCCCAGGCGGGTGGGATGCGGCTCTAGGAGAGAGAGGAGGAGGAGAGGAAAAAAACAGCGATGCGGAGGAGTAGTTATGGGCGGAGAGGAGGAGAGGAGATGCGGTTATACGGAACGGGGAGCGAACACAACGGAACGGAGGTGGGGGTGGACGCGGCGGCTTTATTTGCGAGCGAGCCGGCGGCGTCTCGTCTCGGACTTTTTCCTCTCGCTCGGTCGCCCGCCGCGCCGTGCCGTGCCTCTCACGTGGAAAAACAAAACCTGGCCGACCGACCGGTGTAATTTTTAGGGAAAAATCCATTCAACCCCAAACTCGTAGAAGTTCGGCGAAACAAACCCAACCTACAAATCCATGTCAACTATATATCCTCAACTCAGCAATCCCGATCTAAATTGAACCCTGGACCTGTTTTTTGAGGAAAAAATAAAATCATAAAGTCCAACTCCCACTGATTAAGTGGGCCCATGTGTCACATATGTCTTCTTCTCCGCATCGTGCTCCTCCCCATCGATGTAGTCCTCACCGAGCATTGCCGCCGTGTCCAGCAGCTCCGCCTCGCTTCCCTGAGTGTGTGTGCCGAAGGAATCGAAGCGGGAGGTCGTCGGCACTCGGCACGAGTCCCCGCTCTGTTTTCTTCGTCTCTGGTCTGCCGTCACCGTTAGCGTCGTTCTCTTGCACCGCCCTGTCCTAATCCTCCTCCTCCGGCTCCTTGCCTTCCCTAGGTCCTCCGAAAGTTGCGGGCGCTGCCCTCCAAGTCCGAGCTACCCGCATCGGTCGTCCCCGCCATCGACAGTGGCGCTCAGAGGCATGGGAGCGGAAGAGAGGCGGCGGAGCTTGGCGGTTAGCGGCCGAAGATGATCGAGGAGGGCAGTCGTGCGTGTAAGAGGAAGAAATTGGGGGGGGGGGGGGGGGGGGGGAGAGAGGGGAGATGAAGATATATGGGTTACCCTGTATTCCTGGCTGGATTTTTTTTCTCGGTGTGTCAAACATGTGTAGGGTTCGATTTAGACCGAAATTGCTGAGTTCAGATTGCAATCAAAATAGGAATTCTGACTCTTGGGTTCATTTTGCCGAACCTCTGTGAGTTTAGGGTTGAAAACGGACTTTTCTAATTTTTATTGGAGGGGACGGGTCCGTCCGATCGGGGTCTCCGTCGCGGGGCGACGCGGTAACCGGAGGAGGTCCATCGACCCGTCCGTGGGGTAGCTGTTGCTCTTGCACGCCTTTTTGTCCGGTTGCGCCTCCATTTCCGATTGGCGGCTTGTGCTTAGCTTAATTTAACAGCGGCGCGCGGCTGTGATTACGGGCGTATTCTTTTGGTTAGCTCCGCCTGATGCGGATTCCCGTTTCGTTTGTTTGTTTGTTTACTCGCGGCGGCGTGGCAGCAAGGACGGCGGCACGCATGGCAGGCCGGCAGCTCTGACGACGGTTGTTGGGCCGCCGGCACTGTAGCCGGGATCCGGCAGCAGTGTAGCCTGCCTGGCCACCCCCTCTTTTTCTTTTCTTTCGACTGACCAAGCTCCTGATTGCAGCGCCGGTGGATGGAGGTCGCCATCGATCTGGAGCTCCTTCTCTGCGCGTAAACTCTGAGCTGTACCTCTTTGGCACGGCCCGTCGTACTCTCTCTCGATCTCTACTTCTTCACAGCTTTTATTTCTACTTTTGTATCGAAGTCTGGACGGACGGCGACAGCTGGGGTCAATTGTTCCACCGGCGTTCAACGGGACGGCGGTTCTACGCCGACGCGCATGCACCGGATTCGTATACACGCACCCAGGAAGGAGATGACGTGACGTGCCAGTCATCTCGTAACAACATTGGATTGGACCGAATCAAACCCAGCCCACGGCCGAACGAACGTTCTCCCATGTGGTGCACACGTGTCAGCCTGACCAGGAGCCTTGCAACTGTCAGTGGTGTGTTGTCGTGGAGGAGCGGCGTACGTCGTCGTCGATCTGCCTGGTATTTGCGGCCACGGTTCAGTTCCTGGTCCAAACACGTCTCTTTGGCAGCGCCGTAGAATAGATCGAATCATCCATCTTCTTCGTCAACCCTGTTCATGGACGGAGACGCTTTACTTCCGTTCTCAAGGAGGTTAACATCGTCCATCCTTTTCCGAAAAAGAGTACGCATCATGGGATGGGCAGAATTGGGCTCAAGTTCCACGCGGCGAAAAAACGTGGCATTTTTTCAGCCAATGGTTAATCGCTTAATCTATCGTAGATCCTAATTGCACCTCTCTCGGTGTTTTTTTTTCTTCATAAAAGGAGTTTTATTATCTCAAATGTCTCAACAAGACGACGTGAAATTTCAGTTATATCGACTAGAGAGGGGTTGAACAGACGACAATCAAATATTTAGATGGAAGTTGTCGCTTTTATCAATTATTTTCTATGGTTACCTAAACATCGTATGCATGCATTTCTACCAAGGTAAATATTGCAGAAAAATAAATTGCAAGAAGGGAATTTTTTTAGGAAAAGTGATCGCAAACAGGAAGATGTATTCACACACGAGGATAATTGACATTATCTTAAGTTCTCATTGGAAATGGTCTGGGAACAAAGTGTCCTGTTACAAAAGACTAACATATGTCTCCTCGAGCTAAGACACCAAGTCTATTTCCAGCCACTAAGGTGGGATATTCACAGGAAGTAGATGATCACTGGCCTTCACAATCTCTTGGCTCATTCACAAAGCGCCGCGAAGGTTTCCAAATGACACCCTCCAAAAGTTAACAATAATTCGGTAGCAACCAAAATTGTAGGAGAAATTCACAAAACCTCGACAAATTGGAGCATATGTATGCCGAAACAATCTTGGATATTACTCCTTTAACAACGTATTTTCAATCAACTACCCCACCCAAAATCTTAGAAGGCCCTCCTTAATGGAAACTGTGCTGAACCGGAAATTTTTTGTTTGGCTTGGCTTTGAGTGTTCGTTCTTGGTCGAGGTTTGAGACTCCACGCTTGCATCTTGTGCTGACGGCAGCTTCCACAGAGAACTACGATTTCGACAGATGGTGGTTGTCTTACATTCACATTTTTCGAAGAAGAAGCACCCCGCTAGCACGATCTTCACTTTATATCATTTGGATAGTTTGCCCGCGGAGGAATAGGAGATACACAACACGCGCGTCTATGCTTTCAACAATGACCCTGGAGACATGGCAAATTAGTGGTTTGTGCGTGTGTTTTCTTTCTGCCTTTGTCTATTTCTTTTGGGGAATCTTATGTACTCCCTCCGTTCACAATTACCCTACGTTTTGGGTTTAGTTAAGGTTGTTTTTTCGTAGAATTTGACCAAATATATAGTAAAAAATGTCAACACCTACAATATACGTATAATATTATTAAAATAGTAATAAAATATACTTTCATATTCTATGACTTTGATATATAGATGTTTTTTCATATATATTTGGTAAAACTTTTAAGAGTGTGACTTTCAAGAATCCCGTACACACGGTGAATAAAACAGAGGGACAACTTTGCTCTCATGAGTTGGCCCTGCAATATGCAATAATGCAAACATTACAATCAACCGAAGCGAAGAGTTGCTTGGTTTCTTTTTTTATTTTATAACGATGTACGGTACTATGGTGGTGACCCAACGTACTCGAACGTGAACATCAAAATAAGGACTGCGATAGACGGAAACCCGTTGTAATTTAAGCAAAGCCAGACGAAGAAGGTAGGCGTCCTTGGATAGTTTGGCATTTGATTTGATGCGGACACAATAAAGAAAGCTCGATGTTATTAACCAACGTTACCAATTAACCACCAAAATGAATATCTCCCCATCGTGATCTCCTCAATTGTTTTCATGACATCCAAGGAGTAATTAAAAATGTAGCAAATATATATGTCATGAGCTGGTGATTGGCTAGCACAGACGTGCTGCATGAACACATTTTAGCATGAAAGGGCATTAACTGGCGTTGAGATTGTAGAGCGTGTGTGCGTCTATAATTAAGGAGTTGATATGTTCTTTCACAACGAAGACAGGCTGACCGTGTAACAGAACGGAGAAGCCCCTGTTATAAAACAGGGTCAAATTTGATATACAGTAGTAGTTTTCTCTTTGACCATCGTATAGCATGATTGGCAGGAGGAAACGCCAGTTTTAAAATTGCGTCTGTCCTTTGTCAATTCTGACATTTGCATTGACTATTTATGCAATTGATTGAAAAGAAGAGAAGGAGAACTTTATAATTGAAGAGCTAAGATTGGTCGGCTTTAACAGAATAATTAGATTTGGTCAAAAGGGTATATTTTGATCAACATATATATCGATAGGTCAAAAGGCGATGCTTCGGTGCTTGAGAAATGTAATACAGTACTCTGTGTAGGGGCGCGTACGTACATGCCGCAAAATATATGCGTGAGTACATAATATTTGCACGAAAACAAAATTCGCATGATTTCTCGTTTGTGAATTGTGAGCACCTGTACGAACATAACGTACGGAGAACAGGAGAGAGCGAATGTCTCTCACACCATCGCCAGCTGTACATATTTCAGTGTATATACGTTCACAGGTGGCTACACCGTACAGTTGTATACGTATCGCGTCAAACTTGTAGAGTAATAATAAATACAAGCAACTGTTGGTGAACATGAAAAAGAGCATGAAAAACGTGGATGGATCGACATCGACGGGCTCAATCAGCATGTTTTTACCATGTACTACTACTGCTCCAAGTAAGACCGGCACGTAGTAGTACGTACGTACGGGTCTACGGAGAAGAAGAAGAAAACAGGGGAGATTGCACTCCTCCGCAAGCCTCTCCATCTTCTTGTTCTTTGTGTTTACTTGGTTTGGCCGTTTGGGCGTCACGCTCGCAATGATAGAGCCGGGCCGGGGCAGGAACATTTAGTTGGGCGAGAATAGATCAGGTCGGTAGGCCATCCATCATCGTTGGCGATAGATGTGGCAGCTTTAGCTCCTCTCGTGCTCGATCGATTCCTCCCGCTCCCGGCGGCGTGCCTCCGACGTTTTGGTCCCGATTCCACACGTTTCTTTTGGGACGCGTATTTCCGTGTTTCCTCCTCTATCCGTATATGCTGACTGCGACGTGCGGCATTGGACGTACTACTACGTCGTGCAATCTTGTCGCAACGTCCCAGCCAATCGATGTTCTGCTTCGGGGCCCATATACGTGCACCTATCTGCCCTCGATCGGGCCCATTGTCACCGCAGCTAGTTTTTCGAAACTTATCACTCAATTGACAACCTGCTTTGGAGTTGGGACGAACAAAACAATATGGTAGGCCATCCATCATCGTTGATGATAGATGTGGCAGCTTTAGCTCCTCTCGTGCTCGATCGATTCCTCCCGGACGGCGGCGTGCCTCCCACGTTTTGGTCCCGATTCCACACGTTTCTTTTTGGGGCGCGTGTTTCCTCCTCTATCCGTATATGCTGACTGCGACCCTCGATCGGGCACATGTCACCGCAGCTAGTTTTCTGAAACTAATCACTCAGACTAGTCACAATGGGAAGTATCATATAGTAGTATCATGCATATGATACTAGTGTATGTTACTACTTCCACAATGGGTAGTAACATATGTGTGGTATCATATAATACTACATTTATTATGTTGTAGACTCATCTTGCATTGAAATCCGTTATGTTACGGTATCTACCTATGATACCACTATCACCTCTCTCTTCATTAATTGCATTGCCACGTCAGCTTTTTGCCAACATGGCATGCATGATATCACCTATGATACCCCCATTGTGGCTAGTCTCAATCGAGAGCTGCTTGGGGCGAACGAAAAATTAATGAGCAATTTTCTACTAATGAACGCCGAGACTAGCATGACAATTCTAATCGGGTTGACTCGACAGGACGATCATTGGGCATGGCATTTTGAGAAACATGGCGTGTTTATCTGTAGCCACGGACCGACCGAAAGAAAAATTACACCAGTGCCCTAGCCTAATTCACACATGAATTCAACTTCAGACTCGGGTGTCACACACTAAACATTTGGAGAACATGTCAAAGAAAATGATTCTTGGCACGGTGTTCTGTGCACCACCATAGTTAAATGAACCGGCACGATCAATGCTAGGGAGAGAGGTGACCAATGGTGATCTAGGTTTCCGCTCCCCTCACCCGCGTTGACGCCGGTCCGTCCCTCCTTCGGCGGCCCTTGAGGTCTCGAAGATGCGAGACGACAGCTGCATCTCCTCGTCATCGGGGATTTTCCTCACTTTTTTTAGAGTTTAGTGTCTTTTTCGTTATGGCGAGACGACAGATGCATCTCCTCTCCGTTCTATCCCCGTCTGGTGGTGCGTCTTTCCATCACATATCATGGGATACGGTCGGTTTTCATATTGGAATTGTTGCAGGTGTGACTCTTTTGATATAGGGTTCTCATATTTGGCGATGGTCGATGCTCTGCTACGTTTTTCTTTTCGGGTCTTAGCACAACGATTTCCCACGAAAAAATGATATGTGTGGGCTAAAACTTTACACGACACTTTTGGATTGTGTTGTCCTAGATAACCGCCTCCAAATGCCATACACTCCCTTTTTTAAGGAAAGGGCCAAGGACCCGACTTTGCATACAAAGCAAGGATGTGTCAAAGGGTTGGACATTAGCCAAATCAACTTTTTTAATCGGTCATCCATGCATGATCATTGTTTGATGCTCTCGCAGTGCAGGTTTTTTTGGATGAAACCTTTTACAACTATAGGAGAAACACCTCCATCATATCTCTTAATGAGGCGGGTTATTGTGTCTGAATATATCTTGTGTCTTTTGAGTGGACTAACCACAATACTGATCACTCATCATTTGTCAAATACAATGATATATTCGGATTTTGTTGGCCAACATAAATTATTGCTTATGAGAGATGTCGACCTGGAGTTGAACTCCACCATTGTTGCAGCGTGATTCTCTCCCATCATTTCATATGTCTCTTTCTGATGCACCATTTGACGTATGACCGTAGAATTTTTACTGATATCCAAAGAATAGAAAAAATCGTTTGAGTGACAACATTGTGTAAATGATCTTCCATGTTTTTTTGAATCAAGAATTGTGTCGTCACATTGATCCTCACATATTTATTGCTCTCTTGCGTCCATGCGAATGTTCTTGATTGGATCACATGTCAATATTATTCCAATTGTTGAACAAGAAGTAGCACACGCCATCGCGGCATAGTATCGGATGCCAATTTCTGTGAACCATGTCCTCTTAAGAAACTTTTGGTAAGTAGGACGATCGAGAAATATGCGCTCGCCTCCATGCCTTATCGCGGGACCAGGCTTCATGTGATACCCATAAATAATCACTTATATTAATGTTTATCTCAAACAATATTGTCATAACAAAATGACTTGTAGTATTTTAATGAGGCAATGTTCCCTTTCTAGGCAAGAAGAAACACATGATTCTATGAATTTCGGGTTCTTTTTTAAGGGTTGTGTATTGATTAAGAAACAAAATCATTCTTACAATCTTGCAAGGCCATGGTTGACACGCGGGTCAGAACTTGGCCATGCCATGCATCCCCGCCAAAAAAAAAAAAAACTTGGCCATGCATCGCCCCACCGCACAACGGCTGAATTCGGACTGCTAGTATGTAATGTTTCCGAAGTACCAGGATAAAACATTTTCATTGATTTTGTAACTTTGAATCGAAGTGTTGAGTCAATGCGTTACTACGTGTGTAGGACCAATTCATCCGTGAGCGTCACCACCGATCAGCACAGCCACGGAGGGAGAACCAGTCGGCCAAACGCCCATTTCGTCAATCGCGAGCACCTAGCTAGAGCTAGGCGACCGACGTGCGCGCGCGTCTCCACTACCCCCTTCACGCACGCACGCTCCCCTGACCTCACACTCACAGCCGTACTCAAATAAGCTACGGAGTAGTAGCCAACCCGAGAAGACCAGATGCGAGCACGCAACATGCACCGCCAAACCATCCTCATCATCACAGCACAGACAGACAGGCACCATGAAACCACGGCGGCGGCGTGTCCATGCACGCGCGCGCGGACCGCAGAACCCGACCCGCAACCTACAAACTCTTTCCCGATACGGCAACCGGAACCCAGCCGTTCAACGCCGGCGAACGGAAACGATCGGGCTCCCGCGGCGGACAAAGACGTCCACCTCCTCCTCCATGGACCCCAAGCGAAACCACAGGGAATCAGGGGAAAGGGTTCACCCAATGGCGAGAGCACTATCGTCTATCGAATCATCGGTCGATCGGCGGCCGAGACTAGTCTGATGCCGGTGGATGCGGCCCCGCCTCTCGCTCGCTGCCTTTTTCGGGCTCCCGTTTTTACTTGGCTTGCCGTCTCGCCCTCCTTCGCCAACTTCAGGGACGGCTGAAAGCATCTCCACTCGCGGCGTTCAAATGGGCGCCGTCTAAAGGCCATCCGGACATGTCATTTGAGCGTTGTCCGGACAAGGTGCGCCATTTGGACGTCCACGTTCCCCATTCGTGGCGTCCAAAGGGGCGCCCCAAAAGGGTTTTTTTTACATGAATCTCAATATTTTGTGAAACGAAAAATCAAACATACATAAATATGTAATAGTTCAAATACAATATTTAATAGTTTAAATATATAAAATAAAGTTCAAACGTCTTCCTCTTCCTCCTCTGCCGCTGCCATGCCCCGGCGTGCCCACAAATGCTCCGCTAGATCAGCTTGGAGTGCATTATGAGTATTTTCATCACGAATTTTCAAATGCATTGAGATATAATCAGTGAAATCTGCCGGCACGTTGTGATCAACCTGTGCATGAGGACCCTCAAAGTCATATGGCATATGATCATGCACTGTATTATAGCGCTCACTCTCGATGATCATGTTGTGCAGGATGACATAACAATTCATCACCTCCCACATTTGCTCATTCGACCATATCAGAGCAGGATACCGAACGATAGCAAACATTTGCTGCAGCACTCCAAATGCCCGCTCGACATCCTTCCTAGCGCTCTCTTGTTCAGCGGCAAAATGACAAGGTTTGTTCCCGCGAGGGTTGGGGACGCTCTTCACAAATGTTGCCTACTTTGGATAGATGTCATCGGCTAGGTAGTACCCTTTGTTGTACTCGTGGCCATTGACCACATAGTTGACAGGTGGGGCATGGCCTTCAACTAGCTTCGCGAACACAGTAGAGCGCTGCAACACATTGATGTCGATGTGTGATCCTACCATGCCGAAGAATGCGTGCCAAATCCATAGTTCATGATCGGCCACAGCTTCAAGAACCACACTGCAATATCCTATCTGGCCTCCTTTGTACAATCATTGCCAACCAAATGGACAGTTCTTCCAGCTCCAATGCATGCAGTCTATGCTTCCAAGCATCTCAGAAAATCCTCTAGTTGCATTCTGTTGCAGGATCCGAGCTGTTTCTTCTTCATTTTGTCCTCTCAAATAGTTTGGGCCAAACACCCCAATCACCGCCCTGCAGAACCTGTACATCGACTTGATGATTGTGGACTCTGACATCCGTAGGTAGTCATCTACAGAATCAGCAGGTGCTCCATATGCAAACATTCTCATGGCTGCAGTGCACTTCTGGATTGACGAGAAACCAACAGTTCCCACGGCGTCCTTCTTCAACTTGAACCATGGATCATACGCCCTCACAGCTTGCACGATCTGGTTGAACAATCCACGGTTCATCCGAAAGCGTCGACGGAAATCCTTGGCGGTGGCGACAGAAACTTCGGCAAAGTAGTCAGAGACTAGCATGCAATGGCCTTCCATTCTCTGCCTCGGCTTGCTCTTCTTCCTTCCAAACGACGAGCCTCCCCGTTTTGGGGCGGCATTGGCTTCCTCATCGGCTTGAAGTTGGAGAAGACAACTGAGAATTGCTATATTCTCATCTTCCTCCGCGGCGATGGCGTCTTCTTCTTCCAACAGCATCGCGGCCATCATCTCGTCGTCGCTATCCATCTGCAATACAACGCGGCCATTGATCAACGACCGGTCGTCGGCTAGCATCAATAATTCAGTCAAAAACCAGGCGAACCTTCCGTCGAACACCTTGCAGGCAGGGCGGGTCGCGGAGAGACCGCCGGGGACGGCTGTATCGAATACAGCGGCGGAGAGATCGCCGGTGTCCGGAACCGAAGGCCGTCGAGGAGAGGAAGCAAACGGCGGCGGCGGCGTCTAGGCTTGGGTGGAGCCGGCGGACGGGGGGCGGCGGCGTCGAGCAAAGTGGGGCGACTGGGGCGACGATGAAAGACGGGGGATAAAATCAGGCGAGAAAACGACGAGGCATAGTGTGTGTCTCACTGCCAGGCGTGGCCCGCGTGTCGGGAGCTGACGTGGCGTCGCGTTTCCTTCCGTCCGGGGCCGCCCCAAGCCTCCCCAAGTTGAGGGCGTGGGCTAGGCGTGCCGGACACAAAACTGGGCCGCGCCGGACCCAATTCACGTTTGGGCACCACGAGTGGGGATGATTTTGTGTCCGGCACGTCCTAAACGTGTTTGGGCGCCGCGAGTGGAGATGAGGCAGGAGCGCTCCTACTTTGGATCGCCACTTGGGGCCAGGCCAATCGCTCCACACACAAAAAAATCTCGTCATGGAACAGTTACCCCGTACGGAAAAGCAACAAGAAAAAGGGTAGTAGGTACTCCCTCCGTCCTTGAATAAGTGTATTTCTTGGTTTAGTACTTAGTCAAACTTTTTAAACTTTGACCAAATTTGTAGAAAAAAGTAGCAACATATATGACATAACATTGGTATATTTTAAAACTTCATTTCAAAATGAATCTAGTGATACTAATTTACTGTCATAAATGCGGGTACTTTTTTCAGTAAAGTTGGTCAAAATTTAATAAGTTTGACTTATTACAAAAGGTAGAAGTACACTTATTCGCGGACGGAGGGAGTAGGTGCAAATCGACAAAATTCGTGCTTAATTACCCGTGTCAAAGTTTACTGTCCAACGTCGTTGCCGTGCTGTCTAACGTACAGCGATTTCGTGATCACCGAAAACTTGTGTGCAAAGATCATGCATGTAACCGGCTGGCTCAAAAAGGTGTTTTTACGATTGGTCATAATCTGGTCGGTTAGTTTCTTTAAGCAAGCAACAAGCAAGTAGTTTCCTGACAGCGAGCGGCCGCCGCCCGCCTTACTTTTCACTTGTTATTATTATTAACCCCTCTGCGCTCGCGTCGGATTGGATTTGGACTGCGACTAACTCTGTCTGTTCGCGTGAACGATATCGCAGTCGCACAGTCATGCATGCAATGCAATGCAACTAGGCCACTAGCGAGCGCTGCAACGAGGATGCCGCCCGCCATTATCAATGGAAGTTAACGTCTCAGCTCTCATCGATCCCTCTTTTTCCCTGCTTGGGTCGGAAAGGGATAAGAAAGGGACTGCTTGGGGGCAGTTAACGCTCCACAAAACCCTCTGCACTGAGGCGACGTATAAAATTGACAATCTGGTGTCCTTCTTTCTTTACACGTGTGGCGCGGTAATGGAAACCGGCCGGAGTGTTGAACAGCTTGATAACCAATAACCCGTGTTCGTTCTATAGATGAATCAATCAACGACAACTACTCCTACTTGATACCGCTTTTCTCTCCCCTTCTTTTTTTCCTCTGCTATGGCGTGCACTATATGTACGAGTAACTGTTTATCTTTGCCTGCTTATTTTGCGTATAATTGGCACCCGCGAAGACATCAAGTGAACGAGTAACAGTATTTGTGCCCGCCAGGTCCATGGGCATGCATGCGTACGTGGAGAAATGATTACGAGGCGGACATTTTGCCATCACCATATATGATTACTACTCCAACACATCCATCTCTCTCAGCGTACAGCAGCCTACCATCACCTGGTGCTGCGCCGCCCCGTTCGCGACGGGCCCTGTTGGCGACGGACCCAGCAGCAAGCTCGAGCTCGAGAAGCGGACGGGCGCGGCCGGCGCCGGCGACGAGGCCAACACGGCCAAGGTGCGGTGACTACGGCCGCTGACGCGTTGACCATTTTTTCTTTCCTTTTATTAGATCTGCTTCGGTTATTTCCGTCCGTCCCCCTTGCCACATCAGCACTGACATCGGGCCCCACCTGCCAGAAAAATGGTTAAAACGTTAACAAGGATCAATCAGTGCTCAGCGTCACACACTAGCCCCAAAAGTGGTATTTATGTGTCCAAAAACTCAAATGTGGTGGTTATGTTAGAACTCACCCGCAAATGTGGTGGTTTTTGTCATTTTCTCACGAGGATGGATGCCGCCCGCCATTATCAGTGGAGGTTAACGTCTCAACCCTCGATCCCTCTTTTTTCCCTGCTTGGGTCGGAAAGGGGTAAGAAAGGGACTGCTTGGGGGCAGTTAACGCTCCACAAACCCCTCCCTCCTGCACTGAGGCGACGTACGCGTGCCTATTACCTAAGTATATTAAGGCGAAGCGATTTCTCGCTTCAGCAGCGCGCCAGCGCGATCGAGCACTGTTTTACTGTGCCCCGCTACTATGTAACAGTGCCGCGGGAGCACCTATTTGCAATTTCCGGAAAGCCCAGGGACTTCCATACAACATTACCCCACATAACAGTGCTCGCGAGGACCTAATCGCAATTTTCGCGAAAACTGAAGGACTTCCTTGCAAAAACGTCTCACAATTCCCTTCCTCTCTCCTCTCTCGCGCGCCGCCGGAGAACGCCGCCGCCGCCGACGCGTCGCGCCGCCGCCTCGCACCTCCCCGCTCACATCGACGCCTACGGTGAGCATCGCCGTCGTCACCTCTTCTTCCACGCCGAGTCTCTCTTGCGGGGGCGCTGCACGGGTGCCGGAATCGCCGCCGCCGTCCTCGGCGACCACCGCCGCGTTTCGTGGTCTGCCGGCGACGCTCCGGCGACTAATCAGGGGCGGCGCCGCCGCTCCCTGGTGCCACGCATCCGCGCGCCTCTGGCAAGCCAACGCGCACGCTCCATCTCGCGGTGGCTCGACGCCGGCGAGCTCCACGCCGCCATGGCAGAGCCATCCCAGGCCATTGCTGACGTCACCACGACGTCAGGGTGGGACCCATCTGTCAGGGGCCCACCTGTCAGCTTCCCAGATTTTCACAAAACGATTTCCAGAATAAAAAAACGACGTGTGGGTCCCACCTGTCATGAATTTCGCAATTACAGAAAACAAAAAATTGCTGAAAATTATAAAATTCATAACTTCTAAATTATAATTCAGAAAAATACAAATAATATGTCAAAAAAATTCAATTTTTACAAATTTTCAAACTTTGTACACAAAAGTTGCCCAAAAAAAATCACAGAACATAATGCAAATAATATTTCATAATTTTCCAAATACTACCAATTTCCCATACTTTCCACACAAACAAAAAATTGACAATTTCCAAAAAAACTATAAAACCAATAATTTAAATATATCCATCTGAAAAATATGAAAAATATAACAACATGACCGTAAAAAGAAAAATGCTAACTATTTATGCCATGTAATCAAATTTCAAATTAGAATATTTCAAACTTACGAATGTCTTTTACAATTAGAAAGCTTCTAACCAACAATTTTAAGTATATTCATCCGACAAAATATGGAAAATATATCAACGCGACCGGAAAAAAATAAATATTGACTATTAATTTCATGCGATCAAATTCCAAAATTGAATAATTCAAGTTTTTAAATGTCTTCCAAAACTAATCATTTTACGAACGTAATAAGGAATCAAAACTACAAAACTAACCAATTTGAATATTTCCCAAAACCTAAATAACTTTTAAACGTAATCTCTCTTTGTATTTAAATAATTTTCAAATCTAAATAACTTTTGAAATGTAGACATTTTCTAAATTTGAATTATATCAAACGGGATTGTCATACAAATTTGAATATTTCAAAACTTTAAATATATTTCAAATCTAACCACTTCCAAAATTGAATTATACCACACGGGATCAGCACACACATTTAAATATTTTAAAAGTTTAAATACATTTCAAATCTAACCATTTTGCAAACGTAAAATGAATACAAATTTGAATACCTTCCCAATTTAAACAGTTTTCCAAAACTGAACAATTTTTTATGTTCGAACGAATTAACGCTTCCGCAGCGCTCCAACGCACGGGCACTGTTCTCCGCTGCTAACGTCACCCTGCCATGACGGTGGGCCCATTTAGTCAGCGACTTATTCTTTTCCACAAAAATTTAATAAATTGCTAAATCCTTAACATGTGGGACCACATTGCTTACACAATTTTTAGAAAAAATGTAATATCAATAATTTAAGATCTATCCATCAGAAAAATATGACAAAAATATCAAAATGTCCAGAAAAATACATACTAACTACTTACAACCAAATACAAACACTTTTCCACACACAAAAAAGAAATTGCTGAATCCCTGACATGTGGGTCCACTTTCCTTACACAATTTCTAAGGGAAAAAAATATGTTTCAAAATCAATAATTTATAATCTATCCATCATAAAAATGTGACAAAGATATCAAGATGTCCAGAAAAATACATGCTAACTACTTACAATAAAATACAAACATTTTTGGACATTTTAACTTAGCAAATATTTACAGAAAACCTAAATGCATTCTCCCTGATTATATGAAGTTGGATTTAAAAAATAAATAATTACACACTATACTTCCACCGATTATGAAGCTTAATTAAATATAGCAAACTACAAACATAAACCTATATATATATTCGAACATTCAAAATTGATGAAATTTTGAAGCTACTCCAGACAACAGAATTCAACAAGTTTTAAGATTTTTTATTGAAAAATTATACCAAAAAATCAAAACTGCCACTTCCCTTTGCAAGACATTTTATACAGCTAAAACAAAAGAAACAAAACATTAACAAAAAAATTATCATCAAGGGCGCGGCGTGCCGGCGTGCCTAATTTAACTAGTAATTGACAATCTGGTGTCCTTCTTTCTTTCTTTCTTTACAAGTGTAGTGAAGCCGCTGATCGATGCGTAATGGAAACCGGCCGGGAGTGTTGAACAGCTTGATAACCAATAACTAACCGGTGTTCTATATAGATGGATCAACAACTTGGTTTTTCTGTTCATTTTTTCCTGCTCATTTGCATGCGCGTACGTGGAGAAATGATTACGATCGAGGCAGACATTTGGCCATCACGACATATGATTACATCCATCTCTGTCACCGGTGTCACGTACGTACAGCAGCTATATATATGTTGCATGACCGAACAAGGAAGAAAAGGATCGCTTCGGCCACACCACCGGTTGGTGTTACCTTCTCATTGCCCCCCGCATTATTGCGCTACCTCACACTGATTTCGACACGAAATTGACGGTAACCCTCGTCTTTTTTTCTTAGTTGGTTTGAGGTAGAGCTATCATCGTGTGCCACGCGATAACCCTAACTCTCCTCTCGTGGCGGCAACAAGGATGGAAAGGTTAAGGAACACAACACTCGATCGACGCTGACATGCTGCAATAGTGATTTGTCTGGTGTTATGTTAGTATTACTAGTCGAATGCCCGTGCGTTGCCGGGGCCTTTTAATTTGTTGTTGCACATGTGTCACGTGTAAATATAAAATACATGTAAATATCTACGTATAAAAGATAGCCATTTGCTATGGAATATTTATAAAAACATTCTTTGTGTAAATCAACATCATGTTTACAGATTGCAAAGCAAAGAAATATATCTACATAAAATTTAAATATGGTCATATGAATATGTAAAGAAAAAGACAAGACAATTCCGTCATAGTACCTTTTTTGATTGCGGATTTTTTTTGATTACTTAGAAGATTTGACACCATTGTGTCAGAACCTAGTGTCTCCATAAGCTTATACTCCTTCCGTTCCGATGATGCAGTGTCAAATATTTCATGTGACATATAAACTTGTATTCATTGAGCAATTGTTGGTCAAAGGCCGATCTGCAGATCGACTGGCCCATTGTCCTTCTGATGTGCCTGTGCCTCAGAGTTCTCTTGTGATCACGCACGCGGCTGTTGTTGTACTCGAGAGTATGATAAAGAAAGAATAGAAATGAAAATCCAAAATCTAAACATAATTGATGGAGTGTAATAGTGTGTAAACAGTCCACAATGGACGTCTCGGAAAAGTCTACACGCTGCCATGACTCCTACACACTTCTTTTAGTTAACTATCCTGTAATAAAATAAGCGAATGTGACATGTAAAAAAAAAAGCGAGCGAGTCTTTTTTCCCATCTTCCTCTCACTCACTTTCCAATCCCGAGTTTCAATATCCCAAAATCCTCACCACGGCGCTCAATTCCGGCGGTTGCTCCCGCTCCGATGCTCGCGTCTCAGTTGGGTCCTCTTCGATGACCCCCATCCCGTTCGTAGCTTCACCCCGCCTCTCTGTGTTGTTGATGTTGCGGCGCTAGCAGCCGGCGACAAGGGCGTGAGGAAGCTCAAGAAAAGTTGGAGCAAGAGGTGCTTCAAATAGAGCGCGGGACTCACGACGGCTTCCAGTGAGGTTAATGGACTCACGGCGAGACGCAATGCTTGTAGTGCTTCTCTCCAAACACCATGTGTGTTTATAGGTGATACAGACTGTTGAGTTATTATTATTGCACTATTAGTGTAGGGCTCAGCTGCATGGCTGAAACATATCGAGCGTACTTTATTTTTCTTTTGCTTGTGAGACACATTGAGAGTACTTTTTTCCCCTTGTGATATGCATTGAGCGTACATGTTTTGTTTGCTTGTGGGGTTTTTTTTTAGATTTTTTTTTTGAAACCAGAGATTGTTTGCTTGTGGGTGCATCAAATCGCACAAGAACCGTACTTGGCTGCTGCCATGCTCTTTGTTGGGCCGGTGTGCATCGATGGGTTGGCTGGGCCAGCCCCGGCGATGGGGGCATCATGTTTATTCAATCGTTTTTTAAAAAATCTCAAAATAAAAATAAAAAATTCAATCGTTTTTTCAACGATGGGAGGCAAAGATCGACCGGAGTTTGAATCACGATCGGTTTATTTAGCGATGATGAAAAGCAAAGATCGGTCGGGGAGTTGGGAGGTACCAACGTACGGACCCCAACTCCCCTTTAATTGTAAAGATTGTGCACTTAATTGGGGCCGTCAGATTCAGATCACATCATCTTGGTGTGTGGCGTAGCCGCGTAGCGCCGTAGCCTGAGCTTACTTTTTTTTTTGAGATAGCCTGAGCTTAGTATGATTGAGAAAATAAAATATGACCTCTGTTTATCATTATGGCAACGCGGACCAGAGTGGGCTAGCGGACACACGGAACTCGCACTTTCCATAGCCTTTTAGGCCTGGCTGTCGCAAACGAGCCCACACACGCTCCAAAGAAAAGATGTCCTTGAATATGATGGCAGCTACGGCTACGCCTTTTTCGCAGGGTGGACAAAAAGAGTTCAGGCCTGAGTTCCAAAGTAAAATAGTATGGGCCTTTGAACAAATCTACGCCCCGAAATGCTCACTATTTGGGTCTGACCTTTTTTTTGTCTTAAAAGGACAAACACCTAACCCTAAAAATTTTACCTTAAAAAAAATAACTCTAAAAATTCTACTCCCTCCGTTTCAAAATATAAGGCGCGCTATTTTTATGCTGGTCTTTGATGCTCAACTTTGACCGTTAATATATAATAAATTATGTGGATCTAGAATGTATAAATGGTATCGTTGGATTTGTACTGCAAAATTCTTTCATTTCATATATTTTATAATAATTTTATGATCATATTATAAGTACAAATTATGGTCAAAGTTGAACGTCGTTGACCAGCGAAATTATAGGGCGCCTTGTATTTTGGGATGGAGGGAGTAGTTAGTATGCTAAGGTGTATGTGAGCAGCGTTTTGGCTCCCGGGCTCATATGCTCCCGTTATTTTCGACAAAATTTAGCAAATTGAAAACTCATCAAAAAAATTCCGAGAAAAATCATGCATGTACCTGACCATGTTGCGCACCACCATGATTTTTTTCGCGCCGAAAGGACATCGTACGCGCCCTGTACAAAAATGACAAAATTCGTGTCAGAAAATTCAAATTTTGAATCTCAAATCTGACACGAAATTTGTCATTTTTGTACAGGGCCCATATGATGTCATTTCGGCGCAAAACAAATCATGGTGGTGCGCAACATGGTCAGGTACATGCATGATTTGTTTCGGATTTTTTGATGATTTTTCAATTTGCTAAATTTTGTCGAAAATAACGGGAGCATATGAGCCCGAGCTCCAAAGCGAATTTCTGAAGGTGTATATGTTATCTTGTTAGTTTGTATCTGTTATCCACGCTGGATTTTTGCTAAGGTGTATCTGTTATCTAATTAATTTAACTCAATATTCCAAATTTATCCCCATTTTAGGATAGAAAAGGTCCCAAAAAATGCACGCAAGCACCCAGACAACACAACTCCACGCTGCTCCTGCTCCACGCGCGTTGACCATGCCGCAACCCTGCAGCTGCTCCCCCAGCCACCGCCGCCGTGGACCTAGTATTCGCCGCTCCTTTACCCCTCTCATAGTCTCATGTGCTTCGTCGCCAGGTTCCCCTGTGCACACAAGACTACAACATCACCGCCTCTATAAGGTAGCTGAAAATTTTATATTTGAAATCTGCACCTAGCTTAATTAAAGGTACTATATTTTTATTTACGTATCTACTTGATTATTTGTACGGACTTAATTTGGTTCTGGACGATTTTGATTTGTTGAATATTGTGTTGCTAAAGTTTGTCTGTGGTTTATGTGCCACTGAACCTAGATTCAATTAGTATTATTGTGTTGTTAGAATTATATGCTGACAACATTATATATTTACATTTTTGTTTTGTTGGAACACTAAAAATATAGGGTACAAGTTGTCAAATATAGGAGTATTTACCACTGAGGGCAAGGTAGTCTTTTTATCCACTTACTAAATGAGATATCAGCTGAACACCCGATGATGGCACGGAACCTGAGGGCAATGTAGTATTTTTGTCCACTTACTAAATGAGATATCAGCACACCCGGTGATGGTACAAAAGCAATTGAATTGCTTTGTCTTTGTATAGAATCACCTAGCCTTTGCTCAATGGCAAATGAGCCATTGCATGGTTTGATAATGGTATAGAACCAGTTCTCTCAATCAAGATAGGGCGGCTACACTCCCTCTCCCTACCGGGTCCTCCACCGGTGCTTACAAGTGCATAACATGTGTACTTACTACTGCACTGCGCGTACTTCCAAGTGAAACGTGTACTTCCACGTGCAACACGTAAGTATTTCACGGTGTGCTACACGCACTTTCAGCAGGATAGTGCATGTATTTAAAGATGTACTATGCAGACTTCCAATTGCCCTTCATGTGTGGAGGGCGCAAGTATTTCCACTCCCCTCCCCCTGCGTTCAAGAAGAGACTGATCTCTTGCATTGCTCCGGTACAACCAGTGAGAAGATAGGTTTTCTTGATACTGAAAGTCAACCTGCGCTCCGCGACCTAGCTCCAGCATGCGTCTCCGGTGTTGCCACCTGGGCGATGACTGGCAGGCCGGCCTCCATGGCCATGTCCTCATCACACATGTCTTCCACCCCCACCTGCGCACCCTCTCCCCTCAAACGGCTCGTTCGTCGGACCCCGCCTCTTTCAAGGATGCATTGATGGCGCTTGCGCACGAGGTGCTTTCTACCGACGTTCCGCATCCGCGTCTCAGGTCCGTGGTTGTGGCTCCAGATCAGCTTGCTCCCCGAGCTGGAGGGACGGATGGGAGCAATGATGGTGGTTGGCCTATCATGAGTTATGGCAAGCGTGCTCGCCACCAGCGACATCACACATTCAAGGCCGCCGTGGTTTAAGATCCTCCTTTTAAGGAGGGCGTGGGGCAAGTGCTTCAAGTGTCTCTCCCTCGACCACCGTGTTGCTGATTGCATGAACCTTGCTAAGAGTTTGTTGTGTGAGGGTTTTGGGCACAAGGCTCGCTGGTGCCAGTTCAACAACACGACTCCTCCAGCTTGCCATCCACCTCCACCCGCCTCCCTCTGTTCGCCCCCTCCCCCACCCCCGACCCAACCAACGACTGCCCTCTACTTCAATCTCTTCGACATCGGCTTTGTCTTTCCCACCTTCGGTTGGAGGCAGGACATCCAAGGCCATGGAGCAGCTTCGTATGTATGGGGATGGGTGTCCTTGTCTGGTCGTTGCCGCGGCGTTGGCTAGGGTGGACAAAGACCTCTCTCGCAAGGCGGTGGCTGTAGTCTCGTTGCGTTCTTCCCAGAGCTGGGGTTGGCGGAGGTGCTGAGGGCTTTCGCCCTGTTGTTTGAGGCGCCGGTGGAGGGGGTGCACGCTTCGGTGTTCGCGCCTTGCAGTAATATTTTATAAAATCAGATAAATATTTCTTCAATGCTTAAAATATTCTCACTTCTATTTTGATTTTGTATGCATTCAATTTCTGCAGGTTTAAAAGAATCACATATCTCAGAAGAGATACTTTTGTATTGTGGAACATAATGGTCATACACAATTAAGAAAATGTCTCATGTATTTAACATACATGAATAATGAAAATAAAAGGCAAATAATTAAATTATGAAATTATGTAAAATAACAGGAATAAATCAACATAAATAAAAATTACAATAACACTAAAGTATTATAAAAAAAGTAAACAAAATAAAACAGAAACAAAGAAAATAAATAAAAATGTGAACTGAAATGAAGACGTTTGTTATTGGACTGGCGCAGCTAGTCCGTCCATCAGGCGACGATTCCTTGGCGATAGCTTAAGAGGAAGTACAATAGAGTGACCGTGGGCGGGCTATAAGGATTAAAGTAGTATATTTTTTGCTTAGTTAGAGGAGAGAGAAGAGGAGAGAGAAAATGAGTGGACTCTAATGCAAGAGCTAGTTCTAGCACGTGCCCTTAGGCACTTTGTCAGAGTGAATGGTGGGCCATGTATCCATAAAATAACTTGTATTTATATCTTACTATTATACATGTTGGCTATAGAGCTGGCTATAAATGACATGACACTATCTTATAACCAACACTTGACTCTACTATTGTACTTGGAGACCACTGCTGTACTGCCTATGGGTTATTTATTTATTTATTTTGTGGTAGTTTAGAGCCCTTAATATAAATGGACTGGTCGATTGGAGTTTCATGTGTTCCTAATTGGCCACTATCTTGTTCAATTCAAACCCACCGTCCTGTGCGTTGATGATTTACTGAAGAATGATGATACATGTACCATGCGTATTTATCTGTTGGTATGTTTCATCTCAACAAACAAAAAACTGTACTACGTTGTTCCTCTAAAAATAAACGTACATGGTTCGACTCAACAGGACGTAGCTGCAAAACTCGCCGACACGCCTGTGTTGCTTGGAGCTCATCCCTTGCTGATGCTGCCTGCTCACGATGCAAGTGGACAGTCCGCCGGCCCATCCGCTTCATCCGCTACATCCGCTAATGATAAATTGTACGATTAGCGGCGCCCGTGTCAGCAACTCGCACTTTCCGCTCTGCCTGGCGGACTACACGGAACAGCCGTGTCCGCTATGGAGCTACGGAGTACGTTTTAACAGCAGATGCATTTCACAGCTAGCTCTGCTTGGGTGAGCAAACTAAGCACTTGGTACAAAATTGCTAATTAACAATTATACACAAATAAAATTTGAACATCGATCCATTACTAGAGTTAAGAACAACCAGAGAGGATTTTAAAAAATAAGAGGAAATCTAAACTGAAAGCCACATAGGGCGATGGGGATGCGGACGGAGTGAACCTGATGGAGACACTGAGCCAGGGCGGCGAGGACGAGACTCCTCTGCAGTTTAAGCTCAACGGCGTCGCCACCATCATCGGCACCTCTGCTGGTGCGGCACCTCTCGGCGTGCGAGACAATGGGCTCAGCCTGCTGCATCTGCACCGACAAGGCCGGCACGCTCACCACTAACCACATGGTGGTCGAGAAGGTCTGGGCGGCCGGCGCGGCCGCCACCGTGAGCACCGCGAAGGGCTTTGAGGAGCTCACGTCGTCAGCGCTCTCGGAACGGTTGGCGAAACTGCTGCTAGAGGGCTTCTTCCAGTGCTCCGGCTCCGAGGTCGCGTCGCCGAACGCCGGAGGCCCCCCACGCGTTCCTCAACGGCGCGTCGGAGGTCGTCCTGCACAAGTGCAGCAACGTGGTCAATGACCCCCGGTCATTGACCGGCACAACACCATCTTGCCCCTCACGGAGAAGGACTATGAGAAGCAGGTGGCCAGCTTCATCGACAGGTTCGCGTGCGAGGCGCTTCGCGCGCTCTGCCTGACCTACCAGGACTTGAGCGGCGAGGGCGAGATCCCCGGAGACGGGGAGGACGTCGAGCCCTATCTGGCGCTGCTGTATATTGGTAGACGCGCGCGGCTTGACGGGGACGGCGGAGGAGGAGCCGGCCGGCGGCCGAGCGGCCGGGACTGGCGGCGATCTATGGTGTTGCGTTCGCGAGACGGACACGGACCATAGCCGGACAAGTGTACGTTTTCCGTCAGGTCCGCCGAAATTCTGCGGCCGATCCGCCTGTCCGTTTTGGGATTTGGAGCGGCGCGGATCCAACGGACAAGCGGACGCCGTCTCCGCCTGCATCCTGACTGCCTGCTTTCCACCACCTGCGTGTTACTTGAAACGGATGCCTCACCATATCACACACCTCGCCAAAGTACTCTGAAACTGACATCTGCAAAGCCGAGTCGATGTGTTGTCGTTCTCACCGATTTGGAAAGCTTCAGATTGTGTAACAATGTCTAGTATCAAGAAGTCCGGGCAGTGACGGCGTACTGTGTCGGTGTCGCGGCTCCTGCGGACGGCGAACACTAGAGACGACAACCATAGGTCACCTTCCTTCTTCACGTCGTCGTCCGCTTCACGCTTTTCTGTAGTTCAGATGGGCACATCACGGAATGATCGAGCCCGCCGACGGCCGATCAGACCCCAGACCAAAGAACACAACCACTACCTCTACCTGGGAACTTTGCCAAGACAGCTAGCTTCAGTTCGGCAATGTGTTTCGCGGATCGGATGCATCCAGCGAAATCTATTCTTCTTGACAGATCAAAATTACAGTCATTTTCCCTTGCACACTCGACGAAATCAATTAATACAGTACATATGTTACTTGATCAGTCCTAATGTTACAGAAGTATATGTACTCCTCTGTACAGATCATCTTAAACTGATGAACTTAGAGAGCGCCGCTCACCGGAAATTGCAAATCTCACGGTCATAAGCAGCAGAGAGGGCAGCGCACGAGCCCGTTCTCGTTGCACTCGGGGCACCGCCTGAAGCTGTCCAGCTCCTCCAGGAACACCTTGCAGCTGCCGGAGCACTCCTCGCACGGCACGAACCGGACGCCACCACACCCCGAGCACCCCTCCAGCGCGGCGACGCCTTTGACGCCGCCCACGCCCGACGGCGCCATCTCGCAGGCCTCCAGCGCCTTGGAGAGTTCGCCGGCCTCGTGCATACGGCGGACGTCGTCGGCGCCGCCAAGGTGCTGGCCGTCGATGAACACCTGCGGGAGCCTGCCCGCCGAGCCGAGCGACGCGTGGAGCTCGTCCTTGAACCCGCCGTGCAGCGACAGGTCGCGCTCGTCGATGCGCACGCCGTAGCCGTGGAGGATGGACTTGGTGGCCCAGCAGTCCTCGAACGTCTTGCGGATGCCGCGGAGGCTCGTCAGATACAGCACCACCTTCCGGTGGCTGTCCGGCGGGGGCGGCGGAGACGCGGGGGTGGGCGGGGGCGCCTTCTTGGCGAGCTTCGCGTCGATCCTCTGCTGGAACGCGGTGACCCGCGCGCGCACGATGCCCGGGAACCTCTGTATCTCGCGCTTCATGACGCGCTCGCCAAGCTCCGCGCCCTGGTTGTCCTGTTCCCGCGGTGGCGACACCTCGCCAATCTCCTTCCGGAACGCCGAAAGGATCTCCGGATCGAACTCCGGCGACCCCGGCGGCGACTGCTCCCGCCGCTCCTCGTTCTTGGTGTCGTCGAGGCCCTCCATGAGCTCCCACACATTGATCACTTCGGGCTCGCGGGCCGGGGTCTTGGCGGGCACCTGCCTCTGCCGCCTCGCGGGCTGCGGTGGCGGCGCCGGCGTCGGCGCAGCCTTCGCCCCCGCGCCGACAAAGCTGCCGGCGCGCCATTTCATCATCTCCTCGTTCCGGTCGAGGCTGAGCGAGCCGAGCGTGGAGGACTTGAGCGCGACGGTGTGGTGCACCGTGGCCGGACCGGAGCGGCTTCGCGCGAAGGACTTGCGGACGCCGCCCCGCAGCGCGTGCCTGGACCCCGTGCAGCCCATCCGGCCAGCGCACGCCCACTGCCCACCCAATCCAGCAATCAATCAAGCAAGCACTCCGCGCGCCACCGTCGTATCTATCGCCCAATCCAGCTCACAAGCCAGTAATAAACGCGTGGGGAGATCGAAGGAGACGGACCAGGTCTGCACAATGCTGCCGATTGGGGCAAGGGGAAAAGATGAACTAGATCCGATTCAGAGTTGCCGGTGGCCAGCGGGCAGTGGATAGGGAGCTGAGCGAGGTCGGCTGCGAGCGCTACTAGGTGGCTGAGGGTGGGCGGGCGAGATCTGAGGCTGCGACGGAGGGGAACGGGAATGGGAAAGGCGAACGCTTTATGCCGCGGAAGGGGAAGGAGCGTTTGGGGTCACGGGGGTAGGCCGCCCGCGCGTTACGCGTATTAACTCGCGCGGTTTCGGTTGGAGTTCGCCGGCCGGAAGTGGAACGAATCATTGCCTCCGCATCTCAGCAGGTAGCACTAGCAGTGGTGTTTTTTTTCGTGGATTATCCGCATCGGATCGAGCGACGGGAACATGAACATTGGTTTGGCGGCTAAAAATGGGATGGGCCAGCTCAGTCCGTGCATAGGAGTTCGGGTTTGCACGTTGCGACATCGGTTGGAGCAAGGAAATGCTCGTCAAGCTGTCGATTCAGTAGTGGTTCTGGCAGCCGTCAGCAAGATTGTGCTAGTACTGGCAGTCAGTCTAGTACGCCGTCACCTCAGCAAGATTTGTGCCGGGCGCCTCGGCAGTCTCGCCTACTCATGTTGACAGCTGACGACGGGTTGGTGGTGTGATGTTTAAGATCGCGTGGCACGAAAACTTGCTGCGAACAAGCTATGGGATGGACCGCTAGTGCACCTCAACATCTTCCGAACTTTGAATTGGGCATAGCGGGCAAGTTTGTTTCGTGCGCGCGCGGCTGTCGCCGTCGCTGCATTGCAACGATCGACAGGCCACCCTTTTCATTCTTTCTCTGCAAAATGAACGAGAAGGCGTCGGCGTCATCGGCAGCAAAACGTACGCGGAGCGCCAGGGCAACCGACCGACGGACGCCCACCGGCGACCGGAAAGCTCAGCCCCGGAAACGGCCAAAGCTTTTACACAGTCCAACAACCGCTGCGTCGTCCTCGGCCACGACTAGACTGTTTCCTCACTTCCACAAGGCCACGACTCTTTTTACCTCCAAAGTTCCACATGTGAACCCTCCGTGGAAAGAAGTCTCCATTTGTTTGGACTTGGTTGGTGGTAGCGGCTGGTGAGGTTAGAAGCATCTCCACCGGCGTTCAAAATATATATAGTCTCCGACAACGTTATCGGACAAGTGCTATTGGGAACGTCGGCACAGGTTGCCACCCTATTGGGAGCGTTCGCCCCACCGGTCGCTCCCAATAAAATTTAAACCAGTTCTCTCTCAAATAAAGATAATTCAATTTTAAAAAATAGAATAAAATCATATTACATAGTTTGAACACGTAATATTGTTCATGAAAATAAATAAAAAATTCATACGATTATTCAAATTAAAATAAAGTGCACACTCAATTAGGAGGGCCGGCTGCTTGTCCTTTGAAATGCCCACAAATGCGCAGCTAGATCATTTTGCAATTGCTCGTCAGTTACTTCGTCTCGGATTTCGGCGTTCACTATGAGGAAAGTGGCAAAATCTTCAGGCAAATCATGATCAATCTCGGCAAGAGGGTCCTGACGATAGTATGGTATGGGTGCTCCTCATGCAGTGGAGGATCAACATGTTCAATCTCGGGAATCATGTTGTGCAAGATCACACAAGTCATTATCACCTCCCACATCTGATATTTTGACAAAGTTAGAGCAGGGTATCTGATAATAGCAAAGCGAGATTGGAGCACACCAAAAGCCCGCTCGACATCCTACCTGACACCCTCTTGTTCGCTGCAAAATGATATTGGTTTTGACCTAGAGAGTTGAAGATGGTCTTGACAAATGCAGACCATCGTGGATATATACCATCTGCTATATAGTACCCCTTGTCATACGCATGACCATTGATCACGTAGTTATATGGTGGAGCATGGCCTTCAGTAAGTTGGCTAAAAACCGGTGAGCATTGCAGCACGTTGATGTCATTGTGAGTTTCAGCCATACCAAAGAAAACATGTCAGATCCACAAATCCTTATCTGCCACAACTTCTTGTACAACAGTGCACTCTCCAACACGATTCTTGTAAATTCCTTGCGAGGTGAATGGATAATTCTTTCATGCCCAATGCATGTAGTCGATACTTACAAGCATTTCAGGAAATCCTCTAGCTGCGTTTTATGTCGTGAGCCTAACAGTGTCAACTTCATTTGGTTGTCTCAGATATCTTGGCCCAAACACTGCAACCACTGCCCTGCAAAACCGATACATGGTCTTTATACATGTGGACTCGGCCATGCGGCGGTAGTCGTCCACTGTATCTACCGGCGCTCCATATCCATGAATTCTCAAGGCAGCCGTGCATTTCTGAATAGAAGACAAAACAACCACCCGACGCAGTCTCTTTTGAGCTTGAAGTAGTTATCATACCCCCGCACGCCCAGCACAACTTTCATGAATAACTCTCTATTCATCCTAAACCGTCGCTGAAATTCCTTCTCCTCGTGTGTGGGATCGTCGCCTCATCGGCGAAATAGTCTTGCCACAACGTAATATGACAATCCATCTGTTTAAAACTTTTGTTCTTCCTCCTCCCCAACTTCGAACCTCCACTCCGATCTGAGGAGGGGCATTGATCTCGCCTAGCAAACCAACAAGGCAAGTGATGATCGCCAAGTGCTCATCAAGCTCGGCGGCATGGGCGGTGAGCAATGCGTCGGCCGTCACCAGCTCGTCGTCGCTATCCATATATTCAATTAGCTAGGTTAAGCAAACAACGAAGCAACAGATTTGGCAACAAAATGAGCTTCGCAATGCGACGAACACCTTGCAAGCGGGAGGTCTGATACGTCTTAAACGTATCTATAATTTCTGATGTTCCATGTTGATATTATACCAATTGTTACATGTTTTATATACACTTCATAACATTTTATGCATTTTCTGGGACTAACCTATTAACAAGATGCCACAGTGTCAGTTCCTGTTTTCTGCTGTTTTTGTATTCCAAAAAAGCTAGTCTGGAAATATTCTCGGAATTGGACGAAACTTGGACGGAACCTCCTATTTTTCCAACACGAACACGGAGTCCAAAGGAGAGACGGAGGAGAGCCACGTGGCACCCAGACCATGGGGCCGCGCGAGCCCTCATGTCGCGCCGTGGGGTGGTGTGGGGCCCACGAGCCTCTGCAGCCGCCGCCCTTTCGCATATTTATTCCTCCCGACGCGAAAACCCTAAATACCCGAGCCATTATCCACGAAAAATTCCAGAGACGCCGCCGCCGTCAACCCTAGCTTGGGAGGGTTTAGAATCTCTTCCCGGCACCCTGCCGGAGAGGGGAATCATCACCGGAGGGCTCTACATCACCATGCCTGCCTCCGGAGTGATGCGTGAGTAGTTCATCCTTGGACTACGGGTCCATGGCAGTAGCTAGATGGTTGTCTCTCCACTTTATGCTATCATGTTTAGATCTTGTGAGCTGCCTATCATGATCAAGATCATCTTATTGTAATGCTACATGTTGTGTTTGCTGGGATCCGATGAATATTGAATACTATGTCAAGTTGATTATCAATCTATCTTATATGTTATTTTGATCTTGCATGCTTTCCGTTACTAGTAGATGCTTTGGCCAAGTAGATGCTTGTAACTCCAAGAGTGAGTATTTATGCTAGATAGTGGGTTCATGCCTCCGTAATCTGGGAGAGTGACAATAACTTCTAAGATTGTGGATGTCTGTTGCCACTAGGGATAAAATAACCGATGCTTAGCTTAAGGGTATGTCGTTAGGTCTAATGCATTTGTTTACATTACGCACATTACTTAATGCAATTATCCGTTGCTTGCAACTTAATACCAACGGGGAACTCGGTATGACAACCTGGCGGTGGATTATTAGTCATAGACGCTGTTGGATAACGGTCTATGTATTTTGTCGTAATGCCCACATGAATATCATAGTAATCATCATGTCATATATATGCATTGTCATGCGCTCAATATTTTGTCAATTGCCCAGCTGTAATTTGTTCACCCAGCATGTTAGTTATCTTTTATGGAGAGACACCACTAGTGAACTGTGGACCGGTCCATTCTTTTACACTGATAATACAACCAATTGCAAACATTGTTCCTTTTCATTCTCTGCAATTTACTACTGTTTTCCACACCATACGTTTAATCTTTGTTTTCAGCAAGCCGGTGAGATTGACAACCTCCTGTTTCGTTGGGGCAAAGTAGTTTGATTGTGTTGTGTGCAGGTTCCACGTCAGCGCGCCACTGACAACCTTCAGAAGTGATTTCTTGCTCCTACTGGTCGATTAAACCTTGGTTTCATACTGAGGGAAACTACTGCTACACTGCTTCATACCTTCCTCTTGGGGTCTCCCAACGAACGTGTGATCCATGCAATCAAGCATATTTTCTGGCGCCGTTGCCGGGGAGTGGAAGCACTTCGGTTCAGAAATCTCCTTACTTCCCCTTCCACACGCCAGCATATTTTCTGGCGCCGTTGCCGGGGAGCAAGAGGATTTCTGCAAGGGGAGTTTCACGCTTCCAATCTCTTTACTTTGTTATTGTCTTGCTTAGTTTATTTTTATTTAGTCTTGTTTGCTTTATTTATCAAAAACACAAAAAAATTAGTTACTTTTATTTTCAAGTTGTTATCTTTCTGTTTTGTTTTAATTTTGCTAAAATGAGTACCCCTGAGAACACTAAGTTGTGTGATTTCACTAGCACGAACAACAATGATTTCATTAGTACACCTATTGCTCCACCTGCTTCTAACGCAGAATTCTATGAAATTAAACCTGCACTTTTAAATCTTGTTATGAAAGAGCTGGTGTTAGTACTGATGATGCTGCTGCTCACCTTAATAATTTTGTTGAACTTTGTGAGATGCAAAAGTATAAGGATGTAGATGGTGATATTATTAAACTGAATTTTTTTCCTTTCTCTTTGAGTGGACGTGCTAAAGAATGGTTGCTATCTTTGACTAGAAAAATATTGATTCATGGACTAAATGCAAAAATGCTTTCATAGGAAAATATTATCCTCCTGCTAAGATTATATCTTTGAGAAGTAGCATTATGAATTTCAAACAATTTGATAATGAGCATGTTGCTCAAGCTTGGGAGAGAATGAAATCATTGGTAAAGAATTGTCCCACCCATGGACTGACTGCTTGGATGATCATCCAAACCTTTTATGCAGGACTAAATTTTTCTTCAAGAAACCTATTGGATTCGGCCTCTGGAGGTACCTTTATGTCCATCACTTTGGGTGCTGCAACAAAGCTTCTTGATGATATGATGATAAATTATTCTGAATGGCACACCGAAAGAGCTCCACAAGGTAAGAAGGTAAATTCTGTTGAAGAAATCTCTTCCTTGAGTGATAAGATTGATACTATTATGTCTATGCTTACAAATGGAAAAATGCATGTTGATCCAAATAATGTTCCTTTAGCTTCTTTGGTTGCTCAAGAAGAGCATGTTGATGTGAACTTCATTAAAAATAATAACTTCAACAACAATGCTTATAGAATAATTTTGGTAATAACAATTATAAGCCCTATCCTTTTAATAGTGGCAATGGTTATGTTAATTCTTATGGTAATTCCTACAACAATAATAAGAGTGTACCCTCTGATCTTGAAGTCATGCTTAAGGATTTTATTAGTACACAAACTGCTTTCAATAAATCTGTTGAGGAAAAGTTTGGGAAAATTGATGTTCTTGCCTCTAAAGTTGATAGTCTTGCTCTTGATGTTGATTTGTTAAAAATTAAAACTATGCCTCATGATGTTAAAGAGAGAAAAACTCTCAATGCTATACAAGTTAAAATTGATAATAATGTGAGGATGTTAGCTGATTTACATGCTAGGTGGGCAAGAGGGGATGAAATTGCTAAAAAGAATAGTATTGCTAGAGTTTATACTATTACTACTACTAAAAATGCTATAAACTCAAGTGTTAACAAACCTCCTACTATCAATGGTAAAGTAATTGGTGTTGGCAATGTCTCTACTTCTGTTGCAAAACGTTTAAAATTACCTAAAAACACTGAAACTGTTCCTGATAAAAGTGCTGAATTTTTTCGAGATGTGGGAGACAATGGTCCATTACTTTTGATAATAATGATTTTGATTTTGATGGTTGCAATATTTCTGAAGTAATTAAGTTCTTGCAAAAACTAGCTAGAAGTCCTAATGCTAGTGCTATAAACATGGCTTTTACTAAACATATTACTAATGCTCTCATGCAAGTTAGGGAAGAGAAATTAAAACATGAAACTTCTATCCCTAGGAAGTTAGAAGATGGTTGGGATCCCATCATTAAAATGAAGGTGAATGATTTTGATTGCAATGCTTTATGTGATCTTGGTGCTAGTATTTATGTTATGCCTAAGAAACTTTATGATATGTTTGATTTAGCACCTTTGGAACACTGTTATTTGGATGTTCACCTTGTTGATAATACTATAAAGAAACCTTTGGGGAGAGTGATGACTCCCAAGTGCAGGAGATCAATTGTAGTACCTTTCGAATAGAAAAGGTTGTCGAACCCACGAGGAGCTGAAGGTATTGGTTATTAGAAATGATAAATAGACAATAAAAGATGCAAGTGTTTTTGGTATTTTCGATTGTATAATTGCAAGACAGTAACAATGCAGCAGGTAAATGGTAACAAGTAAAAGCTCTCAAAGAGAGAGAAAGCCCAATCCTCTATGTGTAAGAGGACAAGCTCAAGTGATGTGTAACTTATATGTGGAAAACGTTCCCGAGGGCGGCATGGATATTGCTAGGCATATAGATTTATTAAACAACACGTTGAATATCTTGTCTAGTTTTAATCTTCTTCGGACGGAGCTATTATTAGGTACAGCTAAATAAATAGACTAAACCCCTTATGATGGATCATGTGGCCAATTAAATGACAGCACAAGAATTATTAAGATATAAAATCCCACCATAGCATTACGCTCTAGGTCCCCGATACTAATACCCGTAAAGTAACTTAATGATTCGGTCTCAGGCTTTCGTGTCCTCCCAAGTCTCCCTCACGCCATTACACTACGGTGTTCTCCTATGAGCCCATATAGGTGAAGTGTTGTGCAGTCGACGTTCGCACAACACCATCATAGAATCACACAAAAAGATAAACACTAGACAAAATACCAACACATGTCATATATAAATCATTGCCAATTCATCCTATGCCCTCAGGAACATACGGGAACTACTCACAACGTGCAAACATGGTGATATTCAGTGGCATAAGTGGTACAACACAATCTGAAAATATAACTTCACCACCAAATAATGACAAGTACTCAATCACAAACATGAATAGTAGCACAAGACAAGTATCTAGGGTATAGCAACTCTCAAACTACGAGGGGACGGAGTGGATCACGGAGATGATGATGGAGATGGTGCTGGTCTTGGTGATGGTGATGATGTAGAGGCCTCCTCCCACGCCAAGGAGGAGAGGTGATGACGATGACGATGATTTCCCCCTTCTCCGGAGCTCCGGAGCAGCAGGATCTGATCCCCCTCGGAGGGAATCAGGAGTTTCGCCGCCGCCGCGACCTCGGATAGTCTCGTAAAAATTAGGGCGTTACTTTTCGGGCGAGACGGAGACCTCGTTAAAAAGCCCCAGGCGAGGAAGTGCCCGAGGCTCCATGGTGGGCCCCACGCGGCCAAAGAATCTGGCCGCGTGGGCCCCCCTCTTTTGGGCCTCGTGGCTCCCTCCTTCGATCTTCTTCCACTGCTGTTCTCCTGAAAAACCAGCTGTGCAATTTTCCTTTTTCCATTTGGGTCCCTGTAGCTCCTGAAACATTAAAAACAAGAAAAAGGAGGTTTTCTGCCTCCCAGAAATTAAATACTAAAAATAGGGACTTTGTATGAAAGTCCCATAAATCATCTAAAACATGTAAAAACAATGATATAACAATGCAAATAACATCTAATATGATAATAAGTGTATAAATGATGATATAAAATGCACGTATCAACTCCCCCAAGCTTAAACCCTTACTTGTCCTCAAGTAAGTAAGGACATAGATCATTACATGCATCAATGGACTTATGGTTGATAAATAAATACGAGCATTGTATCATCATCATATTCAATTGCAATGTAAGATTAATGAATTAAAACTCATACACATAAGGGCAGCATAAGTAGAAGCTCTAGCAATCACCCCTTACACTTTGAAAGCAAATAACCATTGTATGTTGGACAATTGAATCACACTATTTTTAACATGCTTTTGCTCTTATGGCTAGCATCATAATGTTTAATACTTTACTGAAGTTTAAAGACAAGATAAACTCTCATTGGATAATAAGTTAAAGAATACAAATGAAAAGACAGATATAAAATTATTTGCACCCTTGCTTCACTAGTAACTAGTGCAAACTTTAGTCATGGATGTTTCAATCAAGTTCTTATGCTCAAACAACCTTTATCTCACACTTTCCATGGCTAACCGAATCCTCGGGTGCCTTCCTTTCATACACTTTACAAGAGCATAAGTATTGACACATCCATGATCATTCATTTGCTCAAAAGATACTAGATTCTAACAAGAGTGTTTCATATCCTTTTCATTAACTATTCCCAACTTTTTATGCTACAAGACTATATCTCAACCTTAAACTTATTAATTCTCAAGTCATAATGACTCACTCTTTTCTTATTTATATTGAGCTAGATTCTACAATTGTCCAACATACTCAAGTTAATTAAATTCAAGGCAAGATGTGACTGAAACCTCTAAAATAAACCACGCTCATTTGCATGAGTGTTACCCATAAATCTCCAAACAAGAGAATCATGGATGACACCATACTTTAATATTCATTGATAAACCATAAGATAGGGATACATGATAATGCTCCATGAGCTCACACAAGCCTAAAAGAGATTGATAACTAAATGATAAAAGCAAAACACACCATGACTAGATAGATATGATAAACTAGTAAAGATAAAGACTAGGTGGAACTCCCCCAAGCTTGACGTTCTGCCAGTGCTTTCTCTGCTGCAGCCTCTTCTTTCTCATATTCTTCCTCCCATTCAGCCCTCTTCCATGGGAAAGGCCTCCCATTGTAGAAGGAGTTAGGTGGATCATTATACCTGAGGGTAGCAGCTGCTGCAATCTTCTTGAAGCGCTCTTCATACTCACAGTTTTGATTTTCCACATCCCACAGTAGAGCTTGATGCTTGTCCAACTCAGATGTGACATGTAGATACCTCTTCTCCAAGTCCTCCAGCCTCTCCTTGTACTCTTCAACCTTCTTCTCCAGCTCCAGGTTCATGAAGTGATGAGCATCAAGGCTGCGTTCAACAACAGTATTATACCTGAAGATCTTCTGTTCCAGGTCCTCCAGCCTCTCCTCCACCGTGCCAATGATCTTGGGAGCCTTCACCTCCTCTATGAGCATCGCGCCCTCCTTGAAGGACAAGGTCTTCATTGGTGCCATCACGGAGTTGAGGTAGCGGTTCACAACACCTCCCTTGGGGAAGCTCTCCCCCTCATGATCGGATCCGGAGCTAGACATGGCTAAAACCTGACAGACAGAAACAGCAAAAGCAAAGATCGCTCGAGAACGCTCGGTGCGAGATTAGATCAACGAAAAGGGGTATATATTGACGGTTTTTAGGTCAAGACGAAGCGTCGGAGTCGAAAACGAGACGGAACGGGACTCCGAGGGGCAAAAGGAGTGGGCCCACGCGGTCAGGAATCTGGCCGCGTGGGACCCCCTCTTTTCCTTCTCGAAGCTCCGTCACGTCCATTTTCTTGTCCCACACGTTAATTTCCATAAAAAATGATGTCCGTAAAATATTACGCAATTCCGAGAAACTTTCCAGAGTAAAAGTTACCTTTTATTGATTTTGGATTTCTGAAACTGCAAACTTCTTTGCAATTACCTCCTCCGGTGTCTGTAAAATGAATTCCTCCACCTTTCCAATGAAGCTTTTTCCTGCAATATAATGTTTAAGGCGTTGTCCATTAACCACATGAGGTTTACCTTTCATATCACCATGAAGACGGATAGCTCCTGAACGGTATACTTCCTGTATCACTAATGGTCCCTGCCACTTTGAAGCTAACTTACCTGCAGAAAACTTGAAACGAGAGTTGTATAATAGCACTTGATCACCTACTTTGAATTCTTTCTTTTTAATTTTCTTGTCATGCCAAATCTTAACTTTTTCTTTAAACATCCTGGCACTTTCATAAGCTTCATTTCTCCATTCATCTAGTAGGTTTAAATCAAGAATTCTCTTCTCTCCAGCAGTTTTAAAATCAAAGTTCAATTGTTTAATAGCCCATCTAGCTTTATGTTCTAATTCAACAGGTAAATGACAAGCTTTTCCATAAACCATTTTATAAGGAGACATTCCCATAGGATTTTTAAAAGCAGTTCTATAAGCCCATAATGCATCGTTAATTTTAAGTGGCCAATCAGACCTAGACTTATTCACTGTCTTTTCCAAAATGAGTTTAATTTCCCTATTACTTAATTCAACTTGTCCACTAGTTTGGGGATGATAAGGTGATGCAATTCTATGGTTAACATCATATTTTGCCAAAGTTTTCCTAAGAATACCATGTAAGAAATGAGAACCACCATCACTAATTAAAATCCTAGGAACACCAAATGTGACACCCCTCCCTGGCACATCTTGCCAGAGAGGCAGTCGTCCCGTGCGCCATCCCAAGATAACTGGCCGCACGTCACAACAGTGTAACATAATGGAAATCATTACACAATCAGGCACATCAGTGCTACAAATGGTTTACAAGGCCATCAAGGAATGACAAAATATCAATCCCAGCATGGCACGATACAGAGTTTTAACTGGCAGCGGAAGACATATGAGAGGCTACGGCTTGGAGCGGCTCCACTCCACAGGTTCTGGCTGGGCTACTGATCCTAGCATGCTCTTGCTTCAAATCCTTGCTAAGGAAGAAGGTGAATCCTCGACAAAACCTGGCCACAATCACAAGGCCCGTGAGTACATTATTATGCACTCAGCAAGTATCGTCCCTCACCACAAACAATCCAACAATCATGCAACAAGTTATACACTGGAAATAGAATCCTAAACATGGCAAGGTGTAATCTAGATACCTGACATAAAAGTAGCATGGCATTGACAACCAAACATGTCATAAGCAAGCAATGGGGGTATCACCAGTACAGAGTCCAAGCCAGGTGGGGTTGGATCGTGCACCGGCAATCATACAAAGGGCTTACCTGTGACGAGGAGACGGGTGTACCCAGTGGGTACCAAATAATACACAACATCACCTGTGATCACTGCTAGGCCACTGGCCTCATCATTTCACTCTGGGCATGCACGGTTGATGTGGGCTCTGGCCTAACTATAGGCTTCCCAACGCATCACACCGCCATCCCTAAACTTGGTTCACAATCACATCTCAAGGCAACATTCCCTGCATCATCTTATTTGTTCATTTAGTGAAATCCGGTTGTTCATTAATTATTTCAAACAAATCTTAAGTTTAACCTCCGGACACGACGAGGACACACAGTGTGACTGACACTGAACTGTTGTTCCATAACGTTGGAACGAGGCTAGACATCTAGATTAGACACTCTCGAGAGGTTGCAGATACCACCCACCTAAGTGCACCACACTGAGCCGGTACTTTAGGACAACATCCTCAAGGCGAACTCAGCAAGATACACTCACCTGACCGTTCACGCTACCAAGACACTCCCTGTATAGCCACCGACATAACTCTATGCCTTATGCAGAAGTGAATCCGGCACGTCCCCAACCTATGAGCGACGCCTAGCTCCAGAACCTTCACAAAACTAGCCCCGACCACAAAGGTAACCGACTAGTCTTGCCAAAATGGTAGCATCAAAGGAGGCTCAATAGGTTACGTAAGTCAAGGCCCGCCCATGTGAGCGACAGTGGCAGTGCGTTCGATGTTCAGATTAGTGGCACTATGGACTGACCCTATCGATGTTTGGAGGGGTGTTTCATTTAATCAAGTTTCATCACAACAAGTCCAAACAACAGGGGATTAGTCCAGCAAAATAATCATGACATCAATATCACATATCAACAACAACAAGGCATTAGCAACATAATACTTGCATGCATGGATAACAACATAACGATAATAATAATACCCGGGTGACTGTGGCGGGCAACCCGGCCGGTGTCACTCGGGGGTTAGTGTTCACAGAATAATAGCATAATATTTCAAACGGATGACGGTGGCGGGCAACCCGGCCGGTGTCACCGTAAATCAATCACAAAGTTGGTTTGCGGAGTCTGTTACGCTTCCGTTCCTCCACGCGCAAGTCTTTGGTGGCGTTACCGTCCGACCGTTGACCAGGAAGTGGGGATTTGGGCATATAGTCTCCAAAATGAACCGAAAAGCACTCATAAGAATGAGAGAGCATCCATTCCACTCGAGGGTTACCCTGACGTGGTGTCAGCAATCTCGGCAATAAGAACCAAATGGAAAGGCAGCTCCCAAGCGTCGAAGTCCGGGTGGTCTATGCCACCCATATTTGACGGTGGGACAAGGCAACTAACTCTTTTGGCGAATGCCCCCAACTCCGAGGATCATAAGACGACATTCGTCCGCTCCTCACCTCGGCGAAGAGGAAAGAACCAAACAAAGCCCCGCAAGCGCGAGACGCACAGTTGTAATAATTCCCCCATTCCTTTGACTGAGGCGGGAGACCCGACCATTGTCTCGGGAATGTGAGTGATGCACAGATAAGCAGTTATACAGTAGTGCAATAATTACAATGCAACATGATAGACATACAACAATACAAGGCTCATGTGGACAACATACAGACATGCAACGATAATAGCAGACATACATAACAATATAACGGAAGACAGACATAACACCCGGCATGGTATTAGGCAATCAAACAAACAAGCATTGCAGGAGGTCTCAAAGCAAGGGGTTAGCTTGCCTCGGGGTCACGTGGTTGTGCTCTGGTTCGTCGGTGAAGTGAAGACGTCGCGGGATCGGGCACCGGTAGCCCTACACCGCGCCACCAGGAGGGTATCCCACATAAAATGGGCTACCCCAAAAATTTACTGGAAGGGTGTGAAACTTATGCCACTGGATCGATCTCGCGAAGATAGGAATTTAGAAATTTGAATCACCCCAATCGGAGCTACGGTTTGAAAGTTGTGGGCATTTGAAAAACTGTCCAGCAGAAAAAGAAAAAGAATCCGCGGAAAAAAAAACTGACGGGCCGTCGGCCGCGCTAACGGGCCACACTGCGTGCTGCGCGCCGTGCGCTGGCCGCCTGCCGCACGCTGGGCCGCTGGCGGGCCGCGAGGCTGCTGCGCTTAGCTGGGCTGGAAAACGGTTCAGTGGAAAAAAAAAAAGAAAAACGGAGAGGATCGATCGGTGCTCGTCTTCCTCCTCTGGACACGCACGGGGGCGAGCAGGGGAGGGCCGGGGATGGCCAGGGAGGGCGCCAGGAGGTCGGCCGGCGGTGGGGACAGGACCAGGGTGGTGTGCCGCGGCCAGGGGAGGGGAACTGAGGGCGGGGGTGGCCTTCCCCGAGCTTTTCGAGCTTCGGCCATGGTGGTCTCGGTGGGGAAATTTTCTAGGTCTTCCCCTCACGTTCCTGCACTGAACGAGAAGGGCAGGGGGGAAAGGAAAGAGGTGGAGTGGCTAGGGTTCGCTCGGGGGCCGCTGGGGTGGCTTAATATAGAGGGAGAGGAGGAGAAGTAGGTGGTGGACGGTGCGGCCATTGAATCCCTCGTTGAGGTCATGGCTCACGTCAATCCGGCCACAGGAGAGGGATAAGGAGGGGGAGAGGATAGGGAGGCCGTGTTGGAGGCACAGTAGAGCACGTGGGTGCACTGCTGCAAGAGATAAGGCAGGGGCTAGGGTTAGGGTTTGGCTCATGCCGACATTGGCATGGCCAGAGCACGACGCGGGCGGCGTGGTTCGTGTTCCCGATGACTCGAGGCACGAAAAAGAAAAAGGGTCGCGTCACTACGCTGCACTACTACTACAAAAATCACACAGCAAGCAAAACATCAAATAGGAGCAAAAGGCCAGTGCAAAGTTTTGAAAACTTCAAATGCCCTCAAGGTGTTCGATGCAAAGAAAAGAGACTTCCTCTATCCCAATGGAGCTGGGATTTCTACTGGTGGTGTTCTACTGGTAGGGGAGCAATGTGGTCCAGTTTCACCCAATTTGGAGAAAGTTTCATGTGTAAACATTTTTGAGTTTCGAAAAGGGCAGAAGGTGTTCGATGGGTGTCCTACAAGAAAAATTGTCCAAATGATCTCAAATTTCTTGGGGTGGCTCATAATGGGATATGAAACACTTCCTCAGGTGGACAAGATTTATGGTGGAGTGGAAGTAGGGTTTTGGTTTTAATGGCCCGGTAGGGGCGGATTTGGTAATTTCTTCAATCTGAAAAGTTGCATAGGCCATGGCGATGTTTATGCATATATGGGATATACATGATGATAGGTGTCTCTGGGATTTTTGGTGGAATTTTCTAAGCAAGATAAAGGAGGGTTGCTTTGGAGAGGCGAGATATCGGTTTTTGTTTTCTATAGAAAAGGCATTAAGGTTTTATAAAGAAAACCCTAATGAACGGGATCAAAGGTGACCAGAAATATTTAGAGAATATTCCCGGTTGGGACAAAGAGAGATACATCAATCACCAAAAGTTCAAATGAGTTTTGATAAAACCCAGAGAAATCCAAGTTAAAAGGTTTTCGATTTTTTTAGTTCACCCCTTTTTAGGAAAACCGGTTAGTGAAAATCGGGGTGTTACAGACCTACCCCCCTTAAAAGAATCGCGTCCTCGCGATTTCCAAGGTTAGTGACATACCTTTGGATTGACCTGTTGGTCAACCTTATTCCTTGTCCGTTTTCTCTTGATCTTCTCATCTATCTTGACAGGATCTTTGATCTTGACTTCAATGCCATAAGCGTGCTTTTTATTGGGCTTGAATAACTGAAATCATCAACTGACAGGCTCTTGTCTATCGTCTCAATTTGTACTGACAACAGTGCGGTTCTCAAGCTGGGGTCAAGTTGAAATTCTCCGTTGTTGTTCAGCCATCACACAACTCCCGGTTGGCCATTGTAGTCATTTTGGGATTCATGCGCCAACCGTACCATGTATGTATTTGGATCCTTGGCTGTACTGGTCCATCTTACCATCATTTGCATGAAAGATTTAGGGACTCAACTTTATGGAACGTGGGTATTGACTGGTCTAAAGGTACCAATCTTATCATATGGTTTTCTTATCACTAGGCATTTTCTGACGTTGATAGCCTTTCCACAGACCTGACTTTAGCCACTTGATATCCATATTAGGAACTTGAGAAAGTTGGACGAATCTCACGGACGCTTGGCGCTTTGTTTGTCACGGCTGACAATTTTCTGACGGCAAGCTGACTTTGTTTTGGTGCCACCACAAATTGCGTACTTCCATCTTGGCACATTTGTGTTCCCTCGTGACGAGAGAAATAAAATTTCCTTGAACTAGGTGTGATGTACTGATGGTGCCGCTTCCATCAATGTTTGTTGAAAATCCTCAAGTATGTGAGCTTTTATTTCTGACTTTAGAGCTGAAATTTTTGGACTCTCATTTTCATATTGCCTTATTCCCATCGCGTCTGCGAGAGGTTTGTAACCGACACATAGACTTCAATATCTTTACAAGGACGGTTGATGGAGATGGATTCTTCTCGTCCGTTTATTCCTGCTAGCTTCCACTTGACATAACTGGCGAAATCTGAGTAGTCTGTGGAGGCATGCCTGTAACCACGCTGGTAGCGAGAGAAATTCTTGACTCGCGTATGTATAGGCAGTTTATTCTCTTTTGTAGATGTTGACTGTCACGCAAGCTGAGTAGTTGTTCCAACGTGTAACATGATCATCCGAGAAATTTTCTGGTCATACCGTGTTTTTCCTTGTATTTCTTTGACGCTCGGGCTCAACTTATATCCACATCATTTGAATTTTGTAGTGCTGGTCTAGCTCCAAGGTGACCAAGAAGTCGTTGTATCAGTACTGGACCAAACTTCTGAAATTATTCCGAGAAGACTGAGTGACTTTTCTGAGATGCTCGAGGTGTCGCGTTCACGTAGGTACATGCTGAATCTTTTCTTCCATGATGGTGGTTGGCATGACGTAGGTTAAATCTCTGTAGCTTGTTCTTTAGAAAGCTTCTGATGTAGGTACCGGTAGTGTTCGTGTATAGACTGAGGCTGTTGTACATGTGGTACGCTGCTGAAATTTCGACGGTTGCGTAGCTTTATTTCTAGATTAGCAGTGTCTTAAAAATATTCAGCCTCATACTGACATACTTGTACGGGTTGTACTTGCTGAAATCTTGATGGTGTCGTGGCTTCCATTGCATAGCCGAGTGGAAGGTGTGATTACCTGCTTCATCGGGAGCATGTGGGCATGGTAATCATGATGGTACTCCCACGCTGATCCAAATATTAGAGCACAACTATTTTCCATAGTCCTGACGGTTGCGGGAATATTGGTGATTCCAAAAATGCATTGCTGAAATTCTGGCATATCCTATCGGTGGTGCGAGTTGATGTCAGACTGTCGTCGAGGCATACCTCACTTTCTATTTGAGTCCATCTTGGAAATACTTGAGCTTCACTTCTCATGGCGCGGATATTGCTGATTCTTGAGCATATTAGTTTCAAGAGAACGACGCCCGATGATAAATCCCATACACGGTGTAGTATTTCTTTCAACATGAGGGTGCTTGTTGGGGAGGAATATTCTGTACTCGTTGTAAAATCTTTGACCTGACAGACGCTTGCTTTGTTTGAACAGAACGAGTTGGATTGGGCATTATATATTTCCACTAGTTTGATGCATATGAGTGTCATCGTAATCCAGGCAACCAAGAATATTTCCATATTTGCAAACCTTATTCCTGGCGTCCAGCTAATACGTGTGTGCACAAAATAAGTTAAAAGTTATAATGTAAATTCACATATGCCATACCAGATCTCCAGGTTGTTGTTGGTGTCCTCAAAGTATATAGTTTGTGGTTGATAGACTGCCGTTGAGTATATTTTGGGAAAGACTCGGGCTCATTGATACTGACTTTGCTTTGTTCTGACTGACTGGGTGTTGGGGTCCTTATTTCTGGTAGACTGTTGAGCTGTTCTTCCTCTTGTCGGGTTTGGATTACTGAGAGCTGACACAATCTTTTGGTAGAACTCCTGCGGAATTAACACAAGGCGGAAAACAAAACTCGGCAAATTTTTGGAAAACCAAAAAGAATCGAACCACGAAGAAGAAAATAAAATCGCAAAATTTCCCGGTTTACGAAACATAGGCACAAAATCGCCACTCATACTAACCTCGGGTTATGGGGAAGGAGGGAATTTCCTAGAAGTTTCACTTGGAAACCGACTATAGAGAGAAAAGATGTACCATGGTTAGCAAGAATGGTGGGGATAACTATGCAGCTGGGATTTGGGTCTTATCTACTAGGTGATGTCGATTACTTCTCATGGAAGAAACCGGCGAGCCTTATGGTGGAAGATTGAGACAAGAATTTACTGCACCATACTGTTGACAACATAGCCATGCGGTTAGGCAGATGGGTTAAATCCATCGGGCTCTTTGTCGGCAAATATGGTTGGGCTTTCCATGCTAGGGTAGTCTACAGCCAGCCTGGTGCTCTGATACCATGTCTGTGACACCCCTCCCTGGCACATCTTGCCAGAGAGGCAGTCGTCCCGTGCGCCATCCCAAGATAACTGGCCGCACGTCACAACAGTGTAACATAATGGAAATCATTACACAATCAGGCACATCAGTGCTACAAATGGTTTACAAGGCCATCAAGGAATGACAAAATATCAATCCCAGCATGGCACGATACAGAGTTTTAACTGGCAGCGGAAGACATATGAGAGGCTACGGCTTGGAGCGGCTCCACTCCACAGGTTCTGGCTGGGCTACTGATCCTAGCATGCTCTTGCTTCAAATCCTTGCTAAGGAAGAAGGTGAATCCTCGACAAAACCTGGCCACAATCACAAGGCCCGTGAGTACATTATTATGCACTCAGCAAGTATCGTCCCTCACCACAAACAATCCAACAATCATGCAACAAGTATACACTGGAAATAGAATCCTAAACATGGCAAGGTGTAATCTAGATACCTGACATAAAAGTAGCATGGCATTGACAACCAAACATGTCATAAGCAAGCAATGGGGTATCACCAGTACAGAGTCCAAGCCAGGTGGGGTTGGATCGTGCACCGGCAATCATACAAAGGGCTTACCTGTGACGAGGAGAGGGTGTACCCAGTGGGTACCAAATAATACACAACATCACCTGTGATCACTGCTAGGCCACTGGCCTCATCATTTCACTCTGGGCATGCACGGTTGATGTGGGCTCTGGCCTAACTATAGGCTTCCCAACGCATCACACCGCCATCCCTAAACTTGGTTCACAATCACATCTCAAGGCAACATTCCCTGCATCATCTTATTTGTTCATTTAGTGAAATCCGGTTGTTCATTAATTATTTCAAACAAATCTTAAGTTTAACCTCCGGACACGACGAGGACACACAGTGTGACTGACACTAAACTGTTGTTCCATAACCTTGGAACGAGGCTAGACATCCAGATTAGACACTCTCGAGAGGTTGCAGATACCACCCACCTAAGTGCACCACACTGAGCCGGTACTTTAGGACAACATCCTCAAGGCGAACTCAGCAAGATACACTCACCTGACCGTTCACACTACCAAGACACTCCCTGTATAGCCACCGACATAACTCTATGCCTTATGCAGAAGTGAATCCGGCACGTCCCCAACCTATGAGCGACGCCTAGCTCCGGAACCTTCACAAAACTAGCCCCGACCACAAAGGTAACCGACTAGTCTTGCCAAAATGGTAGCATCAAAGGAGGCTCAATAGGTTACGTAAGTCAAGGCCCGCCCATGTGAGCGACAGTGGCAGTGCGTTCGATGTTCAGATTAGTGGCACTATGGACTGACCCTATCGATGTTTGGAGGGGTGTTTCATTTAATCAAGTTTCATCACAACAAGTCCAAACAACAGGGGATTAGTCCAGCAAAATAATCATGACATCAATATCACATATCAACAACAACAAGGCATTAGCAACATAATACTTGCATGCATGGATAACAACATAACGATAATAATAATACCCGGGTGACTGTGGCGGGCAACCCGGCCGGTGTCACTCGGGGGTTAGTGTTCACAGAATAATAGCATAATATTTCAAACGGATGACGGTGGCGGGCAACCCGGCCGGTGTCACCGTAAATCAATCACAAAGTTGGTTTGCGGAGTCTGTTACGCTTCCGTTCCTCCACACGCAAGTCTTTGGCGGCGTTACCGTCCGACCGTTGACCAGGAAGTGGGGATTTGGGCATATAGTCTCCAAAATGAACCGAAAAGCACTCATAAGAATGAGAGAGCATCCATTCCACTCGAGGGTTACCCTGACGTGGTGTCAGCAATCTCGGCAATAAGAACCAAATGGAAAGGCAGCTCCCAAGCGTCGCAGTCCGGGTGGTCTATGCCACCCATATTTGACGGTGGGACAAGGCAACTAACTCTTTTGGCGAATGCCCCCAACTCCGAGGATCATAAGACGACATTCGTCCGCTCCTCACCTCGGCGAAGAGGAAAGAACCAAACAAAGCCCCGCAAGCGCGAGACGCACAGTTGTAATAATTCCCCCATTCCTTTGACTGAGGCGGGAGACCCGACCATTGTCTCGGGAATGTGAGTGATGCACAGATAAGCAGTTATACAGTAGTGCAATAATTACAATGCAACATGATAGACATACAACAATACAAGGCTCATGTGGACAACATACAGACATGCAACGATAATAGCAGACATACATAACAACATAACGGAAGACAGACATAACACCCGGCATGGTATTAGGCAATCAAACAAACAAGCATTGCAGGAGGGCTCAAAGCAAGGGGTTAGCTTGCCTCGGGGTCACGTGGTTGTGCTCTGGTTCGTCGGTGAAGTGAAGACGTCGCGGGATCGGGCACCGGTAGCCCTACACCGCGCCACCAGGAGGGTATCCCACATAAAATGGGCTACCCCAAAACTTTACTGGAAGGGTGCGAAACTTATGCCACTGGATCGATCTCGCGAAGATAGGAATTTAGAAATTTGAATCACCCCAATCGGAGCTACGGTTTGAAAGTTGTGGGCATTTGAAAAACTGTCCAGCAGAAAAAGAAAAAGAATCCGCGGAAAAAAAACTGACGGGCCGTCGGCCGCGCTAACGGGCCACACTGCGTGCTGCGCGCCGTGCGCTGGCCGCCTGCCGCACGCTGGGCCGCTGGCGGGCCGCGAGGCTGCTGCGCTTAGCTGGGCTGGAAAACGGTTCAGTGGGAAAAAAAAGAAGAAACGGAGGGGATCGATCGGTGCTCGTCTTCCTCCTCTGGACACGCACGGGGGCGAGCAGGGGAGGGCCGGGGATGGCCAGGGAGGGCGCCAGGAGGTCGGCCGGCGGCGGGGACAGGACCAGGGTGGTGTGCCGCGGCCAGGGGAGGGGAACTGAGGGCGGGGGTGGCCTTCCCCGAGCTTTTCGAGCTTCGGCCATGGTGGTCTCGGTGGGGAAATTTTCTAGGTCTTCCCCTCACGTTCCTGCACTGAACGAGAAGGGCAGGGGGGAAAGGAAAGAGGTGGAGTGGCTAGGGTTCGCTCGGGGGCCGCTGGGGTGGCTTAATATAGAGGGAGAGGAGGAGAAGTAGGTGGTGGACGGTGCGGCCATTGAATCCCTCGTTGAGGTCATGGCTCACGTCAATCCGGCCACAGGAGAGGATAAGGAGGGGGAGAGGATAGGGAGGCCGTGCTGGAGGCACAGTAGAGCACGTGGGTGCACTGCTGCAAGAGATAAGGCAGGGGCTAGGGTTAGGGTTTGGCTCATGCCGACATTGGCATGGCCAGAGCACGACGCGGGCGGCGTGGTTCGTGTTCCCGATGACTTGAGGCACGAAAAAGAAAAAGGGTCGCGTCACTACGCTGCACTACTACTACAAAAATCACACAGCAAGCAAAACATCAAATAGGAGCAAAAGGCCAGTGCAAAGTTTTGAAAACTTCAAATGCCCTCAAGGTGTTCGATGCAAAGAAAAGAGACTTCCTCTATCCCAATGGAGCTGGGATTTCTACTGGTGGTGTTCTACTGGTAGGGGAGCAATGTGGTCCAGTTTCACCCAATTTGGAGAAAGTTTCATGTGTAAACATTTTTGAGTTTCGAAAAGGGCAGAAGGTGTTCGATGGGTGTCCTACAAGAAAATTTTGGTCCAAATGATCTCAAATTTCTTGGGGTGGCTCATAATGGGATATGAAACACTTCCTCAGGTGGACAAGATTTATGGTGGAGTGGAAGTAGGGTTTTGGTTTTAATGGCCCGGCAGGGGCGGATTTGGTAATTTCTTCAATCTGAAAAGTTGCATAGGCCATGGCGATGTTTATGCATATATGGGATATACATGATGATAGGTGTCTCTGGGATTTTTGGCGGAATTTTCTAAGCAAGATAAAGGAGGGTTGCTTTGGAGAGGCGAGATATCGGTTTTTGTTTTCTATAGAAAAGGCATTAAGGTTTTATAAAGAAAACCCTAATGAATGGGATCAAAGGTGACCAGAAATATTTAGAGAATATTCCCGGTGTTGGGACAAAGAGAGATACATCAATCACCAAAAGTTCAAATGAGTTTTGATAAAACCCAGAGAAATCCAAGTTAAAAGGTTTTCGAATTTTTTTTTAGTTCACCCCTTTTTCAGGAAAACCGGTTAGTGAAAATCGGGGTGTTACAGACCTACCCCCCTTAAAAGAATCGCGTCCTCGCGATTTCCAAGGTTAGTGACATACCTTTGGATTGACCTGTTGGTCAACCTTATTCCTTGTCCGTTTTCTCTTGATCTTCTCATCTATCTTGACAGGATCTTTGATCTTGACTTCAATGCCATAAGCGTGCTTTTTATTGGGCTTGAATAACTGAAATCATCAACTGACAGGCTCTTGTCTATCGTCTCAATTTGTACTGACAACAGTGCGGTTCTCAAGCTGGGGTCAAGTTGAAATTCTCCGTTGTTGTTCAGCCATCACACAACTCCCGGTTGGCCATTGTAGTCATTTTGGGATTCATGCGCCAACCGTACCATGTATGTATTTGGATCCTTGGCTGTACTGGTCCATCTTACGTCATTTGCATGAAAGATTTAGGGACTCAACCTTTATGGAACGTGGGTATTGACTGGTCTAAAAGGTACCAATCTTATCATATGGTTTTCTTATCACCTAGGCATTTTCTGACGTTGATAGCCTTTCCACAGACCTGACTTTAGCCACTTGATATCCATATTAGGAACTTTGAGAAAGTTGGACGAATCTCACGGACGCTTGGCGCTTTGTTTGTCACGGCTGACAATTTTCTGACGGCAAGCTGACTTTGTTTTGGTGCCACCACAAATTGCGTACTTCCATCTTGGCACATTTGTGTTCCCTCGTGACGAGAGAAATAAAATTTCTTGAACTAGGTGTGATGTACTGATGGTGCCGCTTCCATCAATGTTTGTTGAAAATCCTCAAGTATGTGAGCTTTTATTTCTGACTTTAGAGCTGAAATTTTTGGACTCTCATTTTCATATTGCCTTATTCCCATCGCGTCTGCGAGAGGTTTGTAACCGACACATAGACTTCAATATCTTTACAAGGACGGTTGATGGAGATGGATTCTTCTCGTCCGTTTATTCCTGCTAGCTTCCACTTGACATAACTGGCGAAATCTGAGTAGTCTGTGGAGGCATGCCTGTAACCACGCTGGTAGCGAGAAAAATTCTTGACTCGCGTATGTATAGGCAGTTTATTCTCTTTTGTAGATGTTGACTGTCACGCAAGCTGAGTAGTTGTTCCAACGTGTAACATGATCATCCGAGAAATTTTCTGGTCGCATACCGTGTTTTTCCTTGTATTTCTTTGACGCTCGGGCTCAACTTATATCCACATCATTTGAATTTTATAGTGCTGGTCTAGCTCCAAGGTGAGCCAAGAAGTCGTTGTATCAGTACTGGACCAAACTTCTGAAATTATTCCGAGAAGACTGAGTGACTTTTCTGAGATGCTCGAGGTGTCGCATTCACGTAGGTACATGCTGAATCTTTTCTTTCCATGATGGTGGTTGGCATGACGTAGGTTAAATCTCTGTAGCTTGTTCTTTAGAAAGCTTCTGAGGTAGGTACCGGTAGTGTTCGTGTATAGACTGAGGCTGTTGTACATGTGGCACGCTGCTGAAATTTCGACGGTTGCGTAGCTTTATTTCTAGATTAGCAGTGTCTTAAAAATATTCAGCCTCATACTGACATACTTGTACGGGTTGTACTTGCTGAAATCTTGATGGTGCCGTGGCTTCCATTGCATAGCCGAGTGGAAGGTGTGATTACCTGCTTCATCGGGAGCATGTGGGCATGGTAATCATGATGGTACTCCCACGCTGATCCAAATATTAGAGCACAACTATTTTCCATAGTCCTGATGGTTGCGGGAATATTGGTGATTCCAAAAATGCATTGCTGAAATTCTGGCATATCCTATCGGTGGTGCGTGTTGATGTCAGACTGTCGTCGAGGCATACCTCACTTTCTATTTGAGTCCATCTTGGAAATACTTGAGCTTCACTTCTCATGGCGCGGATATTGCTGATTCTTGAGCATATTAGTTTCAAGAGAACGACGCCCGATGATAAATCCCATACACGGTGTAGTATTTCTTTCAACATGAGGGTGGCTTGTTGGGGAGGAATATTCTGTACTCGTTGTAAAATCTTTGACCTGACAGACGCTTGCTTTGTTTGACCAGAACGAGTTGGATTGGGCATTATATATTTCCACTAGTTTGATGCATATGAGTGTCATCGTAATCCCAGCAACCAAGAATATTTCCGTATTTGCAAACCTTATTCCTGGCGTCCAGCTAATACGTGTGTGCACAAAATAAGTGAAAAGTTATAATGTAAATTCACATATGCCATACCAGATCTCCAGGTTGTTGTTGGTGTCCTCAAAGTATATAGTTTGTGGTTGATAGACTGCCGCTGAGTATATTTTGGGAAAGACTCGGGCTCATTGATACCGACTTTGCTTTGTTCTGATTGACTGGGTGTTGGGGTCCTTATTTCTGGTAGACTGTTGAGCTGTTCTTCCTCTTGTCGGGTTTGGATTACTGAGAGCTGACACAATCTTTTTCTTTGTTGAGTAGTGAAGTGTGGAGGTAAAACTTTACCAACAATAAAATTTGCATAATTGGCAAACCATGGAGATGCAACTTTAGCACTAGAAACATTAATGTTTGCAAGTTGTTCATTAGCAAAACTATCATTAATAGGAATAGGATCATCAGGTATATTTTCCATTCTAGAAAGATGATCAGCTACTTGATTATCTTCCCCTTTCCTATCAACAATGTGTAAATCAAATTCTTGCAATAGAAGTACCCATCTTATTAATCTAGGCTTAGCATCTTTCTTATGCATTAAGTATTTAATGGCAGAATGATCAGTATGCAATGTGACTTTCGAATCAGTAATATAAGGTCTAAACTTGTCACAAGCAAATAGCACTGCTAAAAATTCTTTTTCAGTTGTGGCATAATTCCTTTGAGCAGCATCAAGTGTTCTACTAGCATAATAAATAACATTCAGTTTCTTATCAACACGTTGGCCCAAAACAGCCCCAACTGCATAATCACTAGCATCACACATAATTTCAAAAGGCAATTCCAATCAGGAGGTTGAATAATAGGAGCACTTATTAAAGCATTCTTCAAAATATTAAAGGACTCAATGCAATCATCATTAAAAGAGAAAGGAACATCCTTTTGCAAAAGATTGGTTAGGGGTTTTGATATTTTGGAGAAATCTTTAATAAACCTACGGTAAAAACCTGCATGCCCAAGAAAACTTCTTATACCTTTGAGATCCCTTGGGAATGGGAGCTTTTCAATAGCTTCTATCTTTGCTGGGTCAACTTCTATTCCTTTCCAGAAATCTTATGCCCAAGAACAATACCTTCAGTAACCATGAAGTGACACTTCTCCCAGTTTAAAACTAAGTGTTGGTCTTCACAACGCTGCAAAACTTTGTTAAGGTTGAACAAGCAATTATCGAAGGAAGTACCATACACAGAAAAATCATCCATAAAGACTTCCATTATCTTTTCAATATAATCAGCAAATATAGCATTCATGCATCTTTGAAAAGTAGCAGGAGCATTGCACAAACCGAATGGCATTCTCCTATAAGCAAATGTACCAAATGGACATGTAAAAGTGGTTTTCTCTTGATCATCTTTATGAACAGGAATTTGGGAGAAACCTGAATAACCATCTAAATAGCAAAAGTGAGAGTGTTTAGATAACCTTTCTAACATTTGATCAATAAATGGCAATGGGTAATGATCTTTACGAGTTGCTTTGTTTAACTTCCTGAAATCAATACACATTCTATAACCAACAACAGTGCGTTGAGCTACAAGTTCATCCTCATCATTTGGAACAACAGTCATTCCACCCTTTTTAGGAACACAATGAACAGGACTAACCCACTTACTATCAGCTATGGATAAATGATACCAGCTTCAATAAGTCTTATTACCTCTTTCCTTACCACTTCTTCATTTTTGGATGGAGACGGCGTTGATAATCAACAACAGGTTTTGCATCCTCTCCAAATTAATTTTATGCATACATAGAGCTGGGCTTATACCTTTAAGATCATCAAGAGAGTATCCAATGGCTGGTCGGTGAGCTTTAAGCACATCAAGTAATTTCTCTTCTTCTTCAGCTGAAAGGTTAGCACTAATAATGACAGGATATATGCTCTTCTCATCCAAATATGCATATTTCAGATTTGTAGGCAAAGGTTTTAATTCAAAGCTAGGATCCCCTTTAGGTGGTGGTAGCACTCCTAAATTATCAGGTGGGATATGCAATTGTAATTGTGGTGGCTGTTGTGAAAGTATTTGTTCTAAAGCATCTTTTTCTTCTTCATTAAATGGTTCATCTTGATTAAGCATGTATCTTTCCACCACGTCTGTTGAAGCTACAGCTACATGAGCAAGAGTTTCAATTACATCTTCAGAAAATGGCTCTTTCTTTGAATGCTTATCAGAAAATTTAGAAAAGTTGAATGCAAGTTTTTCTCCAGCACAATTAATAAACACTTTCTCTTTAAGCAAATCAATTTCAGCACCAACAGTATGTAAGAAAGGTCTACCGAAAATGATAGGACAAAATGAATCTTGAGGGCAACCAAGCACAATAAAATCAGCAGGATATTTAATTTTACCTACCAATACTTCAACATCTCTAACAATTCCAAGTGGATTAATATAATCTTTATTAGCAAGTTGAATTGTCATACCTGTCTCTTCCATACTGATAGGATCAATATCAGGCTTGATTTCAAGATACAGAGAATATGGAATGACACTAATGCTTGCTCCAATATCACATAAGCCATGATAACTAGAAGTCCCAATAGTGCATGATATAACAGGCTTACCAACCTTGGCCGAATTGCCTTTAACAACTTTAGTAGCATCTTCACATAGATAAACATCAACAGGATCTTCTTCATTTAATTGTTTGATAATAGAGATTTGACTGTTGACTTCCATCTGTTCATAAGGCTGAGATCTTCTTCTTTTACTCTTGTTAGAAACAGCAATAAGTAAATTTTCCTTGACTTGGTTTGGATATGGTGGTGCCTCAACATACTCCTCAATTGTCAAGGATGACACTGGTTCTACCTGTTTAATAACTTTGGGTACAACAATAGATTGTTTAACAGGTTCAACATAAGCTTCAAACCCAGTTTTAGGAATACCAATATGATTAGCAAAAGATTTAGCTACCTCAATTATAACATAAGGATCAAGATTAAAAGTATCACTCAGATTTTTAAACAAGGTAGAAGTAGAGAAATTCTCTACACATGAATACTCATAGTCCAGATAGGGCTCATTACCTTTATCAAGATCCCAATGACCAGTATTCTCAGAAATAGTCTCCAATAAATTCCATGCTTCTTCTTCAGTATTATTTGTAAAGCTTCCACTAGATGAATTATCCAGAAATTCCTTTTGTTGCCTTGGTAGCCTCACATAAAAGTTTATCAGAATAATTTTCCTTGTAAGATCATGACAAGGATTCTTGCGGAGGAGTTCCTTTAACCTCCCCCAAGCTTGAGTAATACTTTCTCCCAGATGTGGCCAGAAATTAAATATATAGCAGCGGTTCTCATAAGCTTCTCTAGGAGTAAAATACTTAAGAAAGAAAACCTTCCTCAAAATACTCCAGTCCATAGTGACTTCTTCATCTAAAGACCTGAACCAAATACGAGCATTACCAGATAAAGACAGATATAACAGCTTCCTTTTTACCTGATCTTCAGAAATACCAGGAAGTCTAAATAAACCACATATAGCCTCAATTGTTTCCATGTGTTCACGTGCAGATTTAGTTCCATCCCTGTAAATGGATTTTTCATAACTCTTTTAACATGACCAACGGGAATTTTATATCCCACTTTAGGTATCTCAGGCACAGTAGTTTCAACAGTTTTAGGAGCATAAGCACTTTCATATAGAGCAAGATGCAGCGAGGCACGATTCATAAATGCCATAGTAGCAATGAGATAAAACAGTAAATAAAATTCACCTTTCAAGTTTCCTTACCAAACTTCTTACCAATAGCGCTACGCTCCCCGGCAACGGCGCCAGAAAAGTATCTTGATGACTCCCAAGTGCAGGAGATCAATTGTAGTACCTTTCGAATAGAAAAGGTTGTCGAACCCACGAGGAGCTGAAGGTATTGGTTATTAGAAATGATAAATAGACAATAAAAGATGCAAGTGTTTTTGGTATTTTCGATTGTATAATTGCAAGACAGTAACAATGCAGCAGGTAAATGGTAACAAGTAAAAGCTCTCAAAGAGAGAGAAAGCCCAATCCTCTATGTGTAAGAGGACAAGCTCAAGTGATGTGTAACTTATATGTGGAAAACGTTCCCGAGGGCGGCATGGATATTGCTAGGCATATAGATTTATTAAACAACACGTTGAATATCTTGTCTAGTTTTAATCTTCTTCGGACGGAGCTATTATTAGGTACAGCTAAATAAATAGACTAAACCCCTTATGATGGATCATGTGGCCAATTAAATGACAGCACAAGAATTATTAAGATATAAAATCCCACCATAGCATTACGCTCTAGGTCCCCGATACTAATACCCCGTAAAGTAACTTAATGATTCGGTCTCAGGCTTTCGTGTCCTCCCAAGTCTCCCTCACGCCATTACACTACGGTGTTCTCCTATGAGCCCATATAGGTGAAGTGTTGTGCAGTCGACGTTCGCACAACACCATCATAGAATCACACAAAAAGATAAACACTAGACAAAATACCAACACATGTCATATATAAATCATTGCCAATTCATCCTATGCCCTCAGGAACATACGGGAACTACTCACAACGTGCAAACATGGTGATATTCAGTGGCATAAGTGGTACAACACAATCTGAAAATATAACTTCACCACCAAATAATGACAAGTACTCAATCACAAACATGAATAGTAGCACAAGACAAGTATCTAGGGTATAGCAACTCTCAAACTACGAGGGGACGGAGTGGATCACGGAGATGATGATGGAGATGGTGCTGGTCTTGGTGATGGTGATGATGTAGAGGCCTCCTCCCACGCCAAGGAGGAGAGGTGATGACGATGACGATGATTTCCCCCTTCTCCGGAGCTCCGGAGCAGCAGGATCTGATCCCCCTCGGAGGGAATCAGGAGTTTCGCCGCCGCCGACCTCGGATAGTCTCGTAAAAATTAGGGCGTTCTTTTCGGGCGAGACGGAGACCTCGTTAAAAAGCCCCAGGCGAGGAAGTGCCCGAGGCTCCAGATGGTGGGCCCCACGTGGCCAAAGAATCTGGCCGCGTGGGCCCCCCTCTTTTGGGCCTCGTGGCTCTCCTCCCTTCGATCTTCTTCCCACCGTTGTTCTCCCGACGAAACCAACTGTGCAATTTTCTTTTTCCATTTGGGTCCCTGTAGCTCCTGAAACATTAAAAACAAGAAAAAGGAGGTTTTCTGCCTCCCAGAAATTAAATACCAAAAATAGGGACTTTGTATGAAATCCATAAATCATCTAAAACATGTAAAAACAATGATATAACAATGCCAATAACATTCTAATATGATAATATAAGTTGTATAAATAATGATATAAAATGCACGTATCAGAGAGTTGATGATGTTTTTATATTGGTTAACAATAACCTTGTCCCCGTTGATTTTGTTGTTTTGGATATTGAATGCAAAGCTTCTTATCCTATTGTTTTGGGAAGACCTTTTCTTAGAACTGTTGGTGCTATTATTGATATGAGAGAGGGGAATATTAAATATCAATTCTCACTCAAGAAAGGTATGGAACACTTCCCTAGAAAGAAGATGAAGTTACCTTTTAATTCTATTGTTAGAGCAAATTATTCTGTTGATGCTTCATCACTTGGAAACACTTGATTCTTACTTTCTGCGCCTAGCTGAAAGGCGTTAAAGAAAAGCGCTTATGGGAGACAACCCATTATTTTATTTCTGCAATTTTTCTTTTCTTTTTGAGTCAAGGAGTTGTTTACTTCTGTAACAATTCCTTTGTATCTTTATTTTATCACATTATTGTGCCAAGTATTGCCTCTAATAGGAAGATGATGCTAGATTTTGATTTCTGCTGTTCACCGTTTTATTTCTGTAAAATCACAGAAAAATTATTTAAATCTGTAATTTTTTGTGCGTGATCCTCAGATATGTACGCATCTTTCGTTAGTTTAAAGTTTTTCGATCTGAGCAACGTAAGTGCCTCGAAAAATTCGTCTTTGCGGACTGTTCTGTTTTGACAGATTCTATCTTTTATTTTTCGCATTCTCTCTTTTACTAGTGTTTAGTGGAATTCTTTTTTAGGGTGAAGAGCTTCACATAACATCAGTGGCAGTAGTTAATGTTAAAAGTAACGGTCATGTTTGTGTCCTTATAGAACATGTGAGTTTTTGATTGTGCACTAACCCTCTAATGAGAATTACTTTGAGTTTGGTGTGGCGGAAGTTTTCAAGTGTCAAGAGAGAAGGATGATATAATGTGATCAAGAATAGTGAAAAGCTTAAGCTTGGGGATGCTCCCATGGATCACCCCAGCATATTTCAAGAAGACTCAAGCGTCTAAGCTTGGGGATGCCTCCCCTTCTTCATCAGCAACTTATCAGGTCATTTCTAGTGAAATTATATTTTAATTCATTCACATCATATGTGGTTTAGTTGGAGTGTCTGTGTGCTTTTATTTTCAGTATTTTATTTTTCTTATGGTCAACTTGATTGGACCCCAGCATTCTTGATTGGGAGAGAGACACGCTCCGCTTATTCATATGAATACTCCTATTCTTCACTTATACTTGTCGAGTATTCTTATCTAGCTATTGCTATGCTTTTAGCTCCTGTTTTTCATGCATCTCTTATTCAGAGCTGTGAGTTCTTTTAAAGAAAGTATTCTCTTGCTTCACTTATAATTGTTTGGATAGTTTATGTTAAAATAAATTGATTGGTGTTTGGTTGGAACAGAAATTGTTGCATGTGGTAGATGGTATAATGGAAAAATCTTACATATTCTTGTAGATCACTGTATTGGATAATTTGAGACTTGTCAATTGTTTTGAGTTATCAAGTAGTTCATGTTTAAGTTTTTGTATCATGTCGTTAAAACCTATTAATGAAGAACTACCGCAAAGCTCGTTGAAATTTGATTTGCATGATTGGTATCTCTAAGGTCTAGATATTTTCTAGTAAAAGGGTTTGGTTAACAAGTAAGACAGTGTAGAGTCTTATAATGCTTGAAATATGTTTTCATATAAGTCTTGTTGTGTCGGTTGATATCCTGTATTTGCTTCAAATAACTTTGCTAGCCTAAACTCTGTACTGAGAGGGAATGCTTCTCGTGCATCCAAAACCTTGAGCCAAAATCCAAGCCATCTGTGTCCACCATAACTACCTATATGTGGTATTTCCTTGGCATTCTAAGTAAAATTTTCATGTGCTACCTTTAAACTTTTCAAAAATTATTACTCCTATTTTGTGTCAATATTTACCAAGCTCATGAGGACGGGGTGGATGTCCTTGTGTCAACTGTCAAACAGACTTTGCCACCGGACTAGCGGCATATACATCCGCTTATCCATTAATTTTGCAAAAAGAGCTGGCAAGTGGGGTGCCCAGTCCCAATTAATTACAACTTTAACCACTTAATTCTCTTCACATTTTTGCCCTGATTTATCAGTCAAGCAATGACAAATAGTGAAATATCTGCATGTGTAAGCAAAAGAGAAAGAGGGATGATCTGCCTTGCTGGTAGAAATAACGTCCTTCATGGGAGCCGCTCTTAAAAGTCTGGTTGGCAGGGGTCATATTGTACTTTCCATTTTCTAATTCGTTGACAATTAACAAACATCTCTCAAAACTTATTTTTTACTCTCTATATGATTTCAGAAACTTAAAAAGGTCTAGCACATGATTTAATCCCCGCTTCCCTCTGCGAAGGGCCTTTCTTTTACTTTTATGTTGAGTCAGTTTTCCTACTTCTTTCTATCTTAGAAGCAAACACTAGTGTCAACTTTGGTGTCAACAGGTTACTGTGATGCTGCAAAATTTCAATCGTGATGATTTAGCACCGGATGTACGGACATATGCTTGGGGGAACGATGCCTACTCGGCTGCAAGACTCTATAAATTTATTTTCGCACATGTGCACTGTGAGCCACTCTTGGGTGTCATTTGGAAGTCCAAGTGCTTTCCTAAACTTAAGGTATTCCTCTGGCTGATGATGTACGACAGACTGAACACAAAGGATCTTATGATCCGAAAACACTGGAACATCGAGGGAGGCCCACACTGCATTCTCTGTGGGCAGGGCACACTGGAGACAAGCGATCACTTGTTTTTTGACTGCCATTTCGCCACTCGCTGTTGGGACTTGCTGGATATTTGATGGAATGCCAATGATCCAATCTCAGGTAAACTCCGAGCTGCAAGGGCCAGCTTCACAGGGCCATGTTTCAGGGAGACATTTGCTTGCGCTGCATGGAATATATGGAAAGTTCGAAATGAATTCATCTTTCAGGAGGTGCAGCCATCGTTTGGTCGATGGAAGGTTAAATTTCAATCTGATATTTTTCTCCATCAACATCGTGTTAAGGGGGATAAGATACAACCCTTGCTCTCGTGGCTTAGTTCTCTAGTTTCATAATCATGTATACTTTATTTTCTTTTCAACCTCCCTGAGGGAATTTTTGAGCACCACTGTAACTGTTCTGGATTTTGTCCAGTTTCATATATATATAATTTAACCGTAGGGTTTTTTCCCTACGGTAATGGTGTTCAAAAAAAAAAAACTTTGGTGCAACAATTTTTATATGCTTGTGTATTGCACTTATTATATTGCTTTGTGTTGACAAATATCCATAAGATATATATGTTGAAAGTTGAAAGCAATTGCTGAAACTTAAATCTTCCTTTGTGTTGGTTAAATACCTTTTGCTTAGAATCTATTGCTTTATGAGTTAACTCTTATGCAAAACTCTTTGATGCTTGTCTCGAAAGTACTATTCATGAAAAGTTTTTGCTTATATGATTCAGTTGTTTGCTCATTATCTACTTGCTAGCAAACTATAGACCATTGACCTGGATCATTTCATTCATAACATGTGTTTTACAATACTATTTGATCAAGATTATGATTGTAGCATGTCACCTCAGAAATTATTTAATTTTTATCGTTTTACCTACTCGAGGACGAATAGAACTAAGCTTGGGGATGCTTGATACGTCTCAAACGTATCTATAATTTCTGATGTTCCATGTTGATATTATACCAATTGTTACATGTTTTATATACACTTCATAGCATTTTTATGCATTTTCTGGGACTAACCTATTAACAAGATGCCACAGTGCCAGTTCCTGTTTTCTGCTGTTTTTGTATTCCAGAAAAGCTAGTCTGGAAATATTCTCGGAATTGGATGAAACTTGGACGGAACCTCCTATTTTTCCAACACGAACACGGAGTCCAAAGAGAGACGGAGGAGAGCCACATGGCACCCACACCATGGGGTCGGGCGAGCCCTCCTGCCGCGCCGTGGGGTGGTGTGGGGCCCACGAGCCTCTGCAGCCGTCGCCCTTTCGCCTATTTATTCCTCCCGACGCGAAAACCCTAAATACCCGAGCCATTATCCACGAAAAGTTACAGAAACGACGCCGCCGTCAACCCTAGCTCGGGAGGGTTCACAAGCTCTTCCCGGCACCCTGCCGGAGAGGGGAATCATCACCGGAGGGCTCTATATCACCATGCCTGCCTCCGGAGTGATGCGTGAGTAGTTCATCCTTGGACTACGGGTCCATGGCAGTAACTAGATGGTTGTCTCTCCACTTTATGCTATCATGTTTAGATCTTGTGAGCTGCCTATCATGATCAAGATCATCTTATTGTAATGCTACATGTTGTGTTTGCTGGGATCCGATGAATATTGAATACTATGTCAAGTTGATTATCAATCTATCTTATATGTTATTTATGATATTGCATGCTTTCCGTTACTAGTAGATGCTTTGGCCAAGTAGATGCTTGTAACTCCAAGAGTGAGTATTTCTGCTAGATAGTGGGTTCATGCCTCCGGTAATCTGGGAGAGTGACAATAACTTATAAGATTGTGGATGTGCTGTTGCCACTAGGGATAAAATAACCGATGCTTAGTTTAAGGGTACGACGTTAGGTCTAAATCATTTGTTTACATTACACACTTTACTTAATGCAATCATCCGTTACTTGCAACTTAATACCAACAGGAAACTCGGTAAGACAACCTGGCGGTGGATTATTAGTCATAGACGCTGTTGGATAACCGTCTATGTATTTTGTCGTAATGCCCACATGAATATCATAGTAATCATCATGTCATATATATGCATTGTCATGCGCTCAATATTTTGTTAATTGCCCAGCTGTAATTTGTTCACCCAGCATATTAGTTATCTTTTATGAAGAGACACCACTAGTGAACTGTGGATCCCGGTCCATTCTTTTACACTGATAATACAACCAACTGCAAACATTGTTCCTTTTCATTCTCTGCAATTTACTACTGTTTTCCACACCATACGATTTAATCTTTTGTTTCCAGCAAGCCGGTGAGATTGACAACCTCGCTGTTTCGTTGGGACAAAATAGTTTGATTGTGTTGTATGCAGGTTCCACGTCAGCGTGCCACTGACAACCTTCAGAAGTGATTTCTTGCTCCTACTGGTCGATTAAACCCTGGTTTCATACTGAGGAAAACTACTGCTACACTGCTTCATACCTTCCTCTTGGGGTCTCCCAACGAACGTGTGATCCACGAAATCAAGGTCCTGTGAGGCGGCGGCAGCGGCATAGAGGCGGCCAAATACTGCGGCCGGAATGAGAAGAGACGACGGGAAGAGCAAGAGATATATAGTCGCGGCGAGCCAAGCGCCGGTGGAGCAGCGTCGAAAGGGGGGCGACGGTAGCGTCGACAATTTAGTAGGCATTGGAAAGTGATGGTGGGGAAGAAAAGAAATGGTTGGGATCGCTAATGTATGTGGTGCCCGCGCGTCAGTCACCGACGTGGCACGCGTTACTGCGGTTATCGGCGTCCCCGCTTGCCTCCCTGCAAACATGGCGCGAAGCGAAATTGCCGGACACTATATTAGGGCTGTCTGACAAGTTTTGTTGGCCTCACCGGTGAGCGGTGAGGACGATTTTGTGTTGGCGTGTCCAATAGACTATTGGAGCGCCAGATGCTCTTATCTTTAACGGAGAGGAGACTGCGATTGATTGTTGGTTTCTCCAAGTTCCGGGAGAGGAGGGATTTTGGCGCGTGGGTGGCATGTCACTCGCCTGCCTGCTGCCGCTACTCGTCTCGTCCGGGTCGGTGGTTTGTCGCGATTTCTGCTTTTGTTATCTGCCTAGTGCACGGCACTTCCTAAACTAAAGTCGGTTGCTTCTTCCCGTGCTTGTGCTTCAGATGAGACGGGCGGCCATATATTTATTTTTATTATTACTCCCGGGTCAGGACTCAGGAGCAGGTTTGCGTCCGGAATGACCTGCCGAATCTACCGGATTGGAGATGAGATTGGGACGGGTGACCGGGACTCTTCTTCTCGTCGTGCGTGCAGGTGGACGTTAAGACACTGCAGAGGTGAACATGGAAGCAGTGCCGCTAATTAATCCGATCATGAGCACATGTTCTCGAAGCCGAAAGCGGCGTCTTTGCCAGCTGCCGATCGACTCGACCGGAGCTTTGGAAATCAAAACCGTCGCAAACTCATCCAGTACACTACAAGCGCATTGCGAATACCATTATGGACAACACCCTTTTCGATTAGCGGCTTCCATCCTGAATCTGGAAAGGAAATGATGGTGCCACTCGATCGATCCTTTCTTTACACCTGCCGGCCAAACTAGGCCTCGCACGTACAGTTCGTAATCACTGCAACACTCATGGTATCGATTCCGGGGCCATCTTTGCCGGATCGTCGGTCGTCGCCGGATCGGCGTTGGATAGAGCTCACCTTTTCTTTCCGGGGGCGTCCACGAGCTGAGCAGGTGTTTGGTGAAGGCGTTGAGAATGTTTGTAGAGAGCAGAGATTGGGAGCAACGGCTGTAGGGTTGGCTCGGCTAGCCCTAGCTCAAATCATATCAGATGTTAATTGTACCGTGAGGAAAATCATCCTGGTTCCATCTTTTTGAGGGCACAATTCGATATTGTTTCACTGCCACAAATTATTCTCATTTCAACATTTGTACTTGGACTGAAATAAATAAGTGGATGATTTTGCCTGGCTGGCCCCGAACCTCTACGATAATCATCCAACATTCTCCCCAAGCAAAAAACGTCATTTACACTCGCTCGCATTGGCATCATGGAGTCATCTGCAAAAAGAAGATGTGAAATGGTGGGGCCATCTTATACCTGGCTTGGCTATGGGCAGTCCGGTCCGGGGCCGGGCTTGAGCCTAAATTTTAGGCCTAACCGGGCCTAGTTTGGGGTTTGGACGGACTGGGACCCGATTTCAACAGCCAAGCAGTTGGGCTGGGCCAGGCCGGGCTCGAGCCTGAATTGTCCGTGTCGGACTTTTTTAGGCCTGGTCATCTCGTCAGGTTTGTGTCCACATGAGATTTCCTTGTTCTTTCACATACTTAATTAAGTTGTTAAGCCCTCAGTACATAGAAGAAATAGATAAGGGGTCCCCCTATCTCAACCTCTCGTGGATAAAAAAGCTTTCTGTCCCATTGGAGTTAACGTTAAATGTGTATTCCACAGACGTAACACATGCCATGAGTAGATCAACCCATCGTCTAGCAAAACCAAGCAAAAACATAGCGTGCTATCAAAACTAGCGTGACCCTCCTCCAAAAGCTATATAAGATATAGCGTGGTATAGCGAAGTTACATGTAAAATAGCGTGATAAAAAAATGTAAGAAATAGCCTAAATATTAAGGAATTCTGCAATAAAAATTTGTTCTAAAGCAATACATGCATAAATAGGTAAGTCTATTCAAATGCCAAGGCTAAATCTATAGCTCAAATACAAATATGAGGCTTAAACCATGAAAAAACAATAAACTAAAAGATAAACAGTTTTAAACTTTAATCAGAATCATTAACATCGTCTTCATAATAACTAGAATAACCACCAGATTGTTCGCCATCATCATCACTTAACGTTATTTCTAGGCATTTTGTTACTATAGCTACAACATTACCACGCTTAGCGTGGTTCGACGCGTATAAAAGTCAAATAGCGTCGTAGCGGTAACTTTAGGCTAAATATAGCGTGGCCTCTCCAAATATGGTATATCGTGCTATTAACGGGGAAATAGCGTGCTATTTTTTTCCATGAGCAAAACCAAGCTTCTTTCTCAGGGTCTCTATATACAACGCTTGTAGTGAGCACGAGCGCATAGCTGCCATCCCGCATGGGCCGGCCCAATACAAGTTTTTTCCTATTTCATATCTCTTGTTTTAGTTTTTGTTGTTTATTTCTTTTCTACTCCTTTTTTTTTGCGAGGAAAGATACAGTACATCAACCAAGAACAAGTCCAGAGAACAAAGAAATTACAACGAGGTCCCTCTGGACTGTGGCTTCGTCTTCACCGAGAAGGACGCCGCGCCGGCGAATCCAGCCACAACACCTCCATGACCTTGGACTGGGAGGCTCCCCATCGCGAGCAGGAAGACGAACACTCCTCGGTGCCGAAGCACCTCCACCCTTCACGATGGTCAACACCGCCATCTTGGTCATCAGCACCGCAAGTCGTCAGCCGCCAGATCCGCCATCCCTCGGACTCCGGCGAAGGGGAAGACCTCCCGAGCACTCCGAGGAGCCGCAGACGAGGTCGAAGCAGCAGATCCGCGGCGAAGCTCCACCGGAGCCGCGCCGACAGAAGGGTAGTCCGCCACAACCAAAAGGCACACCAACGCCGCCGCTACCACCCCAGCGCCGCCGGCCGCCACACACCCACGCACACCTATTCTACAAACGCACCTGGATCCGAGGATCCCCCGCCCTCCCGCTGCCGAAGCGGCCGCCGGAGGGCGAGGAATCCGACGATTCGCCGGTGGAGAGCTGATGCGCACGGGTCGCCCAAGAAATCGCCCCTCTCGGTACTGTAGATGGGGAGAGGGTGTCGGTCCAACTCGACTTTTTTTCTACTCCCTTTGATCCCAAAAAGAATCGTGAGTTGTACTATTAATTTATACGTGACCAGTTCGTTTCTAGTGACTTATACCGGAGGGAGTATTATTTTTCCTTTTACTTATTTTTTGTTTACTTTACTTTATATGTTTTCTACTTTCATATCTTTTATTGGATAAAATATATGAATACTTGTCTGAAACCATGATTTTTTTTCGAAATTATGAATATTATTTTAATCTATAAAAATATATTTTTATTAAAAAGTGTTTCCATATAATAAAAATGGTTCACGATATATTAAAAAGTATTTACCATAGTAAAACTAGTTCACGATAAAGTATTCATGTATTTCCAGAAATTAAAAGGTGTTCAAATATATTAAAATGATTCAAAATAAAAAATGGTTCATGGAAAACATGGTTTACGGTAAATTAAAAAGTGTTCACCTATAATAAAAAATGGTTCACGGGCTCCTATAATAAAAATGGTCCACGGTAAAAAAATGTTTTTTATTTCCGTAAAAACAGAAAAAAAGTAATATTAAAAATAAAATATTTCTTGTACTTATCCGAAAATAGGTAGTAAAAATACCTAAAAGGAAAAGAAAAAGAAACGAAAAGGAAAACAAAAATGGAAATACAGCCCGAATGGGCCGGCCAATGTTGAAGGCTACTGCGTGCGAGGCGGTGCTCTAGCTCGCAACGAGCGATACATAGTGCTCGCGTCCCCGTACGCATGACAAGGAGAGGAAGCCTATTGCGAATGCAGCCCAGCCCACAACAGCAGAAGCTCCCAACTTCACAAGCAAGAGCGGTAAGGCGTGAGAAGCGGATTAGCCGAGCCGCCTGCCTGCCGTGGCATCTCCGTCTCCCTCCCCTCCGTCGCGGCCGGCCGTGCGCCACCGTCTCCGCCACCCACACGCAGGCCCAGCTACCAATCTTCCCATACCACCATCCCCTCCTCCTCCTCGCTTCACGCCAAACTCCGTGGCCTAACCACCAATTCCTCCCCCCATTTGCTCCGGGAGCTACCCGAGATGCACCATGCGATGCGGCTGCGCTGCCTCCTCCAGCATCCGCCGCTCTGGTGCAAGTGCAGCTCTCTAGGGATCTCCACGACTGGCGGCGGTTGCTTCGTCCGGAGGTTCAGCGCGGTCGGGGCGCCGAGGCCGTGCGATGCGGGGCGGCGGCTCTGCCGGTTCTACGGCTCCAAGGGCGGCGTAGGCAGCGCGGAGGCGACAGGGGCAGCGGCGGGTAGCAGCGGCCGGTGCGTCGAGCAGGAGCACGCGCGCCTCGGGGAGAGGGACCAGCAGGAGTGGCTGAGCGGCGAGAGGTTCCTCACCGACTGCAAGAGGCGGGAGTCGCCGTTCCTCACCAGGCGGGAGAGGTTCCGCATCGAGTTCCTGCGCCGCGTCGTGCCGTGGGAGAAGGGGAATCTCACGTGGCAGAATTTCCCCTACTACGTCAAGTGAGACGCGCACGCCATCTGTTCGATGTTTTGTTTGAACAAAGTTAACATGAGGATGCCGTGCTAATGAGTAGATTAACGTGTTTTTTATGCTTGGGTTTGCAAGTGAGAATGCAAGGCATCTGCTGCGAGAGTGCACGGCGTCCCACCTGCGGCACAAGGACATCACGTCCGAGTATGGCTCTCGGCTACCGTCCTCTGCAGGGAGGATACTGCTCCAGAGCTTGCCAGGTATTAACCGATAAAGAGAAAAATGCTTAGAGATGCCAACGCTTCGATTCTGATATTTATCCAATGTAGGAACTGAGCTCTACAGAGAGAGATTGGTAAGAGCTCTTGCACATGAGTTGCGGGTGCCACTACTAGTCCTGGACAGCAGTGTTCTAGCTCCATATGTAAGATGCTGAACCCTTACATGCAAAATCTAAAGCGGTAGCTGCAAACCTAATACATCCTAACTTGTTAGGATGTTGGGGAAGATTATTCAGAAAGCGAGGAAGAAGATGAGCATGGCGAGTCAGAGGACGAAGGTTCGGAGTCTGAGATGGAAGATGAAGGCGACGAAGACTGGACAAGCAGCAATGAAGCTAAATCGGGTGAAAGTGATGACGAGGATGCTCTAAAATCCGTGGAAGAACTCAAAAAATCTGTGGATGACCTCAAGAAGTTGGTCCCATGTACTCTTGAGGAATTTGCCAAGGTGATATATTATATTGGATGTTTGACCATACCAAGAAATAAATGCTTGCTTCCACGACGCTTTCATGATTCTTGTTCAAGGAAAACAATCTTGTACACTATGTATCTGGTTCCTTTTAATGTCCGCAAATAAGAGAACACCTGACAAGAAACAGTCTCACGGAAAGTAAGAGTGTTATTCTAACTAAAATATAATTTGTCGTCAATAGAACTTTATGCTTAAAAAACGATTCAAAAATCTGCTGTTGATTTTGGATTGCTACTTGAACTTTCATCAGCCTGAATTTGTTATCTTCCTTTGTTCATGAGAAAACATGAAACTGTGATAAGCAATTAGTTGTACTATCTAGTATGTTCCTGCAATGCTATTTTGTTAGTTTTACACGTGTTAGTAGCTCATAATGCTTTCATTTGCTTGTGCTTCTAGAGAGTCGTAGGTGAAGAAGAAGGTACATCATCAGAATCCTCTGAAACTGCCAAGTCACCAGAAGAAGAGAAACGACCTTTCCAAAGGGGTAATGTACTGTTTCATTTTTACCATGATCTTTTTGTGGTATACTGACACTAAATCAAATTAAATTTATTTCCGAACTATCGTGTGGGACCATAGATTTTTTTTCACTTACATGTAAATGTGCGTGATATCTTTTATTTGTGTTACGTTGACACTAAATAAATTAAAATATTTCCCCTGAACTACCCCTTAATGCCAACTTTACTGCTTTACTTAATAATGTGCATACTGTCATACGATCTGATGATCTATGACCAAACATCTTGCCCATCCTCTTAAAGCCCTTGTTTCTTACCATTTCTGCAGTTCTAGCGAGTTAGTTTAGGACATTTATGTGGAACCTTTTTAATTTTATCAAGTCACAGTGTCCCAGGCCTCTGCTGCATTCTGCTGACAGATATTTCTGTGTGTTAACATGACCACAAGATCGGCCACATTTATGTATATATAAAAAAAGAAGCTGCGCTCTCCTTCAGCCTATACCGCTCCATGATAGCCTGCTAACATATTTGAGTCAGGCCTCTTTATTGGCTCCATTGTGCATGTAGCTGCACCAACTCTGGAGTTTGATATACTTAAAAAAAGAGAACTCCTCTGAAGCCAAATTAGAAATATATGCTACTCCCCCCGTTCAAAAATATAAGATGATTTAGATATTTCAATACAGACTACATACAGACTGAAATGAGTGAATCTGTACACTAAAACACGTCTAGGTACATCCGAATCAGAATAAAGCTAAAACATCTTTATATTTCGGAACAGAGGTAGTACATTGCACTAACTCTGGTTTTTTAGCGCAGAAGTTTAAGCTGAATTTTGTTCCTTTCTAATACTTGTTTTCAGGAGATAAAGTCAAGTATGCTGGTTCCTCAGCAGTTGTTGAGGCAGATCATCAGAGGTGATTTTTGGATATTGGCTCTCTTCCACTTAATTTATTTTCATGATAATGTTCCATGTTCGTTGATTGGCGTCATGATTTCACCCTTTTATCGTTAGTCTTTATTCTGAAGTTTTAACAAACAGCAGGTTGTTCCTCTTTAGTGAGATAAGATGTTAAAACAAATGTAGGCTCTGTGTACATGCGCATAGTGAGGTGTGTGTTTCTGTGCTGTGCGGGTGGGGAAGCACATATGTGCATCTACTCGTGTTTTGTATGTCTCCCATGTGTGGTGTACAACAAGCACATGATGGGCTGATTTGGGTTTGTTTTTGTGGGAATGGGTACTTTAAGCAATTGGCCATCTACACCTATGTTTGCATAACAGTATCATTGTCCACCATTGTTGAAATTGGAAAATACAGTTATCATGCTCTCGTTAGTTTATACCGCATATCAAAATTACACCACTTTTTTTTACGGTGGTTCCCTTCTGAATCTAGCTTCATCACATTAACACTGATATGTACCATATATGTCATACACAGGATCATTTTGGGGAAATTACCTACTCAGGATGGCTCGAGAAATGCCTATACTTTTATTAGTGGCAGGTGGGTGGGTATACCTTTCTCACATGGAACAGGATAAAAGATTTTGGTACTTAGTAGTTATGAAACTCCAAGGCAACATATAATTTGATTTTCACTGTTTTGGATTTCATTTTATTGTTGTTGCAATCGAGTCATGTTAAATAAGTTGAAAAAAAATCCGTCTTGTAGTTACTTAGTTAAATCGGTACTCTTTCTGTCTTTGCTGTCCTATTTGTCTAGAATAGGCCAACAGGGTTCTTCACCTTTGGCATTTTTTACCATGTATCCCAAATATACACAAATGGAATCTACATTTTCTCTTATTATTCTGGCGGACTGTCCGTACACATTTTCTCTTACCATCCTTCTAACTTTACATATTACAGGACTTTATCAAACGGGCAGCGTGGAGAGGTATATGAGGTCAACGGGGATCAAGTAGCTGTCATATTTGATCCTCCTGCACAGAAACCTCATGATGGTGACGAAACTAGCACCGAGGAAAATGCAAAGCCATCTATTTACTGGGTTGATGGTACGCCCCTACTCACTTTCACCAACAGTTTGATATGATTATTCCAGGCACCTTCATTTTGTTTCCTCTTACTTTAGCTCAAGATATTGTGCATGACCATGATATTGAGTCAGAAGATTGGCATATCGCAATTGAAGCACTTTGTGAGGTGATTTATCGAAATATTACTTGGCATATACTCCCTCCGTCCAAAAATAAGTGTCTCAACTTTGCTCAAAAGCGGATGTATCTATACATGAAACACTTATTTTGGGACGGAGGGAGTATATGTTTTCTTTGACTTCAGATTTTTTGTGCATTCTGTGTGTATGTGACCTAGTCCTTAATTACAATGTTGCATCCTCTAATATTAACATATGTTTCCAGTCTCATCTGATAAATTTACCTGCCCACTTGTGATTTTTTTGAACAGGTTCTTCCATCTCTACAGCCAGTCATTGTCTACTTTCCAGACAGTTCCCAGTGGTTATCTAGAGCAGTACCAAAATCAAATCGCAGGGAGTTTGTCCAAAGAGTAGATGAAATGTTTGACCAACTCACCGGACCAGTAGTAATGATCTGTGGGCAGAACATACTGGCAGCAGTATCCAAGGACAAAGACAAGGAACCTGTAAGCTTTAGAATTCTTGTTGCTTATCTTAAACTGATAAAATATTTCCTTTACTCATTTCTGTTATTGAATATACAGCCTGCACTGATGTTCCAGAATCTCTCTCGCCTGTCTTCACTGGTAATTTATTGACATTTCAGTATCCATACAAGCTTATTTTCTGGATCATTTTATTTGCAATAAAAATAACTTCTTACCTCGTTCAGCTTGCTATATACTCTTATTAGAAGGCACAAGTTCGTAATATTGTTTACTTAGTTCCTGCATATTGCACTGTAAAATTTGTTGTACAAACGTTTGGCAGAATTTACAATTGCATACCTAATTAATGTTAACTGTTTTTATGTAGTGCAAGCAACCACAAAATAACTTCTTTAGTTGATGACCGATGAAATCATTTGGCGTTCTGTAGAGCGTGAGTAGACACGGGTACTTACATGACTGCACATAGTTTATGCTCGGCTATAGACATGCTTGCTTTGACAGAGATTACAAGTTTACAACTATGCCATGGTTTTTAAGGCATCCCTAAGGTGTCGCTTAGGCGCTAAGACGCCCCTCCTCCGCCTTAGAAAAACGAGGCGCCTAAGGCGTCCGCTTAGGCGCTAAGGCGCCCCCCTCCGCCTTAGGACGCCTTACCGCCTTACAAACCATGAACTATGCTACTCAAAACTACTTGCTATGAAACATAATTTGCTGCACAAAGCATTATTACAAAGCGCAATAAATAATAGCCATACATTTATTAGCCATGTTTTGCTTTCGGTGTATATTGTCCAAAAACCACTTCTCGTGTTTAACATTATATATGTAATGTTGCCATCTTATTTTGAAGATCCTTACATATACTGATTTAAATTTGTAACCAGCCATCGTCACTGAAGCGGTTAGTAGGTGGGCTAAAGGGTCAAAAAGATTCAAGATCCAGTGATATGTCAAAGCTCTTCACAAATAATCTCGTTGTTCCTCTTCCAGAGGTAAGATTTGTTTGCTAATCCAAATCAATCTACAAGTTACATGCTGCAACAATTTGAGCATGTCCTACTCCCCTACATAAAATTTGATAACGCCATTATTGTATTTTTGGTTAAAATCCATGGCCTGCAGTGCCTGAACATCAAGTGCGCTTTAGCTTGTGAGGACCTCCTGATTTTGTATCTTGTTTATTTAACTACAGGAAGGCAAGCAACTACGAGTTTTCAATAACCAGATCGAAGAGGATAGGAAAATTATTATTTCAAGGCACAACCTTGTTGAATTGCACAAGGTTTGGTTGCAGGGCTTGGATCCCTATAAAATTTCTTGCATATGGCTTCCTGCATGTGTCATGCAGAATTTATACTTTTTATTATGTACCTGCTGTAAATCATGATTGATTAATGCAGGTGCTTGAAGAGAATGAACTATCATGTGTGGACCTTATGCATGTGAGGTCTGATGGAGTCGTTTTGACAAAGCAAAGTATGTCCGCTAACATGCTTTCGCTCATGCAAGCTGTATTTTCGTGCAATTGTTTTAACCGAAAACTGTAGGACCTGACAGCAAAATTGTATCGATAATCAAAATATATGTACATGCGTATTTACAAAAGCTATCCAAGGCACACTAAAATTTACGTACAATATTGAATCATGTCAGGGAGCAATTTCAAGCCTTCAACTGCGGCTTAGGCTCTGTTTTGAGCCTTTGGGGCCTGTAAAAGCAGGTCATTCTTACTAGGACTTACCAGTAGGTAGTATTTTTATGCAATGATACCAGACGATGTGTTTTTCCATCTTTTATGGTGCTGTTTTACAAAAAAATATAATATTCTTTGAAAAGTTAATTGGAATGCTTGCCAACCACTTGATGCTATGTTGGCTTTGGGTTCTGGGGGATTTTTCTATGACGTCATGTGAACGACTGCTGGTTCCGATTAAGTGCAATTGTCAGTTCCACAACCCTTGCTCTTAACGACTAAAAGTTACTGGAATTATGTTATGTGCGCTGATATAGTCTTCGGTAATATCCAAAGGAATATAGACTATTAATTAAATAGGCAGGACATAGGATTGATAGAGACCGGATTAGTGTCCTTAAGTTATATACTTAGGGGTCAAATAAAGTCCTTGTATGCAAGGGGCAACATATGTATCAATTATCAATCAGACAATGCTCAGAAGTTTAATCAATCTATTTTTACCCCACCCCCTCCGGCCCCAATATTTCTACTACGTGCCGTCAGGTCACATAATTTCTTCCAAATTAATTCTTGTTGCACCTAGTTTGTTCTAGATTAGTTCCGGTTTCACCTAGTTTCAGTCTGGCCTCTAGTTGGTTACCACTATTGTAATCCTGCATGGTACAGTAGGATCCTTGTCGTAGTGAAGTCCTTTTTCCGCAAATATTATATTTCTGCATTTGTACAAAATGTAAAGATTGATTGCATGATAATTCCGGGGAAGTTGTTGATATGTCATTGTGAGCTGTCTTCTATCCAATAAACTAGATAGTTTGTTTTGTTTGGTAGACCAGGTTCTGATTTCCAGTAACTGGCTATCGTTGGCTGGTTTCAGATGGAAACATCTTATCCTTCTGAATAAAATCCTATGCTGTATTTTGGTCTAAAGAGAAAAGTTCGACTAATAGACACTTTGGTGGGATAAGAACTAAACTAAATCCTCCTTATTATTCCTCCCTTACTCAATGGGAGTAAATTTTCATCAGCAGTCCTAAGGTGGAGGTGAGGTAAGATGAGTACTCAACGGGTCTATTACATGTTGCAGAAGCGGCAAAGGTTATCGGATGGGCTAGAAGTCATTATCTGTCATCGACAGTTCTTCCCTCTATTGAGGATGACAGATTAATCATTCCACGCGAGAGGTACTTAACTTTAATTTCAATGGTAGTTTTGTATTTGGTCGATTTATTTTTGCTGGCACTTTACTATTATTGTTTGCAATTTTGTGAAGCCTTGATGTAGCCATCGAGAGGCTGAAGGAACAGGTTATTAAATCGAAGAACCTCTCTCAAAATCTGAAGGTAATTAGCTTATTTATATCATAAAGTTAACTTCGCACATTTCTTATCTGCTGTTGCCACCTTAGCTTGTTCCTATCCGAACTCACAAGTTCACTATCTTCAGAATTTGGCGAAAGATGAGTACGAACGCAATTTTATATCTTCTGTTGTACCTCCTGATGAAATTGGAGTGAAATTTGATGATATTGGTGCCCTTGAGGATGTCAAGAGGACACTGGATGAGCTCGTTGCCCTTCCAATGAGGAGACCAGAGCTTTTTTCTCACGGCAATTTATTAAGGGTAAGCTTGCTTTTCTACTAGACTTATCATGACTGCTACACCTTTTCTGTAGACATTCCGTGGGACCCTACACATTGCATTTAGGTCATTGCTGTCTTCTAGACACGAGTTGCTTAGCAAAGCGAGGTGGCAATAACTTATTGCTGAATACAAATATCTTATTTCTACCTCTAAAAAATTGTGTTAGTACGGCTCTTCCAAAAATTCGTCTCTTATTTGACTTAACATTGGATGTCATTGTGTGTAGTTAGTTCTCACATGATGTAGATGTAGATGTTACTGAATAAATCTTCCTCTGATTACTGTAGAAGAGAATAATGAGATCACGAAATGATCCTAAACTATTGCCATCCGCTTTGCAGCATGGTTTCATAATATCTAGTAAGCCCAAGGTTATATTAAGCGCTAGGCGCTGATTGAGCGTTTTGCATCTGTTTTTTCCCTTTTCTGAAGGATTAAAGCGCTAAGCGCAATTAAACACACGTTTAAGCGCAGTTGAGCGCTAGGCGTTTTGCCTCCGCTCAGCGCCTAAGCAAGCTTAAGCGTGTGCTTAGCGCGCTTTTTATAACCTTGTATGCCAGTAACACTATGACTGACAAGCATAAGCATGGTTTACCTCGTTGCATACATCTATATGCTTATATCCTTTTAGCTAATTGATTCATACCGAAATTTGAACCTATTCTCGATCTCTTAAATGCCTGCTAAACACCTGTGGAGCTTTATCTGGTTGCATACATCTATGGGTTCATGTACCTCTGTTCCAAAATGTAAACATTCTATATGCTTATATCCTTTTAGCTAATTGATTCATACCGAAATTTGAACCTATTCTCGATCTCTTAAATGCCTGCTAAACACCTGTGGAGCTTTATCTGGTTGCATACATCTATGGGATCATGTACCTCTGTTCCAAAATGTAAGACGTTAAAATGTCTTACATTTTGGAACAGGGGTAGTATCTTTTTAGCTAGTTGATCTGTACCAAAAATTGAATTTTTCTTGTTCTCTTAAATGTTAATTGCGCTGTACTCCCGTGGAGCATTAAATTATCTTCACATATTCATGCATGTTACATATTTATTCACCCATTGTAATATAGGCTAGTGTCTACTGAAGATGCTATTCAAGCTGGAATTGCCTGTTCTTGACATGTTAAAAGTTAAATCCACTAAGTCTGTGGATTAGAAATTGTTACCAGATTATCATGCATAATTGGCTATGTTATGCTAGTTGCTGTTCAGTGTTAGTTCATCATAGAAGCATATCGAAATTCATGAACATCATCATATTACTGTTTTCTTCTGAAGTTAAATATTTAAACTAAATGTTCAGATATTATTGTTTGAGTTGTTCATCGATGCTTAAAAATTTGCATGTTCTATTGATAGCTGTAGGCATGTAGCTTTTCATGTTCATTATATCAGAAATTCTTGATACTTGAATCCCCTCAGCTGACTTTCTCTTACGACTTCTGTATGCCTGGACCCTTTTCAGCCCTGCAAAGGTGTTCTGCTTTTCGGTCCTCCTGGCACAGGAAAAACTCTCTTGGCAAAGGCACTCGCAACCGAAGCTGGGGCAAATTTTATCAGCATAACTGGCTCTACACTGACATCAAAGGTAATTTGATTGACTCATTTCTATATTTTTTCAAGCATAGCAGGAAATATCTAATAGATAACCTGCATTGCATGTTAGTGTTTAACTACAAACATCTAACATGAAGGTTGAACAAATTCCAGTCTGATTATTTTTCTTCTACGTGGGCATATATTTTGGGGTTAACCATGGACATAGTTACTTCATGGAAGTGACCATAATTGGACACCTTGTTTAAGCAGCAGGCACACTTGAGAATTGAAATTCATACTGTTAGCAACTTCAGGGACAACTTTAATAGGTTTTACTAGTTACTACTCCCTCCGTTCCTAAATATAAGATGTTTTAGCTTCTTTTCAACACGTATGTATCTAGACACGTTTTAGTATGCCCATCCACTCATTTCGGTCCGTATGTACTCCGTATTAAAATATCTAAAACATCTTATCTTTAGGAACGGAGGGAGTACAAGCTAAGTCAACAATTCTAGATGTGAAAATCTGGTAGATTGCTAACAGTAGAAAGCACACTTTATTTTTCCGAGAAAACACAAAGGACCTTTGCGTTTCATTTCACAATTAGTAGAGTTTGAATTACTCCCCCTGATCCAAAATAAGTGTCGCAGTTTCGAACTGGGGTTAGTTCAAAACTGCAACGCTTATTATGTATCGGAGGTCAATTCTCCTAGGAGGTAAGTTACAGGTAAGCTAGAATGGTCCTAGTGTACATCCCAGGTCGTTGGCAGGATAACCTTGAGCCCGGAGGCGTCGGCTCTTGCCCACATGGCTGCCTCATCTTTGTTCTTGGCGATGAGGGAAGTCACCCAGGGTTGTGCTCCATTGAAGATGCACTCATTGCGGTGTTTCCAAATTATCCAAGGAAGGAGAGTGACGGAGGCGAGGCCCTTGCGCAGTAGCTTGGGTGTGTCGTGCCTAGCGTGTTGCCACCAGTCCATCAGCGATGTTGCTTGGCTCGGTGCTCTGACTGTCACCCGCAACCAAGCTAGGATCTCATGCCAGGCCTGCCAGGAAAAGGGGCACTCGAGGAGGAGGTGGTGAATGGTCTCTGGCGCCTGGTCGCATAGGGGGCAGCGCGGCCTCCAACATCGCCCGCGACGAGCATGGCGGTCCAGAACCGGTCCTGATGTGCAAGCCAATGGAAGAACTTGGCCCTTGGTGGCGCCCAAGCTCTCCACATTAGCTTCCAGGTATTGCAGGTCACGGATCCATGGAAGGTGGAGAAATAGCAGGACTGCGCTGAGAAAATGCCACTCACTGCATTTCCATTGGAGGCAGTCCAGCTCCTCAGTGAGGGCAGTGTGCTCGACGCGTGCCATAGCCGCAGGTACTGCTAATCTCGTGGATGCTCGGCGTGAAGGTCATCGGCCACTGTCCTCTGCTTTCTTCTCCTATTGGGGATGCAAGTGTATAGGAGCGGTGCGATCTCGCTAACGGAGTACCCGTCGATCCACCGGTCTTCCCAGAACTTGGCAGTAAGGCCATTCCTGATCGACATGGAGGTGGAGGCGAAGAATAGGGCACACTCTTCGACTGAGACTTGGAGGTTGAGACCCGTCATGCACCTGCTAGAGAACCAGAGCCTACAAAGCCTAAGCGCAAGGCCGGTACACTCCGGATCTTCGATTCCCAGGCCGGCAAATAAAAGATTCTATTTGTGAATCTGGACCATGCCGAAAGATTCCCACCATTAGTTCATGTACTTTGAAGTGCGTGTTTGCAGCATGGGATGATGCCGGATGAGAGCACATCTTTTGTTTGATTGAGTGTATGACATGAATAAATTCCTGATCTTTTGTTCTGTTCCCCTAAAGGTGCTAAATTGCGATATCTGACTTTCTATGCTCTTGCAACAATTGACCAAAGAAAGGATTGGCATGATCCCTTGGAAGTTGGGATCATCTGCCTGCACTATTGCAACACAAGCTTATTTCCAAACAAGATGCCTTACTTCTCTATTTTCCTTTCACAGTGGTTCGGAGATGCTGAGAAGTTGACGAAGGCCCTCTTCTCCTTTGCTAGCCGACTAGCCCCTGTCATCATATTTGTGGACGAGGTATACTCACTTAAATAAATAAAAAACTGCTTACCACGCCCTTGGTTGCGAGCAATCTCCTTGTATGATGCAATTTGGTCTGATATGACAGGTTGACAGCTTACTTGGCGCAAGAGGGGGCGCACTTGAGCATGAAGCAACAAGGAAGATGCGAAATGAATTTATGGCAGCCTGGGATGGTCTAAGGTCGAAAGAGAACCAACGGATACTTATTCTTGGTGCGACAAATCGCCCATTTGATTTAGACGATGCTGTTATACGGCGTTTACCTAGACGGTAATATGTGCGCCCATGCTTTTCACTTTGAAAACAAATACATAGTATGCAGATCTAGCAAGGTGCTTATCTGTTCCATGATGTACAGGATATACGTTGGCCTTCCAGATGCGCAGAACCGAAGGAAAATTCTCAAGATTTTACTTGCTAAAGAAAACCTAGAAGCTGATTTTAAATTCAACGAACTTGCTAATGCGACAGAAGGTTATTCAGGAAGTGATCTGAAGGTATTAAACAAGAGCATCTGTTACCTTTTTCCCTCTTTAAGAAAGTGAAACTGTTGTTTGTGCGCAACCACTCAACGAGAATGTTGTAATGTGCAGAACTTATGCATAGCTTCAGCATACAGGCCAGTTCAGGAACTTCTAGAAGAAGAAAAGAAGGTAGTTATGCTCTCTTACCTTTTGGCATGGATCAAAATTGTTTGATCTTTTATTTGCTCACATGGTTACCATCTTTTGCAGGGACGTGTAAGTAGCAGCAGCACCTACTTAAGACCCCTTGTATTGGATGATTTTATACAAGCAAAAGCGAAGGTACTGTGGGCTGATCTTTTTCTCAAATACCCAGTTTTATGTTTCCTGCTCCTCTAACATGGCTATTCCCTATGCAGGTAAGTCCGTCTGTTTCTTATAACGCAACAAGTATGAATGAATTAAGAAAATGGAATGAACAATACGGGGAAGATGGCAGCAGGACAAAATCGCCGTTTGGTTTTGGCAACTGACTCTGTATTTTAGTAGTGACCTGCCGTCGCTGTTACTGTTTGTTTGTAACATCAATAGGCTGCCTATTTAGTGAAAGGAAGCCAGTCCCCATTTTTCACCCGAGAGCCTATTTATATAACCTTTCAATGATCATGTACAAATAGCAAAATATCAAATCAAATGCCAGTTTTCCAAGTTTTTACAGTAGCTGGTATTTACCGGTGGTTTTCCAATTTCTCAACAATGTAATGCTGAGCTACAAATTGCTCCAGCTCAGCATAGGCTTGATCCAGGTGTAAGTAGCTCCAGAAAATTTCAGTTGTTGTACACTACCAATTCGCAGGACTTGAACTCAATGAAGTAATTCTTTCATTATATTCCTCCAACACCCCAGAGCACAACGGTGCTAGTACCTGTGTTGGCTGTTGTAAAGATGACATCTTGAATTTTGATCGTTGTTCTAGGCTCCTTATTTTGTCACAGGTGTTGGTTATTTCCCCTTTGAATATGGATCTCCTTGTATAACCAAAACAAAAACAAAAAAAAAAGGTAGGGAAGCAGATGTATATACTTACCCGTGTCTACTGGAGCATCAGAGGATGGTAACCACGGATTAGACGATACGCTTGGGTGCGTCCACAGGAGAGAGTACAGAGGTAGCTAGAACATATGAACGTCCGGACGTGGGGGTGACTGGACTGTGCTAATCCGCATCTGCACACACGAGTGGCTCTCTACACAAGAAGGACCACTTCATGCTTTCATTGCAAATCGGACAGCTAGGGATCTAAATGCTCTGGGTGCAGTCGTGATGAAGGGAGGGACCATGTTTCTCTTTCTTTTCGTCGCGTCCAGGGCCATGTTGACATGTGAGCATGCCAGTCGTACGATCCTCCACCTCGATAGTATTCCATGCCAAGCGTAGAACCAGAATGAAAAAACCTTGACGTGGGACTGAGAGTCAGTAATGTTCGTTCACATGGCCCGTCACGCGTCAGGAAGAAGTTGGCGTTCACATTTCTATCTCAAGCAAGTGCCGACAAAGGAGCAGACACAAATGCCGTACGGTGTAGATTTTAGTGTTCTTTTGCGTGGAGCTATGAAACTGCCGCAAAAAAAAAAGTATAAATATTAGAAGGACGCGGCTAATTCATCGAATTGCATAGGAAAATCATGTGCACTTCTCAGGTGCACGTTGCAAATCTACGGTCAAAAGAGTCGACCAAAGTCTAGCTTAATGAATTAGCAAAAGGATATTAGAATCCCCAATTTGGAAGTAAGTTGCATGGTCAAATATGTGCCTCCTATAGTCCTATGTGTTTTGCCAACAAACGTGGTGCGCATATTCCGTTCGATCCAAGTGATTCAATAGACAAAAAGAATGACCAGACTAGCGCGCAGTTTGGTTGGTGGCCTCGAAGACTTTGGAGAGATGATTCCGGATCTCACTCGTATACTTCGCTGATGGTTATGGTTGGTGCCGACCACGTTTCGTGCTGGAGACCACGTTGCGTTGTGTTTCTACCGCGGCACTCCGAGTTCCGAACAGCCGCATATATTTTCCTCGGCCGTTCAACAAGTGCTCTCCAAATAGATCGTGACCTGTGCAAAGGTACAGATAATTAACAGATTCCCGTAAAATAACCAGAAATTCTCTCTTGAAAGGAGATAGAGAATTACCCCCACTACAACCAACTATGTCGGACCTGGATTTCCAATCAAATATAATTATTTTGAGGGGATTCCGTTTATTAAATTTCAGAGAGATGAAATTTACACGCCAAAAAGTAAAATCCAAAAACTAGTAGACCGTGATTGAGCTTTTGCTATTTTTTTAACAACCACATTTGACTTTTTTTTTCAAATGCCCAATTAGTTCAGAGGCTAAACTTTGCACCCCCTCATCCGGGTATTTAAGCCCACTTATTCTTGTCTTAAGTCAAAACATTTTTAGTTTGACACAACATCCAACTACACGAGTATATAGCACCAATGAAAGTAATCAGATGGTGCTTTACAACCTTCCTAAAATGTGGGGGTTGTGATTGGTGATAAGAGAAGGGGGGAGGATACCTTTCTCGATGCCATATAGAGAGTTTGTTCGAAGGCTCGACGTCTGATTCACCGTTCAACGTGACTATGATGTGAGGATGTCTCTTGAAGTTCCAATGAAGTTGTTGTCGATTCCCTCCAATTGGTCGATCTCGCAAAGACCACCGATAGAGAGAACTCGTGTAAAATACAAGCATATAGAGATCCGACATTAAACCACCACATATGAGGCGTCCATGACAATCCACCACCACCTTTACTATTTTTTCAACAACCACATTTGCCACCACTTTTGTCTTTTCTTTTTCAAATGGCCAATGAGTTTAGACTTTAGAGGCTAAACTTTGTACCCGCTAATCCGGGTATGTAAAGCCACTTGTCATATGTATTTTGCTCTTCGGTCTGTCCTATTGTGATATGTCTATATTTTGCTGAACTTGTCCGATGTTTTATATTTTGTTTGATGCATGTGATGAACTCGTCCGGTTTACGATTCCACAGCCGTCCATTGCACGATGGGATGCTCTCCGCGCTGCACACCAACCTCGTCAGTCCGACGTGGCACCTCACGGTAGGTGAGTCATCCCGTACTACTCGAGCACCAACTAACCCCTCATGTTTCCCTGACCAAATTACCCCTAGCCAACAACAGCCTCACGCAAGAAACAGTCGGCTAAGTCAAATGGTCGATGGGCAAAACGGTAACTCTGCCTCCAGATTACGCAACTACTCGGCAGCGTCTGGGCGTCCTGCTCCTGCGGTCCCGGCCGATGTGCACCCCTATTTCAAGTCCGCACATTTTCGCGATTCCCCCACTCGCCGCCCCAGCAAGAGATCTCCCCCAGGCCCCAGCAGTCACCGGACCACCTGCGCTCGCTCTCTCTGGGGAGAGCCGTAGCGGATTGCCTCGCCTTGTAGTGGTGGCGGCAGAGCGACCGGCGAGCAATGGAGGCTGGCGTCGGGCTGGCGCTGCAGTCGCGGGCGGCGGGGTTCGGCTCCGGCCGCCGCCGGGGCGCCGCGATGTACGGCAGCGAGAGCAGGGCCCAGGTCGGGAGCCTGAGGCTCGGAGATCAGGTGGGGTCACCGGCCGCCGTGCGGGCGCGCGGGTCCAAGCCCGTCGTCCCGCTCCGCGCCAAGAAATCGTCCGCAGGTACATGGTCTTCGCCTACTATTGTTCTTCCTTTCTTTGTGTGGTTAGTTGGTACGATTTTGGCTGAGAGCTTTTGTTCTGATCGGAGTGTTGAGATTGGGATTCAATACATGATTTTGCCTATGTGAGAGCAGTCAAATCCAAAAAAAAATGACTTTTGATTTACGCGTTGAAGAAATACAGTGGAATTGACATTTTCTCCATTGATCTTGTGCTTGTGCAGGTCATGAAAACTTGCATAACTCCGTAGACGATGCCCTCCTGTTGAAGGTATTGAATGCTATCCTGGACGCCTTGTAAAACAAAATCAATCTTGATTCTGGAGGTCGCATATCTTCTGACAACCAGTCTAATATGGTATGTCCAATGTAATTTCAGAGGAAATCAGAAGACGTTCTATTCCACTTGAACGGCCGGTGTATTTACTTAGTTGGTTAGTTCTCGATCTTGTCAATACTAAAAATGATCAAGTTACTGATGAAAGTTCTGAGCTTGTGATTAATAAGTGAATTCATATGTGCAGGAATGATGGGTTCTGGGAAAAGTACGGTGGGGAAGATCTTAGCTGAAGTTTTGGGTTATTCATTCTTTGACAGGTTTGTGTTTCTGAAGCTAGCAGTAGCAGTTTGCAAGAGGACAACTGCCCTTGCTTGTAGTGATGCATAGATACTGATGGCAAGTTTTTTTGGTTCTGCAACTTAACAGTGACAAATTGGTCGAACAAGCTGTTGGCATGCCTTCAGTTGCTCAAATTTTCAAAGTTCATAGTGAAGCCTTCTTCAGAGATAATGAGGTAAGGTTGCTTAATTCATCTGACTTATAGCTCTCATCTGTGACTACTGATATGAATGGTAAACTTTGACATATGAGTTCTTTCTTATCCTCAGACTGAAGTAGTGATTTTACCTTCTTTTTATGCTTTCCAGAGTAGTGTCTTGAGGGATTTGTCCTCAATGCGACGATTAGTTGTGGCTACTGGAGGTGGTGCTGTTATCCGACCAGTTAACTGGTACACAGAGTTCACTATATTTCTCCGTTCAGAATAACTTGTGCCTTCTCTTTTGCTGATGATAATGTTGTGATCTCTCGTTGTATTATCAGGAAAAATATGAAGAAGGGCCTATCTGTCTGGTTGGATGTGCCCTTGGAGGCTCTTGCAAGGCGTATTGCTAAAGTGGGAACTGCCTCTCGTCCTCTACTAGATCAACCATCTGGTGATCCATACACAATGGTAACTACTTGATCTTTCAACTTATGTAATGTTGGAATATGGATATGAATAGGTAGATTAGTTATGGTATAGGAATCAAATTTTTATTTGTTGCACTAGTGTACACCCATCCACTTTCTATTTTAATGTTGGTTGACTGACCGACTGAATTACTTCTATCTCAGGCCTTCTCTAAACTCAGCACCCTCGCGGAGCAAAGGGGCGATGCTTATGCAAATGCTGATGTGAGGGTTTCTCTCGAAGGTATGATTCGCATAATAACACTGTTCTTGTACAAACTCATGCCTTTCTATCTAGCGAGTATTATAATTTGTACCTAGCTATGTGATCGCATATCACAGATTATTCTATAGTGACAGTTGATGGAATGTTTGCTCCATGTTTGCATGGAATAACCAATACTCGTATTTTCCATTTGCAGAGATTGCATCAAAACTGGGTCATGATGATGTCTCTAAGCTGACGCCCATCGATATTGCTCTTGAGGTATTAAAATTTCACCTTTTCTATGGCCATCAGCTGGACGAGTTTCCTGTTTTCCTTCGAAATAAACAGATAACTGTACCAGCTTCCTGAACATATCATCTCTGTCACTCTGCAGTCGCTCCACAAGATCGAGAGCTTTGTCACGGAAGACGCCGTCACCAACTCACAAACGGAATCGCAAGCTCAATGGATACATACCATTTAGGATTTTCATCTTGTTGTACCATGTAGCGGGCTTCCGCGCAGCTGAGTTGTTTGTTTTGCTGTACCAACAAGGAGAAAGCCGAATTATCTTTTTCTTCTTCTTCAAGGGAATAAGGCTGATCATATGAGAATCTCTTTGTGCTGAAACATCATTGTCTTCGGCCCCTGAACCCTGGTACTTCCGGACTCGGGTGAACATCTGAAGACTCAACAAACGCATCAAGTGAAAACAAAATGTTAAATGTCACCCTCCTTGCCTCCGTGGACTGGATAAGCTCAAATCATAGGTTGGTGACTGGCCAGCATCAATGTTTGGTAGGACCATCCTTCAATAGAACGGATCACAGGAGTACAGGACCAAATACGGTTGGTAGAGCGGGCTAAGTGGAGACACCAATCTCGCAAAAAAGTTAAGACTGGAAGTAGCTAGTATTTCCCAAGGCTCCACTTTAGGCTCATTTCTTGATCCCACCAAGCTAGAGTGGAAGTAGCACTCTTTTGGTCAGTTTGTGGTTGCTGATTTGTGTCGATTGAACTTGTTTGTTTCATAATTTAATGTGAAGAAATAGTCAAACGGATAATAAAAATAAGTAAAGCTGGTTAGACATGCGTGGCTACCTACAAACGGAGGCGCATGACCGCTGGAGGGAGGGAGGCGTCACGGAGATGAGATGCCGCAACACGGGATCGTTGCCACGCTTGCTGCTCTTTGATCTGAACATGGTTTCATTGAAAAAGATTCGGAAGCTAGTTTCCTTTTTTCTTAGATTTTTGCTCTGTGGCAGGCGGCTGTTTTAGTTTTCAGCAACAGTCGTTTTGTGTCCGTCAGATCTGCTCCAAGATGCGTGCTTGCTCAGCCACGTTGTCACGCTCGTCTCAGTGTTTTGCACCGCGCTAACGGGTGCGTTGCTTGCGGTTTTTGCCCGTGCCCGTTATTTCTGTCGGCAACTTGTCCTTTTTGAATTTTCTAGTCCATTCCCGGCCGCGTGTTGTTTCCACAGCTCGTCTCTGTTCGCGGAGAGAGAAGCGAGGCGTTCGCGGAGAGAGAGAGAGAAGCGAGGCGAACAGGGAGGCGATCCCCTTTTCCGCCGTAGCTGGTGCCTCGCCATGGCGGAAATCCGCCGTCGTTGGAGGCGTCGTCGCCGTCGGGACAGGTTCGTTGGCCTCTAGCCGTCGTTGTTGCTTCTTATTCGTGGGGAGAGTTAGCTGGTTTCGTTCGTCGATGTCCTTGAGGTTGGGGTAGATCCAGCGGCCGCCGTCTGCTGGTTTCTGATGTCGCCAGAGCTCTCCGTCGCGGCGGTGAGCTTTTGTATCTCTATTTTGCTCAAGGGCGGGGTTAGTAATGGATTTGTGTGTCCTCGCGGTGATGGTCGGGGGAGGAACAGAGGAAGGGAGATTCGTGGTGGTAGGTGGCGTCGCCGGCGGTGGCTGTTTGTCAGTGGCGTTCTGACCTCGTGTATTTTCCGCTCGCGGCGGCGAGCGTTTGTATCTCTGTTCATTCGGAGTGGGCAGCGTAGCATATGGGTCTGTCCAGTATTTTGGCTGCTGATGCTTTTGTACGCGGATGCTTTGCTTGCTGTGTCTGTTTGGTGCTGATTTTAGGGGAGAGTTTACAGGTAGTTTTCGAGGATGTTTGATTACTGCTGGTGTCTAAATGTCGTGTTGAGCATGCGTCACCTGCTTGTTGTATGTATGTTGTGATGTTGGGGGTTGTTGTTGATTTGTATTTTTACTCCTGATGTATGTATTCCCTCTAGATTTTAGAGGAGTTTGTAGGAAGTTTTTGAGCATGTCTGATTACTCCTGATGTCCTACTGTCATGTATGGTTTTGTTACTCTGTCGATGTGGCTCCGTTATTGATTTCGTCGGAGGGAGGATGCATGCGGCGGGGTTAGTGGTGTTCGATTCCGTCGTTAGCGGTGTTCTGACCTCAGGGAGCTTATTTGTCGCCGCGGCGAGCGTGTGTAGGTGTTCCTAGGGGCTGGGGGGTGAAGTGGATGTGTTTGATTTTGCTTCATTCGCTTTCTATTTTTCGCTGGTAGAGGATTCATGAATCGTGGTTGTTAGAGGTGTATGCCTTCATTGCCGTGGAAGGTGGTGTGAAGGATTCGTCGGGGCTGTGTTGGACCATATGTGTCTTCAGCACATGGGTAGTGTAGGATTTGTGTTGATGTTTTTGTCTGAATCCATACATAGTTGGTGCTCTGTTTTATTTGTTGCTGATGCTTTTGTATGTTTGGGGGATTTGCTTGTTTGTTGATGTCGTCACTAGTATGTTATAGCTTTCATTTTCGAGCTTTTTATATCACTTGCTGGAATCTATTTTTTTATGCATCTGTCATGATAAGGGTCTCCATCATTTGGTATTCCACCCATAGCTTTTTTGTATAATTTCAGATGTTTGAGTACACAGGTTTGCTTGTGTGTCATGTACTGGAACTTTATAGTATCGGTTTTAGCTTTATTTATTGCAGCACTATTCTGTTATTGTAGCTTTGTAGTCATTTTTGGTTATTATTTTTTGTTCTCGATAAAATGCCCATGATGTTGATTCTTCTGAGTTTTTATGGTGCGTAGATCGGAACGTGTTTCCAGTGATTATGGATGTGATAATTATGATGGGTATAGTCTTTCCAGCGATCACGATGTGAGTTTTTGTCTATCTCTGTTGCTTTTTCCTTTGCTTTTTTTGTAATAGACCATACGTGGTTATGTGATAATCGTCGGAAGTTATCATCTTGTTTTTTGTTGTGTTTTTTTCAGGTAACAGCCCATGAAAGTAGAGATCCAGCCCTAGATGATGCATTTTTTGGTTTCTTCATGAAGCAGGTTTGTTGTAGGGCTTTTCCTTTTTTTTACTGTAAATTGTTTTGTTGCGGCATGGCTTATGTGTTCTGTAACAACCCATTTTATTTTTTTTGCAGGCTGTCAATAGTTTGAAGAGGAATTTCTCGGACTTTTGCAAGGATACGATTGGACCCTATGAGGTTAGCACTTCATGTATCTTCTTTTTTTCCCCTCAGGTGTTGTTTTTGGTCCCTTTGTTTAAACTGTTGTTACGGTTGTTGTAGGCTAAGAAGAGTAAAACAGATGGTGTTGGCAAGAGTGCTTTTACTAGATATGGGTGCAAGTATTTCATGCAAGTCTTAAAGAATTTGACCCCTCAGCAAAGATCAATAATCGAGAAATTCGGGTTTCAGTGTCTCCTTCTGTTTGATTGTTGTCACATTTCATCAGACTTTTGCAGATGGGTGGCTGACTGTATTGATCCCCACTGCTCTCAGATGACAGTATGTGGGAAGTCCCTCAAGATATCAAAGGACACCTTTCATGTTGTCCTAGGTTTGCCTGTAGGTGGGCTGCAGATTCCACTAGATTGTGATGATGGCAGGGCATTTATTCTTTCTCATTTCAAGTTATCAGAGATGCCTCACATTACTTTCTTTGGGAATAAGCTGAGCTGCTCTGATCCGTTAAGTGAGCTTGATGTTTTTGTGTGCTTCATGTCTGTTGCTATATCTTGTTTTCTCTGCCCCGATGTCAGTGAGTCTGTTAACTGGAAGTATCTTTCAATACTCAAGGACCCTGCTGCAGCTAGAGGGTATGATTTCAGTCAGTTTGTATACGCCCACTGTCTCAACAGTATTCATGAGTTTAGCTCATTTGGCAAATTGAAAGGAAGAAGGATGAAGGCACCTGTTGGGTGCAACTATGTGCCAGTGGTGAGTGATTATATCTCCTATTGTGTTCTTTTCTGTTTCATTTTTCTCTTTTATGGTTTGTTCACGGTATCTCTATTTTCTAGGTGCGGTACCTCGATTGTTTGGACTTTGGCACACTTAATGTTGCCCAGTGTCATCCTAGGGTTCTTGTTTGGAGGGGGAACATGATTAATACATTCTCAGATCTTGATCGAAAAGGTGGACGACAGTTTGGGAAGAAACAGTTGAAAGACACATGGAACCATGGGCAACATCTGAATGTATGTTTTTTGTTTGCTCTTTTCGATTTATATTTGTTGTTATGTCTCATGTTTGTTTTTTGTTGTGCTCTCTGATGTGTTTTTTGTGTGATTCTGATCAGGGCTTGTCGTCTTCTCATGCATTTGGGGTCCCTAGACTCTCTCCTGGTGCCTCTCCATTATCTATTGATTTTAGGAACAAAGCTCGAGACCAGTTTGTTAGCTCACTCCAGTCTGATGTATGTTTTTTGGGGTCATATTTCTTATGTTGTCTTATTTGTTTCCTATCCTTTTTTATAGAATTATGAGGCTGTTTTTTTCATATCCAATGTGATGATAGCTTAGTTCCAACCCTTTTTTATCTTTTGTCTATTTTTGTAGGTAGTTGATGGTATTCTCAGTATTGGTGATAAGTTCCTTTCTACCAAGTCTGCAACCAGTAAAAGAAAACTTGAAGATTTAGTTAGCAGTGTGCTTGATTTCTTATGCAAGTCAAGTCATTTGCACGGCAAGGCATCTGTTAATCATGATGTACCTGATGAGAGCAATGGTAACCAGAAACAGCCAACTTGCAGAGTTGAGTCTGAATTTTTTCAGCAAAAGTCAACTCCCATGCTTCAGGGACCTGCAAAACTTGCTGCATCTGCATATAAAAGAAGCCCTGAACCAGGTTAATCTGGGAGCCCTCTTTTTTGCCTTGTTATGTAGAGTTAATATTATTATTCTCATCCATCTTTTGTGTTTTTTTTGCAGTCACTCCTGAGTGTTTCATAACCAAAGTTGTGGATGGTCGTACTCATTCGACAGGTAACTTTTCTTTTTACTTTTTGCTGGGGTGTTGTTTGTTCTTTCTTTCTCATCTTTTTTTCATGTGTCCCATATAGATAACTTTATTTGTATTCCTTTTCTTTTTGTGTTTGTCTTTGTACAACAGCCCCTGGTATGCTCCCGCTTAAGAAGGTGAAGGCAAGGAACTGTAATACTATTTCCGCAGAAGATGGAGAAAATATCTTCAAACATATGTCTTGTCCAGCCAAACCAAAAGGAAGTAACCCAGTTATAGATGTCCCTGATTATCCTTGCATGGAGGTATGGGTTTCTTTTACGCTCATAAACCGTTCATTCCTGTTTTATAGTTTTTGTTGTAATTCTTTATTCTTTTTTTTAGCTGTGTCTTACTCTGTTTTTATTCGTGTAATACAGCCTGCAACTGAAGGTTTCAAGTTGAATAGATTGAATGGTCCTCAGAAAACTGGATCAAAACAAGTTCCGATCCTAATCGCGGATTTTCCTCCGGATCCCTCTTTGGTAAGTATATCTGTCTTTTTTTAAGGTTTTGTTTTGGTTTATCTTTACCAGATGTTTTTGCGCTTTACACGGCTTCTGCTATTTCTGGTCTTTTTTGTTCTCAATGTAGGATGTGAATGTTGGGGTTGTTCGTACTGTTGGTTCCAATGATTTACAGAAAAGATGTGCTGAGATGTCAAAGAAAACAGACACCTTTTACAACAACATGATGGTTCCCAAACAGAATGGAGTGAAAGGTGTGTCGACTTTCCAACATAATGCACCTGATGTTCAAGCTGAAGGAACTTCCAAGAGTGCACAGGATGTCCCCAGAACCAAAGTACTCCCCAAGTATAAGTTTGTGAACTGGCTTGTCACTGGGCAGAATCCTCCTCTGCAGAGTAATGAAAGATTCCCTGTGTCTGAAGAAGACATCATCAACTACTCAGCTATCGTTGAACTTGCACACAGTCCTATCAAGAAGTAAGTTTTTTGATGCAGTGTAGTGTATGTATCTATTCTTGTAAACAGTTCTAATTATCTTTTAATATGGGTTGCTTTTTATTTGTTTTTTGCAGGAACTCGGGTGTGTCATACCCCAAGGTGCATTGTAGTTATCAGTCTCTGGGAGTGTCTTTCATGCCTAATGGAGAAGTTGATAACTTCATCATACCCTGTTTTTGCCGCTTGCTCTTTGAAGAACGACATCCTACCATTTCTGGGAGGCATTATTTTTTCCCCCATATTGGTGTAAGTATCTTTTTTTCTTGGTGTGAGAAGCTTGTTTGCCATCATTTTTTTATCTGAAATGATAGCTATTAAGCTTGTTGTTATCTTTTTTCTTCTGTTGTTTGTGTTATCCAGGATGCTATTTTGAAGTATGGTGGGCCTAATCAAGAGGTCACCGTCCGAAAAGCTTTTGAAGGTGCAACAAAAGCTAGCAAGGGGAGAAACCTTGGACACAGAGATAATACGGTACCATTTTTCTTTTGTTCTCTTTTGTTTGATGAGTTTTTTATAATCCTTAGTCTGTATCTTATCTTTTATTTTGTCTTTGTTTGCAGTTGTTCTTCCCAATTGTGACTAATGGGCATTGGTTCGGGTTTGCCGTTGATTTTGAGTATAAGGTCTTTGCATTCTTGGACTCTTTACTTGATCAGAACTCCCAATTCCACCTAGCTGTGAAGGATCGTTTGGTTAGTGATTTTTGCTTTATTCATATCTTTTCTTGGAAGTTTTGTTCCTTCATTTTTTCTTGGTCTGAGTTGTTGTTTTTCTTTTGCAATGAATAATATTTGTTTTGTATTGGTTCTTTCAGATAGAGAACTTTATACATTTGTGGGAAGTTATCATCAGCCAGAATCACAATTTTGGTGATTTCAAACCAATGTACCCAGATGTCCCTAAGCAAAACAAGGGGTAAGACTCTCTACCATATTTCTGCTTTTTTTCGTTATCACTGAAACTATCTATCTTTTGTTTGTTCTTATTTCCTTATGTTTTCTTTGTTTTGTTTGTGGCTCACAGTAGTCAAGATTGCGGAGTGTTTGTCATGAAGTTGATGGAAACTTGGAAGCCTGATGTTGACACTCGTACTATTTTCTCGCGCCGTGATGTTCTCAACCTGAGGATCCTGTATGCGAACAAGATTTACTTCTACAACCAGAACGACACAGATATGAGTTTGGTCACCGATTTTTATGCAGCGGTACATGGTTCTAGTCTTGCATCTTTTTTGTAGTACTTTATCGAATTCTTTTTAGGCTTTGTGGTAGATTTAATTTTTTGACAGTTCAGTAGTATGTCTCTGGTTTTATGTCTCTTACTTTTCTGTATGTGTTTGGGGTTGCAGGGCTGATGTTGAGCGAGCGCCTAGGGGTGGGGGTGATATATAATCTCTTTTGTCATTGAGGAGCCAAGTTGTGTTCTCTCCAGGAACATCAAGTTGTCTACAAAAAAATTCATTCAGATTAACTATTCTCTGTCTCTGTGTATTGAGGTCTCTCTCTCTCTCTCTCTCTCTCTCTCTCTCTCTCTCTCTCATTTCAGTGCAGGTATCTCTATCTCATTCTCATTTCTGTGCATTTCAGTGGAGTTATCTCTCATGTATCTTTCTCATGTATCTCATGTATCTTTCTCTATCTCATTTCAGTGCAGGTATCCTATCTGTCTCTGAAGTTAGTCTCTGTTTTTCCCATTTTCTCAGCTATTCAGTGTTAAGTCAGTTAAGTCAGTGTCTCAGTCAATTCAGTGTTAAGTCTGTTTTAGTGTCTCATTGTTTAATTGTATCATTGTTTAAGTGTTTCTCTGTCTAATTTCAGTGCAGGTATCTCTCTCCTTGCTCTGCATCTTTTTCTCAGGTATCTTTCTCTATCTCATTTTGTGCAGGTATCCTATCTCTTTTTTGATTAGAAGTTAGTCTCTGTTTTGGCCATTTTCTCAGCTATTCAGTGTTTAGTCAGTTAAGTCAGTGTCTCAGTCAATTCAGTGTCTCAGATTACAGTCTAGTTCAGTCCTGTCAGTGTTACAGTCTAGTTCAGTGTCTCAGATTACACTCTAGTTCAGTTCTGTCAGTGTTTCAGTGTCTCAGGTTCTCAGTGTTAAAGTGTTTCAGTATGTCAGAGTCTCAGTATGTCAGTGCTTCAGTGTTCACATTGTCTCAGTCTGTTGGTCAGCAACCTTTGTTTTCATTCATTTTCAGTGTATGAGGGCAGTTATGTGTATGCTTCTTTTGCTCCTATATATATGCTTTCATCCATTCTACTTCTACATAACAACATACCCTCTCTTTTTTCCCCTTTGGTTCTGTCATTCATCCCACAGCTTCACAGTCGACAAGGTTGAGTGTTGGTTTCCTTTTTTGTTTACCCTTATTTATTTTTGTTGATTTACTTTTTCTCCTTCATGCCACATACACAGATGGCTTGTGGTACGTGCGGATCAACCGAGGGTCGATGTGGACTACGACTAAGTTTAAGGAGCCCATTCTATGTGTACCTTACTAGTGATTTCTTCAAGTCCTGTATAAGTTGCATCCTTACTGTCATGTCTTTTTTGGTCAGCATTCATGATTTTCATGATTTTTTCAACCAGACCTCATGTTTTTCATGCATATCCTTTTTTTTTGTCGATAGGTTGTGCCATGCCATGTTAGGAAATCATTTAACCACGGGACTGGGAACATTGTAGACGTCGCAACACCTGATGGACACCAGTATCGCTTTGACATTAAGAAGAAATCTGGCCAACCCACACGGCTAGGTGGTTCTGAGTACAAGAAATTCATTTTTCAGTTTGGCATGCGCGCAGGATACAAGATTTTGTTCAACATGCAGGAAATGCCTGAGACAATACCAATCTGGCCTGAAGGAGCTAACGGTGAACCATTACACGGTATCATCTTCGTTCTATCTTTTCATTGTGCGTGGGCCTGATTTTCTTGTATCATTTTGTCTTATGGTTATTTTCTTTTTTTTTGTTGTGAAGTTGTATATCCTCAAAATATGAACCCTGGAGGTAGCGATTTTCACCTAACCGAGGAAGAGTGGAACAGATATAATGCCATCCTGCAGGGGTCTGGTGATGTAGACTGTGTCTATCTACATTGCTTTTCTAGCTCAGACGTTGAGCTAAACTACATGGTAATTTAATTACTTTGTTGATACATTTTTTGACTTGTTGTTTGGCGATTTTTTGTCTGATCTTTTCCTAGCAGTTTTGTAATATAGCTCAGTCTCACTTTTGTGCACCGTATTTGTTTGCAGAGGATTCCGAAGATCATATCTGAAGCTCTGAACCTGGGTGATTCTGGTGATGCTTTTCTGTCTTTATATGGTGGGATGATAATTCAAGCCGAGTACGCTATATGCGCTGACGGAAGAACAAGATTCACATATGGCTGGGATTTTTTTGTTAGATCAAGCAACTTTGCAGCTGGATTGCTTGTGTTGATCATTTTTAAGAGGAATGGAATCCAACCAGTGAGCATAGTTTTCCATGTGCTGTAGGGATGTCTATTTTTTCATCCAGTTGAACATTTTTTTAAGTAGACTTGCTCAATTGTGCTTTTACTAGTTTGTTATCGAATGCTTTCCTTTTTTGGTTTTCAATGCATGTGGGTAGTCGGTGCTCACATTATATGTATGAATAAAGTGGGACCATGTATTTTTTTGTTTAAACATATGGTTTATTAGTTCATCAGCGTGTTTAATGATTCAAATTTTGTACTCTTTTCATAATTTTGGATTTTCTTTTGTTTTTTTGAGTTTTTTTTGGGGTGGGGTAACTCCGCCTACCATCTTTTTCTAAAGTTGGTAGCCGGTTTCAAGCCCGGGTAAAGGAGGAGGACCTTTTTTCAATCTCTATGTCTTGCATCTATCTATATGTCATGCATCTGTATCTATGTGCAGGCAGCTCTCTCTCTCTCTCAAGGTGCAGTAATCGTGAAGGTTGATGCGACGGCTGCCGTCTTGGGGAAAGGTTTGTAGAGTCAATGGTATATATTCCTATTTTTTCTTGCTGTCGTGTCTAATGTTCTTGTTATATATCTCATTTTGAGAGATGGAACCTAGGAAACTGCGCCGTTCGGTTCAGGAACGACAGATTCAGGAACTGCACCGTCCGGTTCAGCCATCCTTCCATTGCTCCTGCACTGAGATAAAGGTTGCTTGTCTTTAAGTTTTAGTTATCTACCCTCAAATGCTTTTTTGAACCATCTATATGTTTTTCTGCCCTGTTGGCACATCCTAGGCTGTCGTATCTATGTTGTTAGTTTCAATCTAAAATTGCCTGAACCTTCTAATTTGTACCTGTCCATTGGCTCTCTCTCTTTCTCTCTATTATTTATTTTCAGTGTTGTCTCTGTATTTATGTATTAGTAGTTTATATTTGGTTACATCAGTAGTGGATAGTTTTGATCTATATGTTGTCTATACAATGATGGTAGTCATTTTATCCAGTACTTGTGTGCATGTTTCTTGACCAATGTTTTTGTCGATAAATATCCGTCAGAATTGTCGACATGAAGACACCCAACTAGTTATGACTCTCAACTAGGTATTGCATCCAAGTTTTGTCTCTGTTTTCTATAATGCTCGATGATGATTCTTTGATTAGATGATGTCGATTTTTTAGCAGAATGGTGCATGATGCTTGATTATGTTGCATGTCCAGCATATCTTTCACTAATTGTATCATCTATTGACAGTCCTAGCTTATCATTATGTCATGGTTGGGCACCTAGTCTAGTCTGTGGACTTCTATGCCATTTTTATCTACTGTGATGCTTTGAACCTTCTATTTGTTGTGTCACCTAGTCTAGACAGGCCAGTTTCAAACAGATAAGCATTTTCCTCTAGGGGGTGGGGTGGGGGTTCAGTCACCTGTTGATTGTAGGGCTGGTCTGTGTTCATCTCGGTAGGGGATTTGCCCTTCAAGAAAGCTTGATCAATCCGTAGCTGTTGTTCCTGTTTCAGGAATGAAAAGAGGATGAAGAAAACTAGTCAGAGAAATATTTTTTAGTCCTGGTGATGAGCTGATCGGGAGAGAGAGGTCTTTTTTGTCCAAGGACCTGAAGTTCCAGCGTTGGATCTCTGCTCTGGTGAGTCCTTTTGATGTCTGGTGGCTTCTGTAGCAGATCCTTGTTCTGGAGTTCCATGGATATCTGCTTCTTTTGGTGGAGAAGGGGGGCGTGGTCGGGAGGGTGGAGAGGACGCCCGCAGCTGCTGGGAGCTGGTTGCGTTGCGTTTTCTTGAAGAAGAAGATGGTCGTTCTGATGTATGGGCTTTCTGTTTCTTTGCTTGTGTTTTGGGCCGTGTCAAGGGGGTTGTGTTGTCTGAATTTGTGTTGGGTCGGGTGCTGTTTTGAATTGTGAACCCGTTAACGCGCGGGAAAACAAGCACGCGGTCGGGGGAAAAACGACTGTGCCCCAAAATGAAAACAGTCGTTTTCCTGTGTTCTCTGTCAGCAACCTAACTCGGTGACGTGGCGACACGTGATTGGTCAAAAAAAAAAGACTGTGCCCCAAAATGAAAACAGACGACTGATGAATAGACAGTCCCTTTTCTTATGCCCGCCCTAATCGCTCTGTTCCACTGCCGATCAATAAAACTAGACGGCAAGCGCGCTTTGCCGCGCCGCCTGCTTTGCGTTGTTGCACGGCGTGGCTTTGCAGTGCATCCATGTGCTCTTGTTTGGGACAAGAGTTTTCTATGTGATGAGAGGAGTGGGGATAGGAGTGGATTTGGTGAACACCCAATCCACACAAATACTCTTCTCCTATAATAAACTAGCATGGAGTAGAGTTTTTGTTTTAGCCAAAAATAAGATGGTTGGTGGGATATCTAGGTTTTATCCCCTCTAATCCACTAAAATACTAAAATACACTAGGTAAACAGAGTAGTGAAGATTTTTCGGTATCCGGAATAATCCACTCTAATCCCCTAAAATACACCAGAAGTAAATAAGGCCTAAATGTCGGTGCATTTTTTCTTCTAAACAATTAAACTGTCTAGATGTTCAATAGTTTCGACTACACTTTGTGAACTGGCTCGGTTCAGGATGGTGCCCTGAATGAGTGTGTTTCATTTTCGTAACTTGAAGCTAGGGCTTGTGACGATTAAACAGGCTACCTGGCAGAAGAACACAAAACCACATCTAATTTTTATTGCTTTTAAAACATTTTTCTTCAATAGATCTCACCGGGCCTATTTGTTTTGGTCCAGAACATATTGTTTAATACAGTAAATATTATTCATCGATCGGTATTTCTGCAAGCGTGTAATATACATCAAATTGCCTCTAGAAACTAAACCTGAAGCTAGAGAGAAAATTAAATGATCTGTGCCAGAGGTGTGCTCGGTTTTGGAGTGCCAGGCCGGATCTACTCCACGTCGGGGTCAACGCGGAGAGTGGCCATTATTGGCGCGCACCGTCGTCGGCAGTGGTCATGGGCGTGGTTTCCGCCGCCGTGACATCTGCTTGAATCTCGAGCACTCACGGCTGGTTCTGCACGCCGACCACCATGTCCAAACGCACTGGATGTGTTCAAGATCGACGTGTTCGCCAGGATCTATGTCTTACCCAGAACAGACTAGCGATGTTCGTCAGGACCCTTCTTCAAGGATGAAGCTGCTTCGTTCAGCCATCGTGTCTTCAGTAACGTCTCCATCTCCTGCTAACTCATACTGTCAGCCTCTTCCAAACTAATCCGTGGTTATCTCAGTTGTGACTTGTGAGTGCCACCCCGCTTTTGTGATGCCCAAGGTTGCTCCTTCCTCACTGGGAGGAGCTCTTGGAGGTGCTATGTTGCCTGATTGACTGCAAAGGGGCTGGATCTCGCTGTACTGCAGAAGTGCTGATGCGCTGTTGCTAGAAGAAGCCATGGCAGACTTTGATAGGTAGGCTTGTTCTTTTGCCAACGATGAGACGATTAATTAATTGCTTAATTTGACAGGAGGCAGTCTTCAGAAAAGTCCAGAAACAATGCACGCCGTTCATTAAGTTTTTTCAAGTTGAAGAAAGTTAAAACAAGTAACTTTGGTCCCCATGCTTTGAATCTGAAGCTTTCTTTTCGTGAAATTGATGTTTTTAAGCAGGTTGTTGAACTGATGATCATAAGACAGTTGGGACTTGAGTTCGTTGAGGTCATCTTGCTGACAGAAGCATCAAACATGTACACCCGTTCATGCAAGTAAACCCACCTGCATCTTTTTATTCCAAAATAGCGTATAGCAGAAGTTACTTCTTCTGATGTCTATGATGCTTGGACTACCCCGTGGGCAATTTTTTTTGAAGAAATCATGGAGGAAAAGCTGCTGCAAGTGAAACAAACCTAAAATTGGTGAAATTTTTGGTTGATAATAATAGAAATTTGTGGTAGGACGATTTTATTTCATGGTCCTCTTAATGTATCTGCTCCATTTTTTGTACATTCTGATTCTTTACTTTGCAGGCTCTTGCTTTACACTGGGAATGAAGACCCTGACAAGTTTTTTCATGGTGCTGAGATGTCATGTACAAGCTGAAAGTAATTGCTGAAATATGCTTAGAAAGTATGGACTGATCAGATGTAAAATCATAGGAATCTGGCCAACAGTCACATAAGCTTAAATGTGTTTCTTCTAAACAATTAAACTGTCTAGATGTTCAATAGTTTCGACTACACTTTGTGAACTGGCTCGGTTCAGGATGGTGCCCTGAATGAGTGTGTTTCATTTTCGTAACTTGAAGCTAGGGCTTGTGACGATTAAACAGGCTACCTGGCAGAAGAACACAAAACCACATCTAATTTTTATTGCTTTTAAAACATTTTTCTTCAATAGATCTCACCGGGCCTATTTGTTTTGGTCCAGAACATATTGTTTAATACAGTAAATAGTATTCATCGATCGGTATTTCTGCAAGCGTGTAATATACATCAAATTGCCTCTAGAAACTAAACCTGAAGCTAGAGAGAAAATTAAATGATCTGTGCCAAGAGAAAGAACTCAAAACTGAATGTGTCAAGTTTCGTGTGGAAGCCAAACATCAGGAAAAAAATGCTTGAGTGGCTAATGGAAGAGAATAAAGAAAAGAAAAGGGGGAAATTATCTTTGTTTTTAAATTAATTTATTAAAATTGCATGATGATAATTGACTAGCTAGGGGCTAGCTTGAAGTGGGAGAAAGAACAGAAGAATATGTTATCGTGTTGGGAAACTTATTATCTAACTATATTAAGTTCCACCGGATCGGCGGCCTCTCCGCGATTGACTGTTCCTGAGAACAGTAAATCACGGTACTGTTCCCCGCTACAGTACACAGATCATCCCGGCCGTCAAACGTCCATCCAACGATCCAGCAGCTCTGCGCGCAGACTTTTCCCAGAAAGAGACACATAAGGCGAGAAATTACCCTGCATTCCAGAATTCACCAGTGAAAAGGACCTAAACGAAATACCAGAAAAACACAGGGACCCCAATGCAAAATTACCCGCACAGCCATCCTCTCCCTTCTCGCTGCCGCTCGACCGCGCCGTCGCCGGCGCCGCCGACACGCACCGCCGCACCTCCGCTCCTCCTCCGGCGAATCGAACAGCGCGGGGAGGTTCGTCGTCGCGTCCTCTACCTCCACGCCAAGCTCCGCGTGCTGGGATGGCCGAGATTCGCCGGAATCGCCGCGTCCGTCGGCCTGCTTCCGCCGCGGCCTTCGCTCGCCGCCGCGGACGCTCCGGCGACGCAAAAGAGGCGGCGCCGCCGCTCCCGAGCAGCCCACCTCGACGCGCTTCCGGCGAGGCCACTCGCGTGCCCAATATCACGGTGGCGCGGCCTCGCCGTCCTCCTCGCCGCCGCGGCAGTGGCAGGGCTGGCCATTGCTGACATCATCACGACGTCAGCGTAGGCCCTGCCTGTCAGCCTCTTTTCCTTTCCACAGAAACATCAAAAAAAAAATTACAGGTGGGTCCTACTGCTTCACACAAATCACATAAAATGAAAAACTTTACAAATTCGATAATAACTTTAAATCAACCCACCGGTAAAAAAATATATACATACCAAAATAACCAAAAAAAATGCAAACTAGGAAAAAAATATATATATCAAAATACCCACAAAAAAAATGCAGGTTATTTATGACATGCAATCGAATTTCAAATTTGAATACTTCCAAAATTCAATCGACATAAAAAACTAGCCATTTTTTTAAATTAAAAATAATTTAAACCTGAATAAATTCACAATACGCACAATTTTTGAAAACTTAACCCTTTTCAAGCGTGGTTTTTTTTAAAGTTCCAATAATTATCAAACCTAACATTATTTTCGAAAACGTACATCTCCAAATTTAAATTAATACTCAAATTAGATAAAATTCATAGATTGCCATAACATAATTCCTTCGAAAACTATACCCTTTTCAAACGTAAGCTTTTTTCAAAAATCCATCAATTTTCAAACCTAATTTTTTTCCTGAATACGTCCATTTCCGAACTTAAATTATTGCTCAATTAGTTAAAATTTATACATAACCATAACATAATTCCTCTGACTATGTTGCTAAATAATAAAATTATGCCATCCAAACTTAAATTATTGCTCAATTAGTTAAAATTTATACATAACCATAACATAATTCCTCTGACTATGTTGCTAAATAATAAAATTATGCCAAAATGAAACATATTTGATCATTTCCATATAACTAACATATTTGGAAGCACCATAACTTCAAACTCTCTAATTATGTACTTCCATTCAAAAAAATGCTTGATTAGATTAATATTTCAAGAAAATGCAAACTCATTTCCTTCCAAATACGTATTGCTTTCAAATTGAATTTCATCTGAGCATATTATATGAATTAGAAGTACCACAATTCCTTATATATAACTCAACTAAAGAAATAAACAAACAAACACTGAAATATTCACACACATCTACACAACCTTTTAGCCGTGCACTTTATTTCATTTCATTAATTTCCAAACATTCTAAAAAATTCCCACCTTTTAAGATTTGAATTTCACCCACACGCGCGGCATCGCCGCGCAAATTTACCTAGTATATCTACATGTTGCATCAGCTTGCACTAAGAGAGACGTGCGTTTATGCAGCCAATTCCGCTGTCGCAGTTCCGCGCATTGGTGGCGCGGCTGGAGTTCGTAGTGGTCTAATCGCCTTTGACTCTTTTTTTCCCAAACTCGTAGCGCTACCACGTCGCCCGCCCGCCCGCGAACCTGCAAGCCGCCGGAGCCCTGCACACTGCACAGGGAGCATGCCGGCCCGCTGCCGGCGACCTGCACACGAAGCCCCCGCCCGTAGCCGCGTCGGACCAGCCCGATGCCACACGTCAGCCTGCCCGCTGCCGGTGCCCTGCATGTAGAAGGGTAGAGAGGGATTGGTGGAATCATTGGTTGTATTGCTTGAGCCTCGTGGGCGTATATAAAGGAGTACATTATCTGCTTGGAGTACAAGTCAAGGTAGAATCAAATCCTACGATATCCTATCTTTCCTAACTAATCACGATACTCAACATCCCCCCGCAGTCACAGCGGTAGCGACGCAGACGGTGAGACTGGAGAAGAATCCGAAGGTGGAGCCGACGGACATCCCCACCACAGTCGTAACGGTTGACGCGTCGCGGAAGTTGTGGCTGGAGCAAAAACTGACGAGGTTCTCAAGCAAGGCGGTAGCCCTTTGTGCCGATGTCGATGTAGCCGAGAGCGTAGGGTGGTGTAGCCGTAGTCGAAGTAGCCGTGCGTGGGGCGCCGTGATCGATGTCGAGTCGGGGTTGCCGGTGTAGAGGGAGCCGTCAGGAGCCGTGGGCGCAAGGTAGCGTCAGGTAGTCAGGGCGCAGTGGTGCGCCGAGTGGAAGATGACGTGGACGAGGCGTCGCCCCGGGTTTGCCAATCCCGGGGACACGTCGTGGATGAAGGCACGCATCGGTGTTGCCAGCACCGAGCATGCGTAGACAGAAGGTCAGTCGGTGTTGACGAGGCACCGCTCCAGGTTTGCCAAGCCCGGGGACACGTCGTGGATGAAGGCACGCGTCGGTGTTGCCAGCACCGGGCATGCGTAGACGGGGGCCAGTACAAGCTGTACGCCATGTCGAAGGGGCCAGCAGAGGAGGACTCGACGACGGTTGCGGCGCCAAACGGCGTGGGGTAGAAGGTGCCGATGTCGCCCGCGATTGTCGGAGTAGATGAAGTGGTTGGGGAAGATGACGGTGACGCTGGCGATGAGCTGGTACTGGACGGAGACGAAGTTGTGGTTGGCGACGATGACGGTAGCCCATAAAGGGCCACGACGGTCGCATGTAGAAGCGCGACGACGGCGGCGATAGCATGCAAAAGGCCACGGCGGTCGCGTGTAGAGGCGCGGCGATGGTGCTCGAAGTAGGCGAAGAGGAGCCCAACATCATGACGAAGACCAAACACGGACGGTGGCGTTCCCGCGCCTCGGAAGGCGGCGCGGCGCATACCACGGAGACGTCAACGTGCGAGGACGGCGAAGCGGACCGCGTGACGCAGCGCTACGGCCCGGACGGGCAACGCAGCGGCGACGCGCGTGTCAGGGCGACGGCGGGGACGACTTCGGGGCGGTGGCGTGGACCGCGTGCCGTGGCGCTACGGCCCGAAGGGGCAACGCAGCGGCGACGTGCGGGACGGTGCAACCGTGGGGACGGCCTCAGGGCGGCGGCGTGGACCGCGGGCCGCGGCGCTACGGCCCGAAGGGGCGACACAGCGGCGACGTGCGGTTCGGTGCAGCCGCGGGGAGAACCACAGGGCGGCGGCGCTGCAGCCCGAAGGGGTGACGCAGCGGCAGCCCGATGCTCGATCGGTGGTAGGCGCGCTGAACTCGAGGACGATCTTCACGGGAACCTGCGAAGGCGCACGCAGACGACTGTACGGGTCGACCGCGCGGTGCGGATGGAGTGGATCACGGGTGAGCGGGTGATCAATCCGATCGCTCGCGAGGTGGAGGCGCCGCTCGGCGGGAGGCGGGGCGGCGAAGATGCCAAGCGGCCAACGTAGCCTCGGCGCCCAGGCGGCCAACGCAGCACCGGCGTGAGGAAGCCAGGCGCACGGCGGAAGCGCCCGAGCGGCAGACGCGCGGAGGACGACCGTGTCGGGCCGCCACGGTGGAGGCAAGGTGCTGATGGAGGTGTCCCGTTCAGAGGTAGACGACGGCGGCCGGCGCAAAACGATGGCGGGCAGACGCGCGGAGGGCGGCCGTTTCGGGCCGCCACAGCACGTGAGGCCGCCTAGTCGATGAAGAGCACACGCGGACGGCGGCCGCGAGGGCCGCAGCGTAGCGCGAGAGGCCGCCATGTCGGAGTAGAGGCGCACGAGGATTGACGACGGCGGCGGGCGACGCAAACCGATCTTAGATTGGAAAAACCAAAAAGAAACACCGATCAAAACGACCGGCGAGAGAGAGAAAACCCGGATCAAAGGATCGGGAAAAAAGACTCTAAGGCAGCCGATCAACCGGACCGGCGGACGAAACCTAGGTACGGGCGGCGCGGCCCCCGGCGGAGATCATGGAGATCGACCTCCCCGGGGGCGGCGTGGTGCGGAAGCGGCGGATAGGGTTTTGGATCGAGTTTAGGCTGATACCATGTAGGAGGAATAGAGAGAGATTGGTGGAATCGTTGGTTGTATTGCTTGAGCCTCGTGGGCGTATATAAAGAAGTACATTATCTGCTTAGAGTACAAGTCAAGCTAGAATCAAATCCTACGCTATCCTATCTTTCCTAACTAATCACGATACTCAACACTGCAAGCCTTCACAGGGAGCCTTCCGGCCGCCAGCAGACATTTCCACGCACGGGCAATGGTGCTACGTGATTTTCTGTTGGTGCCACGCCTTCCGTCCAGCATCCATCAACATCCGGTGGGGGAGCTTCAAGAACCGGCGCCCCATGCCAATGTGCGCTTCATCTTACGCCATCCCTTTCTACGCCGACATCACACAACCAGGGCCACCGCAGTTCTACCTCCTCTGTAAGTTGTGAAATTCTATCAGTGGAAGGGTTCCAGGTAGGATTTTCTTCTCTTCCACCACCAATCTCTGAAGAACTATTCAGGTTTGGAACTAGATGGTTGGGAGAGCAGTTCAAGCTCTCTTGGTGCGGAGATGAAAAAGGTGTAGAAGTCCAGCAGCAACTTTGACAATTCCCTAAGTCCTGTGCACACACTGCTCCAAATAATTTGTGTTGATCAGAAGGCGCTCCTTTATGACATGCTGAGAACACTGAAGGACTGCAGAATTAAGGTACTACCTGAAGACATATATGCAGCCAATGATTTATTACGGCTTCTTAATGCTCACCTCATGCAAAATTCAGGTTGTGTGAGTACTGAATACCTGAAGATACTGATAATCAGATAGTTAAATAAGATTTTCTTTTAAAGCAAGATGTTTAAAAAAAAGATATATTCCTTAATCCATCTTTTCTTTACAACGTAAAGATTAGTATCTTCTCTTTTAGTCTCAATGTGGTTACCCATTGTATATTCTTCAGAACGGTCGCCCCTATCAATCCATGGCGGCGGCCGGCTGTGAAGCAAGCCTCCTTAATCCCCCCGCAGGTCAGTGTTCCTTTTAAACAGTAGGTGTTTATTTCTTATTCGTAGCTCATGGATCTTGATTTGCATTAAACAATAATTTGCAAACTTCTTTAATTCTGGAAATTGTCGTTCTCGGGAGTAGGCTGGTGGAGTTTCGAGTTTGCTTTTATAAATGACGCAGATGAGATTGATTTTGATCTCCAATTTTTTTTTTGTCCCAGTTTTATAGTGCTTCGTGTTTTTATGTGTATAGTTCTATACTCGGTGTATAGTCAACTCATCACTTGTAACTTGATGCCGTGTAAGCAGTGATGCTCCGACCATGGGCAATACCAGTATACATCTGTTGCCAAAGTATGATGTTGCCTCCTTGTCGTGTATGATGATGGAGATGATACCGATGTGCACTTATCACTCAAGGCTGTGATGATAAATGTGCCAGTTAGTGCTTCCATTAGTAGTCAGTTACATACTCTATTACTATGGCAGCCACACTGAATCTATTTTCCTGATTAGGATTCGCAAAACTCTGTTTTTTGCCACGATAACAGCACGAAAATTCACAGATTAAAACTTGTGTAAACACTAGATAAAACAGCATGAGAACTTGGGTATAGTCTACAAGGTCAGATCCCCTTTGAATCATGCATGCAGTAAATCATGAGCATTCCCCGATTGAAAAATGTGCTCCTGATAAACTGAACATACACTGCCCCTTTTATGATTTTTTTTATTTTTCATGTCAAGCTTTCCCTCTATTTTGTTTTGACAAATAACGTGCATTGCACGTGCACGTCTACTAGTTATATTATAGTAGCAAATAGTACATGATAGAGATACATGAGCTGAGTACAACGATTATAAAATAAAGTCTAAAAGAAAGGAGCAAATCTTTGAGATCTTGTACTTTTCTGAAGGCAGCCATAGAACGATAGAGATACCAAACCACATATCTGTGAATAACAACAAGGGTTCTCCCATAATTTTGAACCGCAATGCCAAGTTTACCTGCACGCACACATCCATTAAGGTAATCAACCAACATCGGCAAGAGTACCAACACCGGTATTCCAGGGAATAACAACTGAACAACCTGATCGACGTCGGTGGGACACGAGAGTACGAATCACCATTGTCGAGGACGAAGCAGCTGGGACAAATATTGCGAGGACAATCCTTGCGGCAATCATAAGAAAAAAAATCCAAAATCGATCCGGCGAAGCAAGATCTGAAAGATCATACCTAGACAAATTTAATCTTACAGCACCACCATTGACATCAGGAAGAAGTTCTCCCCGTCGAAGGAAGGACCAAAGATTGCTTATTGTAGATGATGCCGACTCCATTGATGAAGAAGACGGCTACCAAACCCTAATCCAATCTATTGAAAACACTACTTTTATTAATAACTCCAACCATAGATCGGGTTCCCCACCCCTCCCAACACCGGCGAGACCGGCTGGAGGAGGGGGAACCGATCTATGGTGGAGGCGGAGGTGGTGGAGGCTGCTCCTAGATTTCCCGGGGAGCTCTCGTCTCGAGAGCCGGCGGTTGTTGTTTCTTTTTCCCGGTTTTACTTGGTACTTATATGATTTGCCCTATTTTAATTTGACCTCTCTTTTTTGCCACTCTTTTTTTGGAAGTTTATTATTTGCCCTTATGGAATATTTTCGATTGTTTTGAGGATTTAGCAAAAAAAATTGAAGACACAAATTCCCTTGGCTGCAAACCGAGTGAAATCAACTTAGTTGTTTCTCTTTTCTCCCCAGGGACGGAGGAAGGGGGACGGGGCCACCCCCAACAATCAGATTTTCTTCACAAACTCTCTCATACTCATCCTCATCATTAGTAGTTCTAAACATTTTTGCCCCTCCAACTAGGTTATGCCCCTCCAAGCCTAAGGGCTGGTTCCATCATTGTTCTCCTCTGTTTAGACTAGAGCCGAAGAACCCTAGCTGTTGGCCACTGCCACAAGATACATTTTTTGTTGGCATCTCGCTCTAGCTATAGCACACAGTAGGTCACCCTTCACAGCACCTTTGAAGCCTAACTTCAATGCATTAAAACAAATATAGAAATTCTGGAAAAAAAATTCCGCTCCATGTTTATTGGATCCAAACATATTGCAACTGTACTTTTTAGGGTTACTTCTAAGAAGCTCCAGCTGATAATCAAAAACTCGGGTATATTCATTCTTCATGCCACATAACAATCTGTTCATCACTAGTTTCTTTGCATGTTTGCACTTTGAGGCTGACACATCAGCAAACAAATCTTGCATGACTGTAGCTTTCATATTCTCAATTTTCCACATTGGATCCGCAAAAATAAAGTGCTCATACCTCTGGGCAATAAACTTTGCAGTCACAAGTTGGTTATCTCTGTTTTGGGCACAGTGATGTTCCTTGTACTTTTTGCTGCATAAATCAGCCAAGTGTATCCAGGCCAGCCACACTTGGCCCGTCTCCTTATATTTTTTGAACACAATATTGCATTCCTCTTTTCAGGAGTTTGATCGTACATTAAGTTTCCCGAATATGTACTTATTATACTCCCCCCGGTCCATAAAGAGTGTCGGGATTTAGTTCAAATTTGATCAAACTAAAGCTCCGACACTTTTTATGGATAGGAGGGAGTATTATTATTTGGACTTGGACAGCATGCATGTTAAATTACTTTGTTAACATAAATGTCAAAGTGTTGAGATCAACATAATTTTAAAGGTATTCACGTTTTCCTTCTTTTTTGGGTGTCTGGTACTAATTTAAGCGTGACCTTGCAACAAGCTTCCCGATTATGTATGTTGCCTGCCATTTTAACAGAGATGCCAAACTGCTCTCCTAACATAAATGTCTAATTTTTCATATGAGCATAATTATAGAATTTCTCCATTTTCCTTTTTTTGGGTCCTATGTTCACTTTATAAGACATTCTAGCTTTTTTCAAAAATACACGTACCTAGACATTTTTAGTGTATAGTTTCACTCATTTTAATATGTATCTAGTCCACATTGAAATATCTGAAATGCCTTATAAAAGTGAACGGAGGGAGTACTAATTTTAGGTACATTTTTGGGCCTCGGCTATCTTAACACAGATTTTGCATCTTATGTGTTAAGCTAGAAGCAAACTCTTCGATGCTGGGACCAATTACTTGGTTCAAGAACTTGCATGAGATGAGCCTAATTTTCATAATATATTGGCTACACTCCAAAGGTTGTTAGCATTTGCCCTAAAATTGTTAGCTCATGTAAGTGATTCATTGCACCTGCTTATCAAACACTTTGACACAAAGTTCCTATTTTATATGGTACTATTTTGTTGTGGGAAAATGTAATTCTTGAATTGTTGGTTAGAGTAATTTGTATGGCCGAAGATAATATTGTTGCATGAACCAGGCATTCGTTTGCGAAAGCAGCCTCATTTCACCGAAGTGAAATCTAGCAAAATGTGAGGTTGTAGATCTACTATACCGACTCGTTCATTATCGTAGGAACTTTGGTGGATCCAGTACCAGACCCTCTTGTTTGTTCACTCGCAATCTCAAATAGTAAAAAATGTGTAACCTCACTCAGTTCGATGTCGACCTTTTTACAATTACCTACATTATTAAGACGTAGAACCAAAAAAAGGCACCGACATTTAGGCCTTATTTACTTCTGGTGTATTTTAGTGGATTAGAGTGGATTATTCCGGATACCGAAAAATCTTCACTAGTCTGTTTACCTATAGTGTATTTAAGTATTTTAGTGGATTAGAGGGGATAATACCTAGATATCCCACCAACCATCTTATTTTTGGCTAAAACAAAAACTCTACTCCATGCTAGTGTATTATAGGAGAAGAGTATTTGTGTGGATTGGGTGTTCACCAAATCCACTCCTATCCCCACTCCTCTCATCACATAGAAAACCCTTGTCCCAAACAAGAGCACATGGATGCACCGCAAAGCCACGCCGTGCAACAACGCAAAGCAGACGGCGCGGCAAAGCGCGCTTGCCGTCTAGTTTTATTGATCGGCAGTGGAACAGAGCGATTAGGGCGGGCATAAGAAAAGGGACTGTCTATTCATCAGTCGTCTGTTTTCATTTTGGGGCACAGTCGTTTTTTTTTCGACCAATCACGTGTCGCCACGTCACCGAGTTAGGTTGCTGACAGAGAACACAGGAAAACGACTGTTTTCATTTTGGGGCACAGTCGTTTTTCCCCCGACCGCGCGCTTGTTTTCCCGCGCGTTAACGGGTTCACAATTCAAAACAGCACCCGACCCAACACAAATTCAGACAACACAACCCCCTTGACACGGCCCAAAACACAAGCAAAGAAACAGAAAGCCCATACATCAGAACGACCATCTTCTTCTTCAAGAAAACGCAACGCAACCAGCTCCCAGCAGCTGCGGCCGTCCTCTCCACCCTCCCGACCACGCCCCCTTCTCCACCAAAACTTGGATGCAATACCTAGTTGAGAGTCATAACTAGTTGGGTGTCTTCATGTCGACAATTCTGACGGATATTTATCGACAAAAACATTGGTCAAGAAACATGCACACAAGTACTGGATAAAATGACTACCATCATTGTATAGACAACATATAGATCAAAACTATCCACTACTGATGTAACCAAATATAAACTACTAATACATAAATACAGAGACAACACTGAAAATAAATAATAGAGAGAAAGAGAGAGAGCCAATGGACAGGTACAAATTAGAAGGTTCAGGCAATTTTAGATTGAAACTAACAACGTAGATACGACAGCCTAGGATGTGCCAACAGGGCAGAAAAACATATAGATGGTTCAAAAAAGCATTTGTGGGTAGATAACTAAAACTTAAAGACAAGCAACCTTTATTTCAGTGCAGGAGCAATGGAAGGATGGCTGAACCGGACGGCGCAGTTCCTGAATCTGTCGTTCCTGAACCGAACGGCGCAGTTTCCTAGGTTCCATCTCTCAAAATGAGATATATAACAAGAACATTAGACACGACAGCAAGAAAAAATAGGAATATATACCATTGACTCTACAAACCTTTCCCCAAGACGGCAGCCGTCGCATCAACCTTCACGATTACTGCACCTTGAGAGAGAGAGAGCTGCCTGCACATAGATACAGATGCATGACATATAGATAGATGCAAGACATAGAGATTGAAAAAAGGTCCTCCTCCTTTACCCGGGCTTGGAACCGGCTACCAACTTTAGAAAAAGATGGTAGGCGGAGTTACCCCACCCAAAAAAAAAAACAAAAAAAAAACAAAAGAAAATCCAAAATTATGAAAAGAGTACAAAATTTGAATCATTAAACACGCTGATGAACTAATAAACCATATGTTTAAACAAAAAAATACATGGTCCCACTTTATTCATACATATAATGTGAGCACCGACTACCCACATGCATTGAAAACCAAAAAAGGAAAGCATTCGATAACAAACTAGTAAAAGCACAATTGAGCAAGTCTACTTAAAAAAATGTTCAACTGGATGAAAAAATAGACATCCCTACAGCACATGGAAAACTATGCTCACTGGTTGGATTCCATTCCTCTTAAAAATGATCAACACAAGCAATCCAGCTGCAAAGTTGCTTGATCTAACAAAAAAATCCCAGCCATATGTGAATCTTGTTCTTCCGTCAGCGCATATAGCGTACTCGGCTTGAATTATCATCCCACCATATAAAGACAGAAAAGCATCACCAGAATCACCCAGGTTCAGAGCTTCAGATATGATCTTCGGAATCCTCTGCAAACAAATACGGTGCACAAAAGTGAGACTGAGCTATATTACAAAACTGCTAGGAAAAGATCAGACAAAAAATCGCCAAACAACAAGTCAAAAAATGTATCAACAAAGTAATTAAATTACCATGTAGTTTAGCTCAACGTCTGAGCTAGAAAAGCAATGTAGATCGACACAGTCTACATCACCAGACCCCTGCAGGATGGCATTATATCTGTTCCACTCTTCCTCGGTTAGGTGAAAATCGCTACTTCCAGGGTTCATATTTTGAGGATATACAACTTCACACCAAAAAAAAAAAAGATAATAACCATAAGACAAAATGATACAAGAAAATCAGGCCCACACACAATGAAAAGATAGAACGAAGATGATACCGTGTAATGGTTCACCGTTAGCTCCTTCATGCCAGATTGGTATTGTCTCAGGCATTTCCTGCATGTTGAACAAAATCTTGTATCCTGCGCGCATGCCAAACTGAAAAATGAATTTCTTGTACTCAGAACCACCTAGCCGTGTGGGTTGGCCAGATTTCTTCTTAATGTCAAAGCGATACTGGTGTCCATCAGGTGTTGCGACGTCTACAATGTTCCCAGTCCCGTGGTTAAATGATTTCCTAACATGGCATGGCACAACCTATCGACAAAAAAAGGATATGCATGAAAAACATGAGGTCTGGTTGAAAAAATCATGAAAATCATGAATGCTGACCAAAAAAGACATGACAGTAAGGATGCAACTTACACAGGACTTGAAGAAATCACTAGTAAGGTACACATAGAATGGGCTCCTTAAACTTAGTCGTAGTCCACACCGACCCTCGGTTGATCCGCACGTACCACAAGCCATCTGCGTATGTGGCATGAAGGAGAAAAAGTAAATCAACAAAAATAAATAAGGGTAAACAAAAAAGGAAACCAACACTCAACCTTGTCGACTGTGAAGCTGTGGGATGAATGACAGAACCAAAGGGGAAAAAAGAGAGGGTATGTTGTTATGTAGAAGTAGAATGGATGAAAGCATATATATAGGAGCAAAAGAAGCATACACATAACTGCCCTCATACACTGAAAATGAATGAAAACAACGGTTGCTGACCAACAGACTGAGACAATGTGAACACTGAAGCACTGACATACTGAGACTCTGACATACTGAAACACTAACACTGAGAACCTGAGACACTGAAACACTGACAGAACTGAACTAGACTGTAATCTGAGACACTGAACTAGACTGTAACACTGACATGACTGAACTAGACTGTAATCTGAGACACTGAATTGACTGAGACACTGACTTAACTGACTAAACACTGAATAGCTGAGAAAATGGCCAAAACAGAGACTAACTTCTAATCAAAAAAGAGAGAGATAAGATACCTGCACAGAAATGAGATAGAGAAAGATACCTGAGAAAAAGATGCAGAGCAAGGAGAGAGATACCTGCACTGAAATTAGACAGAGAAACACTTAAACAATGATACAATTAAACAATGAGACACTAAAACAGACTTAACACTGAATTGACTGAGACACTGACTTAACTGACTTAACACTGAATAGCTGAGAAAATGGGAAAAACAGAGACTAACTTCTAATCAAAACAGAGACAGATAGGATACCTGCACTGAAATGAGATAGAGAAAGATACATGAGATACATGAGAAAGATACATGAGAGATAACTCCACTGAAATGCACAGAAATGAGAATGAGGTAGAGATACCTGCACAGAAATGAGAGAGAGAGAGAGAGACACACACACACAGAAAGAGAGACCTCAATATACAGAGACAGAGAATAGTTAATCTGAATGAATTTTTTTGGTAGACAACTTGATGTTCCAGGAGAGAACACAACTTGGCTCCTCAATGACAAAAGAGATTATATATCACCCCCACCCCTAGGCGCTCGCTCAACATCAGCCCTGCAACCCCAAACACATACAGAAAAGTAAGAGACATAAAACCAGAGACATACTACTGAACTGTCAAAAAATTAAATCTACCACAAAGCCTAAAAAGAATTCGATAAAGTACTACAAAAAAGATGCAAGACTAGAACCATGTACCGCTGCATAAAAATCGGTGACCAAACTCATATCTGTGTCGTTCTGGTTGTAGAAGTAAATCTTGTTCGCATACAGGATCCTCAGGTTGAGAACATCACGGCGCGAGAAAATAGTACGAGTGTCAACATCAGGCTTCCAAGTTTCCATCAACTTCATGACAAACACTCCGCAATCTTGACTACTGTGAGCCACAAACAAAACAAAGAAAACATAAGGAAATAAGAACAAACAAAAGATAGATAGTTTCAGTGATAACGAAAAAAAGCAGAAATATGGTAGAGAGTCTTACCCCTTGTTTTGCTTAGGGACATCTGGGTACATTGGTTTGAAATCACCAAAATTGTGATTCTGGCTGATGATAACTTCCCACAAATGTATAAAGTTCTCTATCTGAAAGAACCAATACAAAACAAATATTATTCATTGCAAAAGAAAAACAACAACTCAGACCAAGAAAAAATGAAGGAACAAAACTTCCAAGAAAAGATATGAATAAAGCAAAAATCACTAACCAAACGATCCTTCACAGCTAGGTGGAATTGGGAGTTCTGATCAAGTAAAGAGTCCAAGAATGCAAAGACCTTATACTCAAAATCAACGGCAAACCCGAACCAATGCCCATTAGTCACAATTGGGAAGAACAACTGCAAACAAAGACAAAATAAAAGATAAGATACAGACTAAGGATTATAAAAAACTCATCAAACAAAAGAGAACAAAAGAAAAATGGTACCGTATTATCTCTGTGTCCAAGGTTTCTCCCCTTGCTAGCTTTTGTTGCACCTTCAAAAGCTTTTCGGACGGTGACCTCTTGATTAGGCCCACCATACTTCAAAATAGCATCCTGGATAACACAAACAACAGAAGAAAAAAGATAACAACAAGCTTAATAGCTATCATTTCAGATAAAAAAATGATGGCAAACAAGCTTCTCACACCAAGAAAAAAAGATACTTACACCAATATGGGGGAAAAATAATGCCTCCCAGAAATGGTAGGATGTCGTTCTTCAAAGAGCAAGCGGCAAAAACAGGGTATGATGAAGTTATCAACTTCTCCATTAGGCATGAAAGACACTCCCAGAGACTGATAACTACAATGCACCTTGGGGTATGACACACCCGAGTTCCTGCAAAAAACAAATAAAAAGCAACCCATATTAAAAGATAATTAGAACTGTTTACAAGAATAGATACATACACTACACTGCATAAAAAAACTTACTTCTTGATAGGACTGTGTGCAAGTTCAACGATAGCTGAGTAGTTGATGATGTCTTCTTCAGACACAGGGAATCTTTCATTACTCTGCAGAGGAGGATTCTGCCCAGTGACAAGCCAGTTCACAAACTTATACTTGGGGAGTACTTTGGTTCTGGGGACATCCTGTGCACTCTTGGAAGTTCCTTCAGCTTGAACATCAGGTGCATTATGTTGGAAAGTCGACACACCTTTCACTCCATTCTGTTTGGGAACCATCATGTTGTTGTAAAAGGTGTCTGTTTTCTTTGACATCTCAGCACATCTTTTCTGTAAATCATTGGAACCAACAGTACGAACAACCCCAACATTCACATCCTACATTGAGAACAAAAAAGACCAGAAATAGCAGAAGCCGTGTAAAGCGCAAAAACATCTGGTAAAGATAAACCAAAACAAAACCTTAAAAAAAGACAGATATACTTACCAAAGAGGGATCCGGAGGAAAATCCGCGATTAGGATCGGAACTTGTTTTGATCCAGTTTTCTGAGGACCATTCAATCTATTCAACTTGAAACCTTCAGTTGCAGGCTGTATTACACGAATAAAAACAGAGTAAGACACAGCTAAAAAAAGAATAAAGAATTACAACAAAAACTATAAAACAGGAATGAACGGTTTATGAGCGTAAAAGAAACCCATACCTCCATGCAAGGATAATCAGGGACATCTATAACTGGGTTACTTCCTTTTGGTTTGGCTGGACAAGACATATGTTTGAAGATATTTTCTCCATCTTCTGCGGAAATAGTATTACAGTTCCTTGCCTTCACCTTCTTAAGCGGGAGCATACCAGGGGCTGTTGTACAAAGACAAACACAAAAAGAAAAGGAATACAAATAAAGTTATCTATATGGGACACATGAAAAAAAGATGAGAAAGAAAGAACAAACAACACCCCAGCAAAAAGTAAAAAGAAAAGTTACCTGTCGAATGAGTACGACCATCCACAACTTTGGTTATGAAACACTCAGGAGTGACTGCAAAAAAAACACAAAAGATGGATGAGAATAATAATATTAACTCTACATAACAAGGCAAAAAAGAGGGCTCCCAGATTAACCTGGTTCAGGGCTTCTTTTATATGCAGATGCAGCAAGTTTTGCAGGTCCCTGAAGCATGGGAGTTGACTTTTGCTGAAAAAATTCAGACTCAACTCTGCAAGTTGGCTGTTTCTGGTTACCATTGCTCTCATCAGGTACATCATGATTAACAGATGCCTTGCCGTGCAAATGACTTGACTTGCATAAGAAATCAAGCACACTGCTAACTAAATCTTCAAGTTTTCTTTTACTGGTTGCAGACTTGGTAGAAAGGAACTTATCACCAATACTGAGAATACCATCAACTACCTACAAAAATAGACAAAAGATAAAAAAGGGTTGGAACTAAGCTATCATCACATTGGATATGAAAAAACAGCCTCATAATTCTATAAAAAAGGATAGGAAACAAATAAGACAACATAAGAAATATGACCCCAAAAAACATACATCAGACTGGAGTGAGCTAACAAACTGGTCTCGAGCTTTGTTCCTAAAATCAATAGATAATGGAGAGGCACCAGGAGAGAGTCTAGGGACCCCAAATGCATGAGAAGACGACAAGCCCTGATCAGAATCACACAAAAAACACATCAGAGAGCACAACAAAAAACAAACATGAGACATAACAACAAATATAAATCGAAAAGAGCAAACAAAAAACATACATTCAGATGTTGCCCATGGTTCCATGTGTCTTTCAACTGTTTCTTCCCAAACTGTCGTCCACCTTTTCGATCAAGATCTGAGAATGTATTAATCATGTTCCCCCTCCAAACAAGAACCCTAGGATGACACTGGGCAACATTAAGTGTGCCAAAGTCCAAACAATCGAGGTACCGCACCTAGAAAATAGAGATACCGTGAACAAACCATAAAAGAGAAAAATGAAACAGAAAAGAACACAATAGGAGATATAATCACTCACCACTGGCACATAGTTGCACCCAACAGGTGCCTTCATCCTTCTTCCTTTCAATTTGCCAAATGAGCTAAACTCATGAATACTGTTGAGACAGTGGGCGTATACAAACTGACTGAAATCATACCCTCTAGCTGCAGCAGGGTCCTTGAGTATTGAAAGATACTTCCAGTTAACAGACTCACTGACATCGGGGCAGAGAAAACAAGATATAGCAACAGACATGAAGCACACAAAAACATCAAGCTCACTTAACGGATCAGAGCAGCTCAGCTTATTCCCAAAGAAAGTAATGTGAGGCATCTCTGATAACTTGAAATGAGAAAGAATAAATGCCCTGCCATCATCACAATCTAGTGGAATCTGCAGCCCACCTACAGGCAAACCTAGGACAACATGAAAGGTGTCCTTTGATATCTTAGGGACTTCCCACATACTGTCATCTGAGAGCAGTGGGGATCAATACAGTCAGCCACCCATCTGCAAAAGTCTGATGAAATGTGACAACAATCAAACAGAAGGAGACACTGAAACCCGAATTTCTCGATTATTGATCTTTGCTGAGGGGTCAAATTCTTTAAGACTTGCATGAAATACTTGCACCCATATCTAGTAAAAGCACTCTTGCCAACACCATCTGTTTTACTCTTCTTAGCCTACAACAACCGTAACAACAGTTTAAACAAAGGGACCAAAAACAACACCTGAGGGAAAAAAAAGAAGATACATGAAGTGCTAACCTCATAGGGTCCAATCGTATCCTTGCAAAAGTCCGAGAAATTCCTCTTCAAACTATTGACAGCCTGCAAAAAAAATAAAATGGGTTGTTACAGAACACATAAGCCATGCCGCAACAAAACAATTTACAGTAAAAAAAAAGGAAAAGCCCTACAACAAACCTGCTTCATGAAGAAACCAAAAAATGCATCATCTAGGGCTGGATCTCTACTTTCATGGGCTGTTACCTGAAAAAAACACAACAAAAAACAAGATGATAACTTCCGACGATTATCACATAACCACGTATGGTCTATTACAAAAAAAGCAAAGGAAAAAGCAACAGAGATAGACAAAAACTCACATCGTGATCGCTGGAAAGACTATACCCATCATAATTATCACATCCATAATCACTGGAAACACGTTCCGATCTACGCACCATAAAAACTCAGAAGAATCAACATCATGGGCATTTTATCGAGAACAAAAAATAATAACCAAAAATGACTACAAAGCTACAATAACAGAATAGTGCTGCAATAAATAAAGCTAAAACCGATACTATAAAGTTCCAGTACATGACACACAAGCAAACCTGTGTACTCAAACATCTGAAATTATACAAAAAAGCTATGGGTGGAATACCAAATGATGGAGACCCTTATCATGACAGATGCATAAAAAAATAGATTCCAGCAAGTGATATAAAAAGCTCGAAAATGAAAGCTATAACATACTAGTGACGACATCAACAAACAAGCAAATCCCCCAAACATACAAAAGCATCAGCAACAAATAAAACAGAGCACCAACTATGTATGGATTCAGACAAAAACATCAACACAAATCCTACACTACCCATGTGCTGAAGACACATATGGTCCAACACAGCCCCGACGAATCCTTCACACCACCTTCCACGGCAATGAAGGCATACACCTCTAACAACCACGATTCATGAATCCTCTACCAGCGAAAAATAGAAAGCGAATGAAGCAAAATCAAACACATCCACTTCACCCCCAGCCCCTAGGAACACCTACACACGCTCGCCGCGGCGACAAATAAGCTCCCTGAGGTCAGAACACCGCTAACGACGGAATCGAACACCACTAACCCCGCCGCATGCATCCTCCCTCCGACGAAATCAATAACGGAGCCACATCGACAGAGTAACAAAACCATACATGACAGTAGGACATCAGGAGTAATCAGACATGCTCAAAAACTTCCTACAAACTCCTCTAAAATCTAGAGGGAATACATACATCAGGAGTAAAAATACAAATCAACAACAACCCCCAACATCACAACATACATACAACAAGCAGGTGACGCATGCTCAACACGACATTTAGACACCAGCAGTAATCAAACATCCTCGAAAACTACCTGTAAACTCTCCCCTAAAATCAGCACCAAACAGACACAGCAAGCAAAGCATCCGCGTACAAAAGCATCAGCAGCCAAAATACTGGACAGACCCATATGCTACGCTGCCCACTCCGAATGAACAGAGATACAAACGCTCGCCGCCGCGAGCGGAAAATACACGAGGTCAGAACGCCACTGACAAACAGCCACCGCCGGCGACGCCACCTACCACCACGAATCTCCCTTCCTCTGTTCCTCCCCCGACCATCACCGCGAGGACACACAAATCCATTACTAACCCCGCCCTTGAGCAAAATAGAGATACAAAAGCTCACCGTCGCGAAAACAACTACCAGCAAGTCAAACGAACCGAGCAGCCCTGCGCTCACGAACTCGGACTCGGCCGCAGCCGCGGAGAAGATCCGAACAGGGAGCACCAGCACCTCCCAGCTCCACGCCGGCAGGAGCACCGCCTGCGCCACCGCAACACGCTGGGGAGCACCGTCAGCCGTGGAAGGCTCCGGAGCCCGGACAACGACAGCGGGCCACGCCGCGCCGTCCTCCACGACCTCGACCGCCGCCGCCGCCTCCACGAAGCTACCAGGGGCCGCCGCCCGAGATCTCGATCTCCTCTGCCCCGCAGCGAACAGCCGGCTCCGGCCGCGGTGGCGGCGGGCCCCGTTCCCAAATGGGACCCTGGTGGCTTCGAGCCTTCGAGGAGATACCGATCTCCTCTAGCCCATCTTCAACTCCCTCAAAAGAGAGAAAAGGTCTCTCCCAGCATGGCCGCCATCCAGTCTGCCTCCCCGCCTCCCACCAGCGCTCCCGACACCATGTCCATGCACTCAACGGAACTCGTCAGCGGTAAGCACCAGTTCAGCGTCGCCGGTTACAGTCTACACAAGAGGATTGGTGTTGGAAATATCATCAGATCCGGCGCTTTCGAGGTCGGAGGTTATAGTTGGACGATCCAATGCTACCCTGCGGGCAACAGCAAATAAGAAGAAGGGTACTTGTCATTGTTCCTCGAGCTGTTGAGCACTGCTGTAGAAAAGGTCACCGTGAGGTACAGCTTCGAGATCAATGGCCCTACGGGAACTTCGTCCCCGTTCGATAAGGCGCCCGCGTGGGACGACTTCACCCCTAATGAAAAATCATGGGGGTACAAGAAGTTTGTCAAGATAGAGTCTCTCGAGTCCCAGTACTTGATGAATGACTGCCTTACAGTATGTTGCAAGGTCGATGCTCGGAAAGAGTCGAAGACCGGAGCGACCAGATGCTACTCGATCATGGTGCCGCCCTCCGGCATCTGCCAGGATCTTGCGCGGCTCCTGGACAGCAAGCAGGGGTCGGACGTGACCTTTCAGGTTGGAGAGAACGACTACGACGCGCACAAGGTGGTGTTCGCGATGCGGTCGCCGGTCTTCAGCGCTCAGTTCTTCGGCTCACTCGCGGACAAGCCCGGCACCGGTGGTGACCGTTACGTGAGAATCCACGACTTGGAACCCGCGGCCTTCGAGGCTGTTCTCCATTTCATCTACACGGACACCTTGCCGCCTGTCAAGGAAGAAGATGATTTCCTGCTGAGTAGTTCGCATAGAGAAATGATTTGTGATTGGCTTGCAGCGGCGGACCGGTACGACCTGGAGAGGATGAGGCTTTTGTGCGAGAGCGCCCTCAGTGAGACCATCAACGTGGAGAATGCCGCGGACACGCTGGAGCTGGCTGACCGGCACCATTGCCCGCAGCTCAAGGCTTTCTGTGTAGACTACATCGCATCTCCTGGAGTTCTCACGGCTGTGCTGGCAACCGACGGCTACAGAGAGCTAAAGGTTAATTCTCCCTCTGTTCTTGCCGATGTACTGGAGAAACTTGGAAGTTAACGCACAGCAGGACGCCGCAAGACTGCACCACTGTTTGCTAATGGAATCCATTTTGTTGCTCAATGGTTTATCTTTGATTTCTACGAGTCGACTTCTTTGTTAAGGCGTCTTTGATTCATCTGAAAAGTCTGGACAACATAAGAATACAGTTTTTTTTTACTTGAATACAGTTTTTCTTTTCAGTGGCACGTGCAAAGAAAATTTACTCCTACACAGGATGGGCATGGGCGCATGGCGCAAAACTGGCTCTGACTCGGACGGGCAGGTGAACCATGCTAGCCTGGAGGGATTATAGGATGTTTCTCCAAATTGGAGTTTTTGCAGAAAGGAATGGCAATGCGGACATGCATCATGTCCATAGTCAAAGAAGCACCTGGCCGGTACTTCAGAGTTCATATGATAAAGCCCAGCTGGGGGCAACTTAATGATCCCAACATCTTCTGCTCTGACTCTGCTGGTGCTTCTCCTTTTTGGGAGATAATTGCAGAAAACCACCACAATTGGGGCAATCTTCGCAGAAAACCACCGGGATACGATTTTTTGGCAAAGCACCACCAGGATTGAGTCACAACATGGCATGAAGCACTGATTCGCTCGGTTAGGCGCCCTAAGGGTATTTCTGACATGTCAGGACCACTGTCAGCCTTCAAACTTGCCTCAAAAGTGGTGGTTTTCTGCAAAGATTGCCCCTATTATGGTGGGCCCGATATGTCATAAGTACCCTTAGCACGCCTAACCGAGCGAATTAGTGCTTTGTGTCACACTGTGCCTCAGTTCCGGTGGTATTTTGCCAACAATTCGTATCCCGGTTGTTTTCTGCAAAGGTTGCCCCAATTGTAGTGGTTTTCTGCAATTATCTCCCTTTTTGGAAGGGTGTCATCTGGGCAGCCCAAGCAGCAAAAATAGGGTATCAGTGGAAGGTTGGGAATGGTAGAAAGGTGAAGTTCTACCATTGGTTTGGTACCTCCAGTCTTGCAATTCAGTATTGGGAAATCTATGTTATTGCAAATGAACAAACGATTTCCATTGCTGATGTGTGGGATGGTGAACAACTTAAAATCACCTTTCAAAGATGCTTTGATCAAAAGCTGCTCCAGCAATGGCTTGAACTTCTACAAATTGCTCAAACTTTGGATGATTGTCTTATTTGGAAGCTAGAAACAAACAGCATTTACACCATCAAATCTTTGTGTGCAGTTGTGAACTTTAGAGGGATCATGCCCAATAGCCCATTAATATTGCCTCAATTTGGGATGTGAAGTCTTCAAGTCCCTCCTAAGATTCACTTTTTTCTTTGATTGGTTGCTCATAATAAGATACTCACTAGAGATAATCTTGCTAAGAGACAACAGTTGACCACCTCTTATTTGAGTGTGTGGTGGATAGAGCAATTTGGTCAGAGGTACAGAAGCTAACAGAAAATAGTCCTTCTCCCATGAACATGACTAAGATAACTAATATGTGGTCGAATGAAAAGAAGTATCTACTGGAGAATACAATCCATGCTTCCGTGTGTTGGGCCTTGTGGCTTGTGAGAAACGATAGTTTCTTTAACCATACTCCATGCTTCAAGTAGGGAGGAAAAGAGAAGCTGATGTTGATAGTGAATACCATGGAGCACTGAGCTGGTCTTGACAACTGACTCTCGAGAGAGGTGGTGGACAACAAGTGGACGACAACTGATGATCTGAACAAGAAGCTGCAAGAAAGTGCGCTGATGTTGATTGATGATGGTCAGTTCCTGAGGGTGGTTGATCAAGCTTAAGTCTGGGGAAAAGTGTCTCGTGCTGCCCTTCAGAAAGGTGTCGTTTGTCTGCCCTCCTGCGAGAGTGTGCTAGTGCAAAACTTATTTTGCATGCCCTGCACTAATAGGGGTAAAACTTGCTGTAGTTTCGTTTTGCTTCTGCACTGTTGTTGCCAGGCCTGCTTCCTGTAGTGTCCCGTTGAAGATGTAAACTGAATGATGTAGGTGGGGTTTCATTTTAATGGAACCGGGGCGTGGCCCTCTTTTTTTATAAAAAACCTAAATAATACATCGCTGATTAAAAAAATCACTAGCCACTTTATTGTATATTGCTGGGAAAATTTCCATCTTTACACACAGAAAAAAAATCTCTGTTGCTAACCAGAAACAATACATTCTAGCTCTTCATATGTGAAGCTAAGAGTGACACCGACAGGCTTAGAGGCCGAACAAAAAGAATGAGCAAAAAGGCAAACAAATCTGTCTTGGTACGTGAATTTACTATGTTCAGTAGCACCTTGTCACTGTCCAAGCTTCCCCCATATGCCTTTCCGTACTGTTAGGCACTTCAATTTGCCAAACACGAATCCCGACTTTGGAGGATTGCCATCTACAAGAGAGTTCTCGTATATCTCCTTGCATTCTTGTACGACCTAAGGAATGAGTAGGGTATAAGAATCCGTATACCAAATTTTCATGACATGACTTCCATTTTCTGAAAATTAAACCTGAACTTGCATATGTTTAAATGGCACTAGAATAATAATTGTCAAAAAAATCCTTCCAAAAAACTTAATATGACGACCAGCATAGGTCTAGCCTGCAATGGTTCACACAGACAGTCTCACATCAGATGCTTATGATGTGAGAATTAACTTTCTTACCTCCTTGGCTTCTTTCCGTGGAATTCCTTCCCTCAATGCAACAAGCTTCTCAACAACCTCAGACTACATAACAGAGAAGTCATATTGCAGAGCATGACAATAAATGAAAGGAAGGATGAAATATATGCACTATAATAGCATGGGCAATCATTATGCTTGAGAAAATTTACCGGGCAATCTGGTTGGTGTTCCAGAATATTTGTATAAATGAGAGTGAAACTATCCAGACTTTCAGCTGAAGCAAGCTCCCTTAGATCAGCCAGAATTCGTACTCTGTTCTCAACTTTCTGGACCACATTGCAAACACAGCATTTCAGAGAATAGAAGAAATAAAATGTGGGACTATAATTGTAGCAACAGTTGTTTGAATGCAAAATTTATGTTATCCTAAGTGATGTATTGCACCAGAAAATGCATGCACTCAACTATTGCAGGAAATGCTTTTCAATATTCATAACGCCACATGCTGTGGCCACAGGAACTGTAGTTACAAAAATAGTACGAAACTTCCAGCAGTGAGTATACTTACTGTCACATTAGTGTATTCTCTGAAGAAATCCATAAGCACTTCTTCATCCAGCCTCATCCTCTCAACCGTGTCTTCTTTTATGTAGTTTTTCTAAAGGTGCAATTAATGGAAGAGATAAGATGAAATGGAGTGTGAAATAATCAGTGTAATCAGTAAATATGCTATCTGAATCCAGAGCGCAATAGCAACAGCTCATTCCAGAATGATTGTAGAAACACTGCACAGTTCTTCCTTTTGGGATGTTCAATACATTATATGCTCCCAACATCCCTCGAAATCACAAGTACACAGGTATTCTCAATAGTCCTAAGGGAAGTTCTTCAAACCTGACTGAGAAGATGATCAACATATACAACAATTGTTTCCTCTAGGCAAGACTCCACAAATCTTCGAAATGATCTTTCTTCAATATATCTAGACAAATAAACCCAAAAGTTTTACAATTATGAGCAAAAATAAATAAGATGATCATTACAATTTTTGAAACATATCAATTTGGACTTTGTTTCCAGAATTGGTAAACCATGTATGAATATGATTTATGTTGAGATTTCAGAGTTTTGTTGTATATTTAGGTCATAGAAGAAATTTGATGGAGGTGCAATTTTTTTTTAAGTCTCCAAACCAATTCATAAGGGCATAGGTAAAGAACGATAAGCATAAGCCATTGCATTTCTCAGGGGATACCCATCCGCCTCATAACACTTATAGTCTAAACTTACTGTTTCACATCGCCAAAATAATCAGCAAATGTTGCAACCAGATATTCAGTCACCATTCCATCCATCCAGTCTGAAAAAAAAATGAACCACTGTTAGAAAACTAATTGATTCACTAAATAACACTTTGCATACAGCCTTAGAAAAGCAATGCCCAAAGAATTCCTTAAGCTGTTAAACATAAGGAGAAGAGGTAAACAACTATTTGCATACAGCTGCCTACCACAGGCGATGATTGAATAGAGAGGCAACAGCGATAGCAAAATAATTAATACCAGTGAATAAAATATCTGGAGATACATGTCATCATTGTTACTCTCTCTGTTCCATATTAGTTGTCGCTGATATAGTACAACTAACATGGAACGGAGGGAGCATTATGTAAGCATATAAATGTATGAAATATCCCGGTGCTTTTCTGGGTTTCTAGATAAGGCTCTCAGACTCTCACAACACCAACAGGAGCTGCTTGTGTTTTAAATTCCAAATTTGAAAAAAAGAAGGAAATAACTCAAACAAAGGGCACATGGGAAGGCATAATTTGTTACCGAAATACTAACAATGAATTACCTTTTTGGTAAACCTTTGCAAGCAAATCTTGCACGCCTGGGTCTTCAAAAATAACACCAACAGTCTGAAGGACCGCCTCCTGTCGAAAGAATCAAGAACTTTAGTTAGAGCTACAGATGCGGCCATATCAAATAACATTGCTTGGAAGATTAACCAGCAAAAATTGGCCAATTCACACAACATTTGAGGCAAGACAGCTGAGTCAATGTGTGCACACCACTCTTAGCACCTGTCTCTCGGACAGTGATGGACAGCGACTTGCCAGAAACCAGTGTTGACAACTAAGAGTTTACCAGTTCAGTGCTTGTTTTTAGTATTCAATATTTAACTAGCTTTTCTAGAACCTTGGCAAGGTAATGTGGTTAATAGAGTCCTTAAAACATAATCAGGTGGCTCAGCAAGGGTCTTTTTTCATTACCTCCCCACTTTGTGCCAGAGTGTTTCAGTTTCTATACAATCCCGTAAAGTATTATTGTAGTATGTATAAAAAAGGATCTTGGTAACAGTACCACAACAGCAAGCAGTTAAGGAGTGTATGAAACGCCCAAACGGAAATTTTCAACTAGCCCATAGCAGGATCTGAAAACTTCACCACCAAACATTATTTACAAACTTCCTTAGGTACAAGTCGTAACAATGTATGCAATTAAGCAATCAGTGTAGAGTAAACATCAGACACCTCAAGAAATAATTTCACACTGATCACAAGGCTATTTCTGAAACCTAGCACTAAGGTTAATTACACAGTTATACTTAATACATATATATTGTATCTTATGGATGTAGATTGTAGAACAAACCTTGGCAACCTCAAGAAATCCTTTGCAAGTGTCTTCAAAATTAACCTGCAAAACTGAAATTAATTTTCCCATCTAGAGCCTAAAATTGCTTAAGGTGTGCAAATGGAAAGAAATATAAATTGCAATACCACAACTAAGCCTTTCCCAAGCAAGTTGGGGTAAGCTAGAGATGAAAAAAATGCAATGGTAACACAGATTTTCAATTCTAGGTTGTCCTCAACTTCTGAATTCAACTAACACTCCCACTTTCCCAGTCTTAGCGCCTTACAGAAAATCCCAAAAAGTGCCCTGACCAGTAATCTGCTCAGCTCCCAGCACAGACCAGATTTATCCAACTCAGTTTGCTTGCAAGCATTGCATATATCTAGTAGTCTGCATATATGTAGGATACTAGAATACAAGTTTATTATATGAGTTATGGTCCATAAAAATGTTCTACCTCCAGTCTGAAAAACTGTTGCCTTAGCTCAATGCACATAGATTTTGAAACTAAGTATTTATACTTGAATTTTTTACATAGCTGGATCCTGTTGGTTGTGGGCTGTCTCTGACAACACCATGGTGGTAAAAATTGTCACAAAACCCATGTGGTCTTCAATTTGTAATCCAAAACCAACTTCCTAGACATCATCTATTTTAGACTGGAGAAAGTTACTCAAGTATAGGCACCCACACGATCTCCCCAATCCCCATAAGATTAATACAAATGATCTACTTTCTGCTTTCTACACCCCGAAATCAAATTTTGAATTAGTTTGGATGGTTTTTTGTTTATTGATCCTTGCCAGGAAGAATAGTTCCTACTAGGAAAGTTGCCACAAAACCCATGTGGTCTTCAATTTGTAATCCAAAACCAACTTCCTAGACATCATCTATTTTAGACTGGAGAAAGTTACTCAAGTATAGGCACCCACACGATCTCCCCAATCCCCATAAGATTAATACAAATGATCTACTGTCTGCTTTCTACACCCCGAAATCAAATTTAGAATTAGTTTGGATGGTTTTTGTTTATTGATCCTTGCCAGGAAGAATAGTTCCTATTCCTACTAGGAAAGTGAACCCTGTGGTTTGCGGGTTCTGATAGTGTGGATGCCTGGATACCATTTTCACTCAGTAAAGTGAAACACAGATAATTTAATGATGTATATGACTGAAAAGTGAAAACACATGAAGTCGTCTCCAGACAAGTTTGAAAACGTGAAAGAATGTCATCTAAGAGGATCAGGCTTAACGACTCATTTGCACCTGTTCAGCATAGTTCTCTGGAAGTGCTTCCAGCGTGCTGCTACTTAGCTCTGATGAAAGTTCGTAGCAACGCAGGTTGTTGTTAATCTGCTCAGATAATACAAGGAACACATATTAAGATACGAAGGGTTGAAAAAAAATATAGCATGACCTAAGCACTAATGTTGACATGGAGACATGGAGCGACAAAATATACATACTAATGTTGAAAAATGTTGGACTGTACATGGGCTGTGTTCTCTACTGCAGCCTATCTACCTATTCTGGCCCATGTGGCCCATTAACTCAAGTGACCCAGAGAGGTATATAAGTGAAGCTGGCTGCCTGGAAACCCTAAGACTCAAGACACACACTGTTGTGGCTGCTGCTCCTAGGTTAGCTACTCTCAACTTCTATATGGTATCAGAGCCACCGGCGACGGTGGTGGCAGCGCCGGCGACAATCCGGGCGGAGATGAGCGTGCTGCTGTGGTAGATCTGAAGGAGGCTGAAGGCAGTGGTGCTTGTGGGGAAGTTCTGCTGTTGAGAGTGAAGATGGGGGACGTGACGAAGGTGCTTGAGCAGCTAGTTAACCTGCTAGTTGCAAAGAAGGAAGATGAGGCTTCTTCTGAGGAAGGTAGGCAGGCAAACCCATGGGGGGAGGTGCAGTATAAGCTTGAACTCATGCCAAATGAGATCAAGCTGGAAGGGGTAGGAAATTACCTCAGTTGGTCCAGGAGAGGGATGTTGATTCTGAGGACGAAATCAATGGAAGGGTATGTGCTGGGAACGGTCAACGAGCCTGAAGACAAGATTGGGCAAGAATGGAGGAAGTGGAATGCTACAGATTCACTAGTCCTCACTTGGCTGTTGAATTCACTCACACCGGCTGTGGCTGCATCTGTGGAAGCTCTTGCCACATCAATGGAGGTATGGGATGCTCTGTCCAAGATGTACTCTGGCAAGGGAAACGTCATGCTGATTTCCCAGATTGAAGATACAATACATGATCTGAAACAAGATGACAAAACTCTGATGGCATATGTGGGAGAGCTGAAACATGCATGGGCAGATCTAGATCATTTTGCCCCCTTGGTGCTGCCTCATTCTGAGTGTGTGGCAGCAGCGAAGAAGTGGATTGAGGACAGACGAGTGCTGAAATTCTTGAAGGGACTGAATCCTGCATTTGAGGGCAGAAGAGCTGCACTAATGCATCTTCCTCAACTGCCCACTTTGGAAGAAGCCATTGCAGCTATGGGACAGGAAGAAACGAGGCTGAAACAGGTTGAGAAAGGGGAGATGGTTTCTAAACCAGCTTACTATGTTTCTAATAGGCCAGACAACCGTGATTGTCACAATTGCGGAATTAGAGGACACATAAGTTACAACTGCACTGCTCCAAGACGTGGCCAAGGCAGGGGGTATAGCCGAGGAAGTTACAGGGGCACTAGAGGCAGGAATGCGGGGTACTCTAATTATCAAGGGAGTGCTCGTGCCAACATGTCAGTCATGGATGAAGGATCATCATAGGCTAGTTCAGGCCAGAATGAAATGAAGAAGGGGAATCAGGCAACAGATGCCAGCTTTGGACAATTTGCACACTTTGTCTACACCGATGAAGGTAAAACTGAAAGTGCAACTCTAGCTACACATAGATTAAATTCAGAATGGATACTAGACTCTGGGGCATCCAAACATGTTGCTGGTTGCATTGGAGAGTTCGAGTCATATAAGCAATTTCCTTCCATGCATCAAGAAACAATTCAAACTGCTGATGGTACAGCCCAGAAAATAGAAGGAACAGGAATAGTTCAATGTACACGAAATATTAAGCTATCATCAGTCTTGCATGTACCTGCATTCCCTGTGAATTTACTCTCTCTGAGTGCGCTGGTTGACCAGATAGACTGTCGGGTAATCGTTGACAGATACGTATTCTTTATACAGGAGAGGCTGAGTGGAAGGAAGATTGGCACAGGAACCAGGCGTAGAGGTCTTTGGTACATGGACCGTGATGAATCAGACAAGCTTGGAGGTTCAGCTCTTGTTGCAGCGCTGGTGGGGCTGGTGGAGAAGGAGAAACTTGCTATGATTCATCATTGTCGAATGGGACATGTAGCTTTTGATAAAATGAGTAAAGCCTTTCCGGATGTAATGAGTGAAGTTGATAAGAACAACCTTAAGTGTGAAGCATGTGAGTATGCTAAACACACAAGAACCACCTATGTGAGTAAGGGGCTGAGAAATATATCCCCGTTTATGCTTGTGCATTCTGATGTGTGGACATGCCCCATTGCATCTATTAGTGGGATGAAGTATTTTGTGACATTTATTGATTGCTATTCTCGAATGACTTGGGTGTACCTCATGAAGCATAAGGATGAAGTGCTATCTTGTTTCCAGAATTTTTGTGCATATGTTAAAACTCAGTTCAAGGTGCAGGTTCAGATGCTCAGATCTGATAATGGAACAGAATACATCAATAAGAGATTTGGGGGGTTCCTATCTGATCAGGGTATTCTACATCAGACATCATGTCCAGACACTCCACCTCAAAATGGAGTGGCAGAAAGGAAGAACCGCCACATTTTAGAAGTGGCTCGATCATTGATGTACACCATGAATGTCCCAAAATTTCTCTGGAGTGAGGCAGTGATGACAGCTACGTTTCTTATTAACCGCATGCCATCAAGAATACTAAATATGAAATCTCCTTGTGAATTGTTGCTGGGTGAGAACAAGTTTGTGGTTCCACCCAAAGTGTTCGGCTGCACTTGCTTTGTTCGTGATCATAGGCCCTCGGTGACAAAGCTTGACCCTCGGGCTGTTAAGTGCATCTTCATTGGCTATCCTGCTGGACAACGCGGATACAAATGCTGGAATCCTTCCGAGCGGCGTACATTTGTAAGTCTTGATGTTACTTTCTGGGAGTCTGAACCCTTTTATGGTGAGAAAACAGATTTGAGTTCTATCTTTGAAGGACTTGACCAGCCGACTAACCCTACTGGTCAAGAGGGGGAGAATGCAAGCAGAAGCAGCGATGGTGCCAGCAGCTCTGCTGGACAACAACATGAACAACTTATTGTTGGGTCCATACCACTTGTTATTCCAGACGAAGTAAGAAGTTGGCCAAAACCAAATGAAGAACATGCAACACGTGTGTACTCGCGACGTCCAAGGATAGAACCACAGGGGAGCAAGAGAAACAATTACAGGGGGAGTCTCGTGTTGTTGAGCAACAACTACAGGGGGAGTCTCAGGTTGGTGAGGATGATTTACCAGAAGAAAATGTTGAGCCTGAGCCTGAGTTGACAGAAGAAAGTTCAGCTGGCACCACAGTGGCGTCACTGGATTTGCCTATTGCTTTGAGGAAAGGGAAACGTGCAGCTACGTTGACAAGAACTGATAGAGCAGGCTTGGCGCACAGCATCGATAATTACGTGTCATATGATGCTCTGTCTCCTTCATACAAGGCATTCGTTGCATCTCTCCAATCTGCTACAATTCCAAGAGATTGGAAGGCAGCCAAGCAGGATCAGAAGTGGTTTGCTGCTATGAAAGAAGAATTGGATGCACTGAGGAAGAACAAGACCTGGGAACTGACTAGTCTTCCTAAAGGAAAGAATGCAGTCAGCTGTAAATGGGTGTATACCGTGAAGCAAAGTCCTGAAGGGAAGATAGAAAGGTATAAAGCAAGATTGGTGGCTAGAGGATATAGTCAAACGTATGGGATTGACTATGATGAAACCTTTGCTCCTGTGGCAAAGATGAACACAGTAAGGGTCTTGATTTCATGTGCAGCAAACTTTGGATGGCCATTACATCAGCTGGATGTAAAAAATGCTTTCCTTCATGGAGATTTACAAGAAGAAGTTTACATGGAAATTCCTCCAGGCCTAGCTTCAGCTGAAACTGAAGGTAAAGTGTGCAGGTTAAAGAAGGCGCTCTATGGGTTAAAACAATCACCTAGAGCTTGGTTTGATCGATTTAGAAGAGCTGTGTGCGAGATGGGATATGGACAGTGTAATGGTGACCACACTGTATTCTATAGACATTCAACCGAGAAGATCACAATTCTAGCCGTCTATGTAGATGATATTATAATCACAGGAGATGATGCCGTGGAGATAACAAGGGTGAAGAGCTGTTTGAGCAAAGCCTTTGAAGTCAAAGATCTTGGACAGCTTAGATACTTTCTTGGAATAGAGGTGGCAAGGTCACGGAAGGGGATAGTCCTATCGCAGCGCAAATATATCTTGGATCTTCTCAATGATATGGGAATGATGGAATGTCGTGCCGCTCCAACACCCGTGGATCAAAACCAGAAAGTAACTGCTCAATCCGGTGAATTAGTGGACAAGGAAAGATATCAAAGGCTGGTGGGAAGGCTGCTGTACTTATGTCACACAAGACCAGATATTGCATATGCAGTTGGCGTAGTAAGCAGATATATGCATGAACCAAGAGAAGGGCATATGGACGCTGTCCATCGAATCTTAAGATATTTAAAAGGAACTCCAGGGAAGGGATTATGGTTTCAAGCAAATGGGCATCTAATATAGTGATGCGGATTGGGCAAGTTGTCTGGATGATAGAAGATCAACCTCTGGTTACTGTGTTTTTGTTGGAGGAAACTTGATCGCATGGAGAAGTAAGAAACAAGCTGTAGTATCAAGATCAACTGCAGAAGCTGAATATAGAGCCTTGTCTCTAGGATTAAGTGAGATGCTATGGGTAAGAAATCTTCTAAGTGAATTAAAGGTCCTAAAAGAAGGACAACTGAATGTTTGGTGTGACAACAAGTCTGCAATCTGCATTGCAAATAACCCAGTCCAGCATGACAGAACAAAGCACATTGAGATTGACAGATTCTTCATTAAAGAGAAGCTCGATGCTGGAATTATCAAGATTGATCATGTGAGCACAGGGCAGCAAATTGCTGATTGTCTGACGAAAGGTTTGGCTCCCAAAGAGTGTGATCGTGCCTGTGACAAGATGGGAATGATCGACATATATCACCCATCTTGAGGGGGAGTGTTGGACTGTACATGGGCTGTGTTCTCTACTGCAGCCTATCTACCTATTCTGGCCCATGTGGCCCATTAACTCAAGTGACCCAGAGAGGTATATAAGTGAAGCTGGCTGCCTGGAAACCCTAAGACTCAAGACACACACTGCTGTGGCTGCTGCTCCTAGGTTAGCTACTCTCAACTTCTATTAAAAAAACGCACCAAAGCACACAGTGATTCCAAACCGACATCAGAAGCTGGCTCCTCAAGTCTTTGCCTCTCAGCTGCTTGAAAATCAAGCATGACCTATGAAGGAATCAAAGAGTATGGCATATTTCAGTAATTTAGTTGAAACCGCACAAAGCAAAGCAGAGCAAAACAGTGGGACTAAAATAATCTAGAACGGAAACTGCATTATACCTGAATAACTGCAAGAGCAATACGATAAAGCATGACATCTGTGCTATTTTCTCTAACTATCTGCACTTGCTCTGTCAATATTCTGAATAAATCTACAGCTGCAGGTGTATATAGTTTTCCATCTTCTGTACTCTTTGGTGGTTGTGTTTTATCAGCCTCCAAAATGTTAGTGTACCATTTCTACAGAAGCAAAAGGAGTATAAATAATCATGATTAAGGTCAATTTGAATTCGAGGGCTAAAATTAGTACCTTAGTTGTTGCCTGCATACGCTCTACATACATATTCATGAGGGGGTCCAACGCACCACTTTCTGAACAAACTTGGGCAAGAGACTCGTCCACACCAAGGCCAATAAGATTATCTTGATATTGCACAATCCAACCTGTTACCTGCAGTAAGCAACCGGTTAATGCGCTTACACTATAAGAGAATACAACAAACAGAAACAATATACTGACAAGTGTTCATCTCATGAAGAATAAATATAACATAATAACACAATGAACATAAAAATCACACACCTTTAATATATTTATATTTTGAATATCATTTGCTCTTTCACTGAGAAGTCTTAGCATCTGAATGAACCTTTCGGTATATAGATTTACAAGGAGTTGGAAAATTTCATATCTGTGTAGAAATAAGAATACCCATAAAGTTAGTGAAAGGTACAGAGAATATTAGCGGTCAATGAGATGTCAAAATAATCAAGAAGGAATAATGAAACCAAGCCACCGATATTTCATACAAGGAAAAACATGTTCTTCACCTGTGAAACTGTGATGTACTTCCTCTATTCCAAATTAAAATTTCTATTCCAAATAAGTTTGGCAAGCCCATAGAAAAATGTGTGCTAATATGTACAACATCAAATAAAGAAACCAATTTGGTGTTGTAGATGTTTATATATTTTTCTCTATACTTGGTCAAACTTAAAGAAGTTTAACTTATGACAGAGCTACAACTTCAATTAATTTGAAATGGAGGGAGTAACTTTAAGCAATTGATGTATTGAAAAGTTGGAATGCAACACATATTTTGAAGCACCCCATTAGTAAATTAAAGAGATATATAGTATGGCCTATGACAGGAGCCTTCGACATATATTTGTCTTGTTAATTGTTGTAGCAAACACTATATTAATATCTTGTGCACATAAGACAAATAGTTCTGGAAATCTCTTCCAAGGATAAGTATATTTGTAATACCATTGTCATACCTAGGAGGGAAACATGGTGCAACATAGTCATAGATATCGCCAAGCTCATCACCAATCTGTATTGCATCAGGAGCAGAAAGATGATCCTTATGTAAGTCAGCAGCTATTTGTCAAGACCCATTTTGCAGAATAAGTAGGATTAAGGTATATTGGTAGAGAAGACAATTTACACAAATTGAGATCATCTAGATCAAATGAGTGGTAAACTATTGAGCCAAAAAATGTACACAGTGATGCGTGATTACCAATGAACTTGTAATACTTAAATTTCTCAACAGCCACGCCAGTCTCTTTTTAAATTCCTTAGGAAATAACAAGTAAACATACAATGGAAATGAATAGGATAGTTCACTGTTGAGGTTTTTAGGTCCACGAGTCGAGTAGCTGTCGCATCTGCTACGAAAATAGTCGTGACTAATCGACCAAAGTTGAACTGACTAGTCAAAGGGGATTCTGTCACGTACACACATTTAAAAACCACCCAGCAATATCATCTCAAACTCTCAGGGGGTTTAACTTAAAGGAATTGGGAACTGCAGGAGTGCATTGGGGGGTAGTTTTCTCTCTCTCTATTATGCTGTGGTTACTATAACAAGTGTAGAAGTCAGACTACTTACTGCCTTAGCTTCCTCCAGAGCTTCCATAAAATCTTCTGAGAAAACAAGCTGTGTGATCAAATCATTAGCAACTGCTGGAAATGCAAGGATAGTGGGTAAGGAGTAAAGCACACAACAAAATCTTTAATCCAGGATCATGGTGTGCTACCTCAGTGAGCAATTTGTTGAAGCGGGCCTCAACAGCCTTCCCTATGCACTCATAACATTTGTCCTTGTAGCCCTTTCCCTGGATCTTTGATTTCTCTTGGGTGCCATTTCTTGGGGTAGATGCTGCCCCTGCACCTTTTCTGCCACAGTGAGCCAAATAATTAGCAATCAATAGGAGAGAAGCTGGTGAAATAAGGAGTAGTAGTATGTCGATTACACCCACACAGTGGCTCCAGAAGATAACCATTACAAGAAAGAAGAAACAATGTTGTGTGAAATATTGTACGACAGCTCGAGTTAATTGATCTGTGAACCCATATATAGGCAGTCTGCAGTTCTAACTACATGTAAAGGTCAAGAAGAAGAGGTAAAGGTGCGATGGGAGAAACCTGAGGTAGGCTGGGTAAAATTAAATGTAGGCTAGCTTTGTAAAGGAGGAGAATAAAGGTTCGTGGGGAGCTGTGCTTAGAAGTAATTCTGCGAATACCATCTTATCAGCTTGGGGGCCAATCCCTACTTGCCCAAATTCCGAACCTGCTGAGGCTGTAGCTGGTCTACAAGGGATCAAGTCTATCCTTTCTATCTCTGCTAAACCAGTACATGTGGAGCTTGATTGTGCATCAGTTGTGCAGGAGATTAATAATTCAATGTCCAGCAAATCAGCCATTGCAGGTATTGTAAAAGTGATAAAGGGGTTGGTGCATCAGTTTTGCAGGAGATTAATAATTTGTTGGGAGTCCTGTGTTGTAATGTGTGGGTTGTAGAGGGGCAAAGTGTAAAGAGGAGCTTGTATATATCTTTACTGAAGTAATGAAAGAATGAGTGAGACTCTTCCAGAAAACTCACTGACCTTCTCCATCGGAACCCTGTTCCTCAGCTGCGATTGAGTTCGATCCATCGACATGGTATCAGAGCGAGGTTGGCCAGCCGTCCCGAGCTCCGGCCAGTGGTGATTTGGTGGCGCTGGATGGTGGCGGAAGTAGTGTGCTCCAGTTTGGGGATTTTCTGATTTGGGGATTTGCCGGTGAAGAGGAGGCACTGAGTCTGGGTCTGCCGGTGGAGGCAGCGCCAGAAGAAGTGCAGGAGGCGTACGTGGTGTGCAGTTTCTCCAAGTTGAAGGCATCGGTGGCGGCCGGCCGGCGGCTGGTGCGTGTGCGGGCAGGAGAAAGCGTGAGGGCTTGAGGAGGAGAGTAGAGACAGGGCAGCTAGGAGTGAGCGTGCACTGCAGCAAGGTGCAGCTAGGTCCCTGAGGAGGAGAGGCGACTGCAGGAAAGGCGTCGAGCCTTGGAAGCGGCTGGCAGCGTGCATCCAGCGAGAGTGTGGTGGTAAGCTCCAGGAGGAGATTTGGGTGCTGATTTCTGGAAGCTCAGAAGATGACCGGCGAAGGTGGTGCTCCCTCGACCGTCACTGCTCCTGAACTTGCTGCGATACTGCAAGCCATGGATGAGAAATACAAAACTCTGTTTGATGCTCTTAGCAAACAGGGAGGAGGATCAAGACCAGAGGCTGAGGCCAAGGAAGAAGTACATCCACTTCAAATGCCTCTTGTGAAACTTGAGGGATCCGAGAGCTATGCGAGCTGGGCTGAGCACGCCGAGACAATCTTGGTGTCGAGAAAACTTGAAGGCTATATACTGGGCACAATTGAGAAACCGGCAGAAGAAGGCTCAAAGGAGGGGCAGAAGTGGAAGATGACTAATGCCCTGGTAAGAGCATGGCTATTGAGTTCTCTTTCTCCCCAAATTGCCAAACAGGTTGAGAGGATTAAGGAGGTGTCTGAAATTTGGCGCCTTCTAAAAGGAACTTATTCTGGAGTTGGAAACGAGATGTTGGCATGTAGAATTCAGAGGGAGGCACAAGAGTTACGTCAGGGTGAGAAGTCCGTAGTTGAGTATGTGTCGGAGTAAAAAGGTTGTGGAGTGATCTTGATTACTCGGACCCGGTTGAAATGGAGTGCAGCAAATGCATTGAAAAATTTAACAAGTGGACTGAAAGAAGGCGTGTTAGAGATTTCTTGAATGGTCTGCATCCCAGGTTTGAAAACCGGAGAGCTGCACTATATGGTAGTGGCAAATTGCCAAGTCTGGAGGAGGCGATTTCTGCAGTTGTGAGTGAGGAAACACGTCTAAAACTCGAGGAAGTTGAGGCAGCCGGACAAAGTGTGTCACAAAAACGCTCAGCCTTTCTCGTAGCGGGATCTGAAAATTATCAGAGGGCTGGTCAGGAAAGGAAGTGCTTTGAGTGTGGTGACCCGGGACACCTAAAGGCAGCATGTCCACAATTGATTGGGGGAACCCGTGGCAGAGGCCAGGACTGGCGTGGTAGAGGCCGCGGGCGACCTTTTGATGCCCGTCGTGGAGGTCGTGGAAGAGGTGTGCATCCACCAGGAAGGGCGAACATGTGCACTGTTGTTGAGTTGGCTGCTGATGAGTTAGAGAGGTGGCGTCAATTCAAGAATCTGAGCCTTGGTGCTGGACAGTCTTCGGAAGCACCAACGACATCGTCATCAGCAAATTTCTCCGGTAACTTCTCTTATGCTACAAACTATGGTGATAATCTCACAACAAGTGCACAATGGTTAATTGATTCTGGTGCCTCTAGTCATATGACCGGCTCTAATAGAGAGCTTTGCAATTATATTCATGATCCAAAAAGGGGGAGTGTAAGATTGGCTGATGGTTCTACACAAGTGGTTGTTGGGTCTGGAATGGTTAATTGCAGCCCGAATATTTCCCTTTCTTCTGTGTTGCATGTTCCGTCATTTCCAATTAATCTCTTATCAATAAGCTGCATCACCAATGAACTAAATTGTGCTGCTATATTCTTTCCTACGTGGTGCATATTCCAGGAACTTGGGACTGGAAGAAGGATTGGGACGGGGAGCATGCGTGATGGACTATATTACTTAGACAGAAATATCTCGCCTAGAGTGGCTGCTGCAGTTTCTACCTCACCACTAGAAGAACTTCTACTCCAACACCGTCGGTTGGGACATCTATCTTTTGCTATTTTGGGTCGACTATATCCTAGTTTGTACTGTAATGTTAGTAAGGAAAAATTGGTATGTGATGCATGCCAGTTTGGAAAGCAAACTCGGAGCTCTTATTTGCCATCTGATAATAGAAGTAATGTTCCACTCCAAACTATCCATTCAGATGTATGGGGTCCTAGTGGAGTGGTGTCTCTAAATGGATATCGCTACTTTGTCACGTTTATTGACTGCTGCACTAGAACTACTTGGGTTTATGTCCTGCGAAATAAGAGTGATGTGTTTCAGTGCTTTATAGATTTCCATAATTTGATTAAGACTCAATACAATGCATGTGTCAAGATACTTCGTACCGACAATGGTACTGAGTATGTGAATAATGAGTTCGATGATTATTTATCAAATTATGGAATTATACATCAAACCACCTGCCCTGGTACTTCTGAACAAAATGGCCTCGCAGAGAGGAAAAATAGGCATATACTTGAAATTGCACGGTGTATAATGTTTGCCATGAATGTGCCTAAATTTTTGTGGACTGAAGCAGTGATGACTGCAGCATATTTGATGAACAGGATGCCATCAAGAGTACTTGATTACAAGACACCAATTGAGTGTCTTACAGGGAATACTACTTATGTAGTTCCTCCAAAAGTATTTGGATGTACATGTTTTGTGAAGGATTATAGACCTTTGGTTGGTAAACTAAATCCAAAGGCATTGAGGTGTATATTTGTGGGGTATTCCGGGAAGCAGAAAGGTTATAAGTGCTGGTGTCCATCTGCAAGGAGGATGTTTGTGAGTATGGATGTGGTATTTAGAGAGCATGAACCGTTTTATGGGGAGGCAACTGATCTAAGTGATGTATTCCCTGATTTATTGTCTAATAATATTTCTGGTTCAGATTGCGAGACAGGGGGAGATAAGGTGGAGAAAGACAATCATGAAGCATCCCGTGAGGTGGTGATTGGAGCGATACCAACTGAAGACATGAACACAATAGAGATCGAGCAAGGACATGGAGAGGGGGAGCCACAAGGCTCAGTTAATAGGGATTTACGGTGGTTAAAACCAAATGAAGAACAAAATCCACAAGTGTATACACGAAGGAACAAGGCTGGAGAGAAACAAGCTCAAGGTGAACAGCTCCTACCTTTGGGACATGACTCTGAATCCCAAGTACAAGTTGACTCGCATGATTCAACTTCACATGAAGGTATATTCCCCTCTCGATATGATGACCTAGATGTCCCTATTGCCCATAGAAAGCAACCTCGCAATACAGCAGGAAATTTGCCTTCAAAATTGTCCCAATATGTCGTCTCCAATCATGTTTCATACTCATTAGTTGGTTCAGAGTATAGATCATTTATAGCTGCTCTAGACTCCACAGCTTCTGTGCCTCATGACTGGCAAGAAGCAAAGAAAGATCCTAGGTGGAGAGCAGCAATGCTGGAAGAAATGGCAGCACTGGATAAAAATAATACATGGGTTCTTACCACAGTCCCTGTAGGAAAGAAAATTGTGGGTTGTAAGTGGGTGTTCACTGTGAAACAAACACCTGAGGGGAAGGTAGAAAGGTATAAAGCTTATGGAGTGGATTATGACAAAACATTTGCTCCAGTAGCAAAAATGAATACCATTAGAACAATGATATCAATTGCAGCAAACCGCAAGTGGAAACTATTTCAATTGGATGTTAAAAATGCATTTCTTCATGGAGAACTACAAGAAGAAGTGTATATGGCTATTCCTCCAGGATTCAATAGTAGTGAAACCGAGGGTAAAGTGTGCAAGCTGAAAAAATCTCTTTATGGCCTAAAACAGTCACCGAGAGCGTGGTTTGGGAGATTACGTAAGGAGATTTGCTTCCTGGGATATCAGCAAAGCAATGCAGATCACACACTTTTCTTTAAGCATCGTAGTGGTAAGATTACTTTACTTGCCGTGTATGTTGATGACATTGTGATAACAGGAAATGATGATGAAGAAATCAAGTGTCTAAAGAAGACTTTGGCAAAATCATTTGAAGTAAAAGACCTGGGATATCTGCATTACTTCCTGGGAATAGAAGTTGCTTATGGTGCTCAAGGTATTTATCTATCACAGCGAAAATATGTTCTTGATTTACTTGTTGAAACTGGGATGCTTGAGTGTATACCAGCTAGTACACCGATTGAACAAAACCATGGGATTATCGCAGACTCTGGTGAGCCTGTAGATAAGGGGAGATATCAAAGATTAGTTGGGCGTCTAATCTATTTATCACACACAAGGCCGGATATAGCATATGCAGTGAGCATAGTAAGCAGATACATGCATGATCCTAGGTCTGGTCATCTGAATGCCGTGAACAGAATTCTACGATATCTCAAAGGTTGTCCGGGAAAAGGCATCTTGTTCTCAAATCATGGACATTTGAGAGTAGAAGGTTACACCGATGCTGATTGGGCAGGATGTTTGGATGATAGAAGGTCCACATCGGGTTACTGTATGTTTATAGGTGGAAATCTGGTTAGCTGGAGGAGTAAAAAACAGAGTGTAGTTGCACGGTCTACGGCAGAAGCGGAGTTTAGGGCAATGGCCTCGGGTTTATGTGAGTTAATGTGGCTAAAACTCTTACTAGCGGAACTCAGATTATGTGATAATACACCTCTGCAACTATATTGTGATAACCAGGCCACTATCAACTTGATAAATAATCCTGTCCACCATGACAGGACAAAACATGTTGGAATTGATAGACACTTCATCAAAGAAAAACTAGATGAGGGAACACTTCAAGTTGGGTTTGTCAAAACCGTAGATCAACTTGCTGATGTATTAACTAAAGGTGTGAGTGTCTTAGTGTTCGAAAAGCTATGTAACAAGATGGGGCTCATAGATATATTTGCCCCATCTTGAGGGGGAGTGTTGGGAGTCCTGTGTTGTAATGTGTGGGTTGTAGAGGGGGCAAAGTGTAAAGAGGAGCTTGTATATATCTTTACTGAAGTAATGAAAGAATGAGTGAGACTCTTCCAGAAAACTCACTGACCTTCTCCATCGGAACCCTGTTCCTCAGCTGCGATTGAGTTCGATCCATCGACATAATTCAATGTCCAGCAAATCAGCCATTGCAGATATTGTAAAAGTGATAAAGGGGTTGCTTCAAAGCCTTCCTAATTCCAAGGTTAGTAAGATAAGATCTGGCAATGGTGTTGTGCACAAGTAAGATAAGTTCTGTTAGGATTGATTCCACCCTATGTGGTGGATGCGATCGATTGTAATTTGAACTCTGTTGATTGATTAATAAACTATAGGTATATGTGAAATAGTCCATCGTAAAATGGCCGTCAGGACAATATGCTACAATGGCTGACATGTTTCCTGCCCCCTTTACAAGTCATGAATTCATTTACTGGATTGAAGGTTGAAGCCCAAGTTCATAGATGAGCAAATTCTGATCTGAACACGAAGTGTCTATGTAGTCCTATATTCAGTGCATTTACGATAGCACGAAAGTAAAGGGTACAATGATACTCCCTCCATCCCTCGGTCCCTCCAATCCAATATGTACGGCGTATTAGATTTCGTTAAGACAAGGCTTTGACCAAGATTTACTCCATCAGTACGTGGTTTATATGATACAAAATAACATTTATCAGTAAGTACTTTTGAAAACGAATCTAGTGATACATTTTCATGTCATATAAATGCTATGTCCTGAAAGATGTAATGGCTTTGCTACACAAGCATGAAATGTATGATATCATCTTCCTAGTAGAACTGGAAGTACAAAAAAACTTTGTGAAGTAGAGTACTTTGTCGTTCTACGCTGGTTTGTAATTGCCGCCATAGCGCCTGCACCCTCAGCCTCCGCTGCTTCCTCTGCAACTTGTTGGTCTATGATCTCTTGCATTTCAACAACCCTGAGATAAGAATGTGAATATGAAGGATCATGTGCAGTAATATATGTGTCTGAACTAAAGATAAACAGGAAACAGGGACAACACAGCTCATTTTCCAACCTAAAAAAAACTTATATTTCCAGTAAACTATTTCCTTAATAAAAAATTCAACAAATGGAAATGACAAGGGGAAACTGTCATTCCTTAAAAAAAGATGATGTGGAAACAATATTTGACTGCAGTCTGCTTCAACCATTCAACTTTGAACATCAATGTATTGAAAATAATAGTACATGGAAAGAATAAGCTATACCTTAAAGCTCGGACCAACGTCTGAGGGCTGCAAAAAGGGAAAAAGAGAGCAAGTATAAGCACCAGGGTGTACTACACATGGATGGCTTTAATTATATTAGGACACGTGCATGCATCTTAGGTCACCTTTGGAATGTTGATCACCCATATTTTAGACAAAATAATACAGTGCGAAAATGATAAAGTATAAACAAAGCTAATTTAAGAGTTAAGATAACAATCTCAGTCTATTGAAAGGATGTGTTGTAGATCAAAAGAAGCTGTAACATGATATACATCGCATCTTTATGATTGACCAGAGCTATATGCTTATTATATTTGCAGCAAAACCTCCGAGTGGCAGCCCGATGCTTAACTGTAAAAGGTAACAGGGAAGGCAACAAATAGCTTGAAATATAGATTTGTCATACTGTCTCCATGGTTCTTTGGTTCATGCCAGACCAATGCAAGGATTTCATGACTTGCCTCATCCTGACTACAATTTCAAGTTAGTCTTGCTTAAACTTTCAAATTTTTATTGATATTATGTCATCGGGTATTTGAAGTAACCTTCCTCTTGCAAGAATCATTTGGTACGTTCCACAAAGAATGCATGTATAGTATTCAAGATGAATGAGAATACAAGGATGGCAGCAAAATATTGCCTCAGTTTTCGTAACATGTGTACTTAAGAGCATAAGGCAATTCATTCATTGACCATGTTAATACAAAAGTCAAAATGCATGATAACAAAAATCAATACCTCTCTTTTGAAAGTCTAAAAAAGTTAGTGATGTGTGCCCATAATGTCTTTTCAAATGTTTCCCAAGATCGATCAACATCTTCAAAGTATTCTCTGCGGAGAGGAAAAGAACCATCATGAGATTTACACTTGTGTGCTTCACTGCAATGCAGGCTACAGGCAAGATTTAATTAACATCTACTGCTAATCCTAACAGAATTTGCTATCAGACTGCAGAAATTTCAACTATGCAAGCTGTACTTAGAAAAGATCCATTACGCAGATCTTATAACTCTAAACATGTCATCCTAACATGGTTACGTGGATCGATACAGGGCCATACGTTTGTGTTTCATACACTAGTATTTATTATTTATTAGGTCAGCAGTTATAGCACTTTTACTCATGCACTGGATGTCCTACAAGAATGAAGGTAAATAAGCTACATGTTGAACTGATGAGCTGAACTTAAAAAATAGACCGTGGTTGGCTGAATAGAGCTGCACATGCAGTTATTAGAAGTTTCTTTTAAACTCTACTAGCATTGCTTAGGATGAACCAAACCTCAGTAAAAGCTTACCTCATTCTAACAAGAAAGGCAACAACTAAAAAAATATAGGGATGGCGTGTCTCAGAATTATCAATGTAGCTAGTTATACAGATTATGGGAGGAGTCCCACCTCAATCGGCCAACTTCTTCCTTATGAGATCCAGCAGCAGCTAAAGCAAAACGCCTCTTTCCATCAAGAGCTGTTAATCTCTAATTTCATCACAGGCAAGTCATACAGAGAAGTCAGATAAATAGAACATAACCATTGTGATTATCCAATTCTTGTGTTAATCGACAAGCCGGAGAAGAAGAAACAACCTCATAAGTGTGAATTAACTCTCTGTCATCGCTCAAGGAGTCACGTGCTGCAGCTGCTTCAACAGAAATGGACATCATACCTTGCACATCCTACCAGGCATTGACAACCAATATATCAATATTTAAAGCTCAATAACTTCGTTAGCTCAACCTACTGTTAAGTTGGAAATTAATACATAATGCATAGCAAATACAATCATAAAGTACAATCATAAAACAGTGATATTGTTACCCACAAAAAAAGTACAATCATAAAATAGTGCTATTGTTAAATTAAATTCTGCACTCAGCAAACCTTTAGAGTTGTGTTCAGGTTGTTTCTTGCATTGCTAAGGAGCTTGATCCTGTCATGATTCTCAATTAAAGTTTGACACTCCTGACACAGCCTGAAATCATTTATGATAAGTAGGGCTGAGATGAAGGAAAACATATAGCCTCAAGAAAGTGGTCTATCACGAGCATATGAAAAAGGTGAAAATCAAGACAACAAGCTTACTTGTCAATATCTATGAAGTTCTCACGTAGACTGTTTATTGTTTCTTGTGATACCGCAAGAGCATTGATACCAGCATGAGCTTGCTCGACCTGCAATTTTCAAATATTCACATAAATATTTTTTCAGCCAGCAGACAGACATGAAGGTGCTCGAATGACTGGAGCAGAAACTGTAATTCAGGCACGGCTCAGACTGATTAATGATACTAGTATTCAAATTAGTAAGTTTGGCAGCTCATAGTAGATATTAAGGCGCACCTGTTCTGCCACCATTGTACTGAGTTGAGTATCATTTGTCTGAAGAAATTGTAAAACAATAGTCAGATAATCAGAAAGTGTACAAGTAACTTGAATAGTAAACAAACTCATAATATCACAATGGAAACGAATGTCTGGATCATTTTAACGCATATACACATTACGGCATGTTGTTTTCTTACTTTCATGAAACGAAATCTAGCCTTATTTTATACCAGAAGAAAGGAATACTTGTGAATCAAATGTGATTTCAAATTCAACACTGACAGCCTGGTGCTCAAACCATATCAACAGTTCCGGCCTGCGTGCACCTTAACTAATGCCTACGTCACAGCTCCAGCTCAGCTGCCAAAAAAATCTGACTGCCGGAAAGGACTAGCAGAAACCATGTGAGATTTTATCAAAATCCAAAAAAATCCTCAGCTGAATCCCAGAGACCAGATAAGGATTTCTTCACGCATCATCAGTTGACGCTTACAGCTCCCTTTTACTGAGACCTCTTGAACATTTCACCTTTAAGCAAGCGCGATGATGCATAATTAGCTAGCCCGTGGTCGTAGTTTGGCCAACCCAATCACCGGAAAACGAGAACACGATTCCGCCGTGATCACAGCACGAGCTCAATCGCAGCAGAATGAGAGGCAACGGATCACGGCCATTCACAGCAAAACAAACTTCAGGCTAAGGTCATTCAGAGCGAGTTTTCGAATGCAGCAGGCATCGAGAGCGAGATTGGGGACGCTTATCAGACAGTGTTTCACGGTTAACCGAATCTACCCGCCACACTATACTTGGGATTCCGCCACAATTGGAGAGCGAACCTAGGGAGGAGAGGAGAGCAGAGGGATCGCGTGGCGTGAATCACCTGCTGCCGCGCGAGGTAGTCGGACTTGATGGAGGCGATGGAGGCGAGGAGGTCCGGGAGCGGGAGCAGCTTCGCCACCTCGCGCACGGCCGCCTCCTTCGCCTCGATGCCCAGATCCTCCATGGCCGGCCTGCCGCCGCCCTAGGCCTCGGCGAACCGCGCCTGAATCGAGGGCGGGTGGGAGCTCGGTGGGATGGGAAACGGAGATCGCGACCAAGGCCTGATCGGGTGTGTTAACGGGTAGAACGGGAAAGGCTAGAGATCTGACACTTTCTTTCCAAGAAAGTCACTTCATTCGTAGTCTCCAATTATGTTGTTTTGTTCCAAAAATCTGAATCTGGTCCTTGAAAACGAGTTTTTGCGGATGACGAAAGTTCAACGGAGCGATCGCGAGGAATGCGTGGTGCAGTTTCTTCTCCGGCAGGTTTCTGTTGATTGGTGAACAACGGGTACATCAGGAACGGTGCGAGACCGACAATTCTTTTCGAGGTAACGCTTCTTAATAATGGTCTTCATTCTTCTAGAAAACTATACCAACTTTCTTGATTTTTAGTTTTAACAATAAGCAATTAGTTGTCATCGCTAGGTGGTCTGAAGACATATTTGTAATTTTCATTACTTCTGTGATTCTTTGTACCGTTGTTGATAATCAATAAATCGGTTGACCTTTTCGCAAAAAGAAAGAGCAATTAGTTCTGGAAATAAGTTCCTATACTTCTAAAAAAAATGGAGTTCGTAAATTTGGTCATAGTTCTGCATATTTTTTTAGTGGGTACTCTGTTGAATCCTAGGATCATCTAGTTTAGACCTAACCGATAACAACAACTGTATACGAATCTGTCTAGGCATCTGAGAGTGAGAGAACAGAGAGATGGGAGGGAAAAGGAGTACCTTCTCCTTGGCTCGATGAGCCCGACGTGTCGGCCATGGTGGAGGGCAGCCGGCGATAGCAGGGAGTGGGCGAAGTGATGGCGACGCTTCCCGTCAGCACTGCGCTTAACCTAAATCGGTAGGTGTGTCGGTGGGGTGTACGGCTCGCGACGAACCTCGTAGTGCGTGCCGCCGGCTCCCACCTCTTTATATAGCGCAGGTGACAGGGGCCCGCTAGCCATAGTGGGCTGGGCGCCCCCGATCAGGGCGCAGGTCAAAGGGGCCCGGTGGGCCGTTGGGCCCACACGGGAAAGAGATCAATCTAACATTATCCCTCTTGATCTCAACTTTTACTTTTAACCATGTACTTTTACTTTACTCGTTTCATCACAGATTGATACAAAGAGCATGTTTCATCGTCACGGCTCGATTGTCGATAGAATCAGACAGCTACAACATATCTCTCTGTTTTGAAACAAATTCTGTTCCTTTCGGGCCTCTCATGATCCAGGAATCATAGACTTTCCCTTAAACCCATGCCGGCTAAATGTTCTGTGAACACATTGGGTGGTAAGCCTTTTGTAAGCGGATCCGCAAGCATATCCTTTGTCCTTATATGCTCGAGACTTATAGTATGATCCTGGATTTTATCTTTCACAACATAATACTTTATCTTTATTGGTTTGGTAGCATTACTCGACTTGTTGTTGTGAGCATAGAATACTGCGGGCTGGTTGTCACAGTACATCTTTAGTGGTTTGTCAATGCAATCTACCACTTTCAAGTCGGGTATAAATTTCTTTAACTATATCGCCTGCCCATGGCCTCATAACATGCTATAAATTCTGCATACATCGTGGATGATACAACTATTGACTGTTTGCAGCTTCTCCACGAAATAGCCCCTCCAGCGAGAGTGAACACATATCCTGACATGGATTTTCTATCATCTCTGTCTCCCGCAAAATCTGCGTCTGAATACCCTCTTATCTCTAGGGAATCAGATCTTCTGTATGTTAGCATGAGGTCCTTTGTGCCTTACGCATAACGCAATGCTTTCTTTACCATCTTCCAGTGCTCATGCCTGGATTCTCTTGATATCTACCGAGTACCCCGGTGATAAAAGCTAAGTCAGGGCGAGTGCACACTTGTGCATACTGTAAGCTTCCAACAGCCGAAGCATATGGTACTGCTTTCATTCTCGTACTGGTTCTTGGGACATTGGAATTTCCCAAAACTGTCGCTCTTGACTATAGGAGCAGGTGTGGCACTACTCTTATGCATATTATACTTTTTAAGAACTTTTTCTAAATATGCCTTCTGCGATAGTCCTAAGACTCCATTTTTCCTATCTCGGTGAATTTCTATGCCCAAAACATATGATGCTTCACCAAGATCTTTCATATCAAAATTTGAGGATAAGAACTTCTTTGTTTCTTGTAGTAGACTAACATCACTGCTAGCAAGCAAGATATCATCCACATACAAGATTAGGAAAATATATTTCCCATTTTTAAACTTTGCATAAATGCAGTTATCCTCAACATTTTCTTTAAATCCAAAACTTTAATTGTCTCATTAAACTTTAGATACCACTGTCTAGAGGCTTGCTTTAATCCATAAATGGATTTCTTCAGGCATCCCATATCTTCCTTGCCTTCCATGATAAAACCCTTGGGTTGTTTCATGTAAACATTTTCTTTTAAATCCCCGTTTAGAAATGTCGTCTTTACATCCATTTGATGTAGCTCTAAATCAAAATGTGCAACTAATGCCATTATGATTCTGAAGGAATCCTTACATGAGACTGGGGAAAATGTCTCATTGTAATCTACCCCTTCTCTTTGTGTAAATCCTTTTGCCACAAGTCGTGCTTTATACTTTTCTACATTCCCTTTAGAGTCATACTTAGTTTTGTACACCATTTACAGCCTACTGTTTTGGCTCCTTTAGGAATATTTCTAAGTCCCAAACATCGTTGGAACTCATCGATTTCATCTCTCTTCCATTGCCTCCAGCCACTTCGATGAGTGAGGGCTTCTCATGGCTTCTTCATATGAAGTGGGATCACCTTCCATATGAGCTATTTATGTGTTATAAACTTTATAATCAGTAGAAATAGCTGATCTTTTAGCTCTTTTAGACCTTCTAGGGCCTCATTTTCTAAAAGTGGCTGCTGCACCTCCCTTTCATGCTCAACACGGGTTCAGTCGGCTCCTGACGGACAGGTTCCGGATCTTCACCCATAGTTGTCACGGGTGGAGTTACAACAGGTGCTTGCACCTCAACCTCAGGAATTGTCGGTGCAGGTACAACAGGTAGTGTGAAAAATGGCTCCTGAATCATCGGAAAAGGTGCACACACCCTCTTCTCCTCAAGATCAATTTTCCGAGCTACCATGCTCCCCCTCATCATTTCGTCCTCTAAGAAGACTGCATGTCTTGTTTCTACAAACTTTGTGTATCTGTCTGGACAGTAGAAACGAAAACCTTTTGATCTATCAGGATAGCCAATGAAGTGGCAACTGACTGTTTTGGGATCTAACTTTGCAATATTTGGATTAAACACTTTGGCCTCAGCTGGGCTCCCCCACACTCTGAAGTGTTGTAGAGAGGGTACTCTTCCTGTCCACAACTCGTACGGTGTTTTGGGCACCGACTTGCTTGGTACTCTATTGAGAATGTGAATGGCGGTTTTAAGCGCCTCCATCCATAATCCCAATGGCAAGGTGGAGTAACTCATCATATGCGCACCATATCCATAAGTGTACGGTTACGCCTTTCAGCTACTCCATTTTGCTGAGGGTCGCCCGGCATTGTATACTGGGCCACTATGCCAGTCTCCTGTAAGAACCTCGCAAAAGGTCCAGGACTTGGCCATATGGAGTGTGCCGACCGTAGTACTCCCCCCACGGTCAGATCTCACTATCTTTATTCTTTTATCATGCTGATTTTCTACTTCAGCTTTGAATATCTTAAATTTATCCAACGCTTCAGACTTTTCTTTGATTGGATAAATATAACCATATCGGGAGTAATCATCTGTGAATGTTATAAACGAGTCATAGCCATCCACACTTTTCACAGGAAATGGTCCACAAATGTCAGTGTGAATGATTTCTAGTGTTCCTGTGCTTCGGTTTGCACCCTTTTTGATTTGTTTTACATACTTTCCTTTAATGCAATCTATGCATTGTTCTAAGTCTGAGAACTCTAATGGAGGAAGAATTTCATTTTTAACTAGACTTTCTATTCTCCCCCTCGAAATATGGCCCAAGCGACAGTGCCATAATTTCGATGAGTCATGAGTTCTCTTTCTTTTCTTTTGTTCTTTATCCGGCGCGGAAACATGCTCATTCACATTACACACAGAATACACTTTTTCACGTAGGGATAATAAATAAAGCTCATTGTGAAGTAAAGCAACACCCACATAAGCATTATTAAACCATATGGCACACTTGCCATGTCCAAAATAACATTCATAAATCTTTGTCCAAACATGAAACACTAATCAAGTTTCTGTGTAATGAAGGAACATATAAAACATCTCTAAGCAGAATCGTGAATCCATCAGCTAACTCCAGGGAGATGTCGCCGACAGCTTCAACGTCTGCTTGAACTCCATTTGCAACTTCAATGCATCTTTCGCCTCTTTGCGTAGTCCGCGTCGAATGGAATCCCTGTAATGAATTTGCAACATGAACAGTTGCACCTGAGTCAATCCACCAAGTAGATTTCGAAAACTGTGTATACAAGGATTCATTTACAAAGGAAACAATGTTGTTACCTCTCTTTGCCATTATGGACTTTAGCCAAACAGGGCAATCTTTCTTGTAATGCCCAGTCTTCTTGCAGTGGAGACATGTATCTTTGTCCACTGGAAGAGACTTCTGCTGATGCTGATAATGCGTGGGAGCTTTTCCATGTGGCTTTGAAGGGGAACCATTGCTACTTTGATTGTAGTTTTTTTCTTATTATCCTTCACATAGTTCAGAGAACCACCATGTGAGGCTTTAAGTCTTTCCTCTTCTTGCACACACATGGCTATTGTCTTTTCAATGTCCCATTTTTCAGGCGACATGTTGTAGTTGACAACAAAAGTGTCAAACTCTTTTGGCAGTGAAGCCATAACCAGGTGAACAAGGAGTGCAGGCTTGAGCTCCAAATCATCGTCCATGGGCTTAAGCTTAGCTGCCATGTTGCTCATCCGGAGGATGTGCTCTCTTATGCCATGTCCACCTCCTGTGTACTTTTCTGTCACCAGCTGTTTTAGCAGCTGGGTAGGAACCAGTGAACTGGCTCTTTATCTTTTCAAAAAACTCCCTTACGGAAGCACACTCTGCAATTGAGCCCACAATAGCGTGCTCAATTGTGTTCTTTATGAAAGCCATGCACTTTTTATTGGCAGTGAGCCACTTTTTGTTGTCGAGGGTATATGACATCTCCAATGGAGCATAATCCATCTTCTTTTTATCCCATGCATCATCATCATCTTTTGCATCTCTGACTGGCTCTGTAGGTTTGACCGGCTGTGGAGTGTCCACAAACCAGTCCACCTCAGCACAAACGAAAGCCAAGTCGACCTTCTTTCTCCATTCAGTGTAGTTGTCACCTCTGAGGGTTGGAACATCCTTGATGCAGCTCATCAAGTAGTACCCTCCTGAAACCACAATGAAGTGAGATCATAACAACAATTGCATGTAATAATCCAACGTTGGTCAAAATTAAAACATACAACGTTTGTGCAATTAAAACTATATCACCGTTGGCAGAAAATAGAAATAAATGCACATATAACAACAATAAATCATGATTATGTTATTAACAACGTTGGTCATAAAAATAACAGAATCATAATTGTTTCAATAATCACTTTAACATGCTCTTAAAATTAATTCTTGCTTTATTTCTATTTACACTTTGAGAGCACTTTTATTTATTTGCAGCGGAAAAACATGAATAAAAATTCATGAACTTTGAACTTTTCAGAAGCATTTCTGTCACTTTTTAGTTCTCTAAACAAAAAATTCGTTGGATAATTTTGAATAGAAAAACGGGATGAAATTTGCCCAAAAATTGGACAAAAAAACAGATAAAACATTCTTCTGAAAAAATAAAAAAAACTGTTTCTGTGCTTTGCGCGGCCCGGCCCACGGCGTGCCACGCTCGTGGCCCATGACCTACTTTTATCTACCGCCTGAGCGACGCGGACGCGGCCCATTAGGCGAGCAGCTCGCGGCCCAGCCCGACGGCCCGTTACGGTCGCACTCGGCCCATGGCCCGTTGGCGCTGTCGCCGCTGATCCTGGCCGTCGGATGGATCCGACGGTCCACCACAATTTTCGCTGGAACAAAAACAGTACGTCGGCCTCGCACCGAAAACCCTAACCTCATTTCCTTCTTTCTCGCCCCCGCGCAGCTCTCTCTATTAGGGTTAGGGTTCGAGTTCCGATGCGCCGTCGGCCGGCGACGGCGAAACACCGCCGCCACCGACTTCGACTTGTCTACTCCACCGCCGCCACCTTGCGTGAGAGAGAGGGGAGACGCAGATGCGCTCCCGCTGCCCTCTGCGCTCGTGCGGTCGGCGGCGGCCCGTTGAGTGAGGAACACCGATGGGAGGCGGCCCCCCGGCGAGCGACGGCCACACGCCCCACCGCGGCGGTGGCTACCCCCAGCTCCTCTTTCTCGTTGGCCTGCTCAGCGCCGTGGCGCCGTGGCCTTTCCCTTCGTCGGCCGCGCGTTCCCCTTGCGGTGAGCGCGCCGCCGTCGAGTGGTCAGACCGCGGTGCACCATTCCGGCGAGCCCGAGGGCTTTCTTTGCTCTTTCTAGTGAGATTTACCGACGGGGCAGCGAGCCCGAGGCCATCCCCCCGGTGAGATTTTCTTTCCTTTCTATGATTTACTTTAATCGATCTAGAAAATTTAGATCTCGATTTGACTTTCTTTTCTGTCTACCCGAAAAAGATCTAGCATGTAGTCAGCTCTGATACCATTGTTGAATCCCTAGGATCATCTAGTCTGGACCTAACCGGTAGCAACAACTATATACGAATCTGTCTAGGCATCTGAGAGTGAGAGAACAGAGAGATGGGAGGGAAAAGGAGTACCTTCTCCTTGGCTCGATGAGCCCGACGTGTCGGCCATGGTGGAGGGCGGCCGGCGATAGCAGGGAGTGGGCGAAGTGGTGGCGGCGCTTCCCGTCAGCACTGCGCTTAACCTAGATCGGTAGGTGTGTCGGTGGGGTGTACGGCTCGCGACGAACCTCGTAGTGCGTGCCGCCGGCCCCCACCTCTTTATATAGCGCAGGTGACTGGGGCCCGCCAGCCATAGTGGGCTGGGCGCCCCCGATCAGGGCGCAGGTCAAAGGGGCCGGTGGGCCGTTGGGTCCACACGGGAAAAAGATCAATATAACTTACTCATGTTATAACATCACACACAACTATGACATTTTTTGAGATTTTCTTAAGATGCGTCATTATGTAATCCTAACTTGAGCACCCTTCTCCGTGAAACTTTTCAGATGCTCACTTTTCATAAATAGTCTGGTCATCTTAGTGAGATATTTATGTTTTATGTCAACGTAGTGAGGTGGTTTACGATCAGCTGAAATGGGATGAAGTGAAATACTTGATACAACGACCTTCGAGGATAGAGAATTGTCGCGCATAACGGTGTGCGGGGTGAGAGAATTGTCGCACATATGGGTCCCAAGGGAGAGATGAGGAGATCTAGAAGCCATCTAGGGTTTCGTCTCACTCATATGTGATGCTGGCGGGCCGTCCCAGCTCCGGGGCTCATTGGTCCTTGGAGGTGCGGCGGACCATGGCCCCTCACTGACGGGAGGGTTTTATTTCCTTTTTAGTCAGTTTCAGTGTCTATTTCGGCGGTGACATTCTGAAGTCAAAATAAGGTCCTTCCTGCCTTATCCCCGCTCCAGGGGTGCGCATAGCGCCGAGCCACCGACAGAGTGAGCGTGGAGTTGTCTTTCCTGGCGTATCTCCTAGATCTGGTCGGTGTTCACGCTCGTTGGCCGTAGTCGTGGCTAAATGGTTTAATGACTTTTTTTTTTGTAATTTTCACTACTTTTGAGCTTATTTATACTGTTAGATCCGTGGATCTTCTGGGAAAAAAAATAGAGAATGGTCAACATGCTAACACATGTGCAGATGCCTTAAACCGTTAGTGCCGGCAATATTGCTGCCCTCGCCTGTCAAGTACTACGCCCACGGGAAACTAGGTACAATAGCGGCAAATGTCCCAAATGATAACCGTTCACGTCTGTCAGCACTCTAGTCTGCCCATGTACAACATACAGACATAAATAGAATCGGCATACATAACAAACAGGCGGGCAAGGATTCATGATCAAACCACAGTTAGTTCACGCATTCATGGTGCCCCATTCCAAGGCAGTAGGCACCGTCCACACAAAACAACTCCGTCTTGGACGACTACTTGCAGCGGCAAGGACGCTGCATTTCACAGGTTTATGATACATGTACTACTGATGCTGGAGACATAAAAGGGGGTAAATGGCTCTAGAGTAGCAGCAATGCGCATTATACGGGGCGCGACTTTGCTCTAGCTACTTCATCGAATTGTCAGGCTTTGCTGCTGGTAGCTGATGATCATCCTGCTGACCTGAAGACGACGAAGAGCCAACCATCCTGAAAACTCTGCCACCGAAGAGGTCCTTCCCGATCCTCCCCTTGAAGGGGAACTGCTTCTTGAAGCGGTTCCGGAACAGCGACCCGCTGCGCCTCGGGACGAGCGCGGCGGACTGGTTTCTCTTCAGGACATGATCGTTGCGAGGAGGGTCAGCGCTGCTACTCCCACCAGCGGCACCTGATGAGAAACTGATGCTTTGGTTCCTGCGAGCGGATCTGAGGGCAACATGCAGAGGCTCCGAGAATGAAACACATCCTTCGCTATCGATAGCTCGTACACACAGCGGGCAAGGTGGTTCATGGACTTCACTCTTGGGAGTGCTTTCCTCCAGGCAGTCTGCGTGGAAGACATGTCGGCATGGGAGCACTGCTGCTACTGGCATGTTGGTATTTCGAACTATCCGATTTGAGCTCCATGGTGATTTCTGCCGAAGGAATCTCTCGCATAAGCCACATTTCAGGGAACTCACTGAACTTGTCGGGGATCTTTGGGATTCAACACTGATATGATCTGAAATGTCAATGGCCTCTCCATCATATCCAAAATCATAGCTACTAGCACTGCTCCATCTGAATCCTTCCCTCCTTGAGCTCGTGTTCAGCCCAGGAGAAGCCTCCATCTTCCGAAGTTCACTCAGTGTGTCATGGAACTTGAGCTCAGGACTCGTCAAACTGCGTCGCCATACAGGAGAAACTTGGCTGTCGTCACTCGGTGTGGTACGCCCAGCATTACTAGCCTCAGGCATCCCAGAGGCTCCTGCTTCTGACACTGGATTGCGGAAGACTAGCGGGTACACTGGCGTTGACATAAAGGACCGCCTTCCCAGATGATTGCGTGGTTGATGTGAAGCTGGTCGTTTACTAGAAGATGCCAGCTGACTTGTTTCTGAGTATGGTGATGCAGAACTGAAACTGCTCACAGCAGTTAAATGTCTCTGCAACATACAATAAACATAAACATCAGCACTATGATACAGAGAGCACCACTTATTAAGCATGCCAACTGTTAGAGAACTAGGGGGATTAACTAAATGAGAAAATAAAAATGGAGCTTACCTCGCTGGATTGGTGATGATCAGAACTTTCAGGTTTCGGTCCTGGTGCCAAATAATAGAGAAACTGTTACTTAAACAGGAAACTACCAAAGGAACACTAGCACTATAGCAACAGCTGGTCAGCTATTTTGTAATTGTTGAAACAAAACACGAAAACTTTGGGTGCTGCAGGGGAAGCTGTCTCTAACGTGTAAGCACTGAATCACTGATGTCCATTTCAATGCGGATGGTTAATTTTTAACTAATTTCCAGCAGAATCAGTCGACAAGGTAAATAGTGTTGTATGAGAACTAATACAATTGGAAACTGAGTAACTAAATATGCAAAACCAGCTCTTCTAATGTGTCCCCAAAGTACATCAAGATATTTATACATTCTGCTTATGAGTCAAGCATATTGTGATGTGCTTGCACATAAGTAATTCTTCAATGAACTTGTATTCATCCAAATGCCAGCATGTGTTGTATCATCCAAATATGGGTAAAGATCTTACTCCTAAGTTCCATGCCGTACTCACCTCCCCTTGACATGGGAATAAATGAATACTCTTCTCTGGGTTCACATTTGTACATTTCATCAAGATACCATGCGTATGTGGAAGGTACATTGCCATATGAACACGCAGATGCATCAAGCAGGAACAGAGTGACAACACAGCGGTTCATAAGTCATGTTTCACACTTAACTATTTGCAAGCAGAAGCTGGGTCCATTAGGTAATTTTCTTTCACACTATTACTACCGAAACAAGCCTATGTTACCACATATTGTAAAGCGTCGAAATGCTTTTACAATGAAGTTAGTTAGTACTATGTTAATTTTTCAGTAAGAGTCTCCATCCGTTATGCTGTGAAGAGATAAAGAATATTAACAAATACAAACATGCCATGAATCGATTCATGGCAGCATCCACTCTATGTAGTAAGTACCAAGTATATACCTCCAGCAGGTGTAGAGAACTCGCCAAGATCAAATCTCTGAAGAGAGGGTGTCCAGCGTGGAGCCTGAAGGCTGTCAACAGGACTACCAAAATAAGAAAGCGCGCCATCAGATACAGAGTGCTGGTGATTCAGGTACTGGTCACTGCCAAATGCACTTCTACTTCCTTTACTATGCGATGATAGTGATGAAACATAAGGTGGATGATCATGTGGAGCATCATGAGTCCTATGAGGCAATCCATCTGATGAGTACATGCAGTCCCATCCCCGCGACGCCGGAGGAGAGAAGCTCGAATTCATCCTCCAACGAGGCTCTGTAGGATCCATGGAACAGTCTCTGCTTGCAGGATTAGACTTCGTCCCATGTGGCCTAGCGGCCACGCAGCAAAGAGCACCCGTCTTGACTAATTTTCACAATCACGTGCAAATACTACCAGCTTATTTTTGTTTGACAGATAAAGCTTACTCGCAGCTTAGATAACTTGCTATATCCAATTCAGGAGACGGAGGACATCAAACTGTGTCACCTGTGCCATTTACAAAACAAGTCAGCAATGTCTGAAATAGTTATTTCCTTCATAGAAAGGCTATTATTCCGATGTACAAAAGGTTACTGAATTATCAAGGGTGCAAACCCAATTGCACAACCCAACTCCCATCGCACCCGCAACAAATGTCGCTCACATGCAAATCAGCAATTGTGCACCAGGCAAACATTCTATGCAAAGTGAAGTTTGTATATTTCAAAGCCAAAAAAAAAAAAAATTAAGAATATCTGCAGCAACAAATAAAATTATATTGTGTGACACCAACCTAGTTCTGAAAGCAGGGCAGACTTAATTAAGGTTCAGTTAAAACCCTAAACTCCTTTCGAAAATAAGTGGCTATCAGTACCAGTAATATTTAGTTCAAGGTGATAGGCACAATAGATGTACTCCAATTTGGGGAGTGCACCCACGCCTCTGGACAGTCCTAGGGATCCCGTAGTCCTATGGTGAATCAATCCAAGTCCGGGTGAATCTCTCCACCCCTCGCCAGCTCGGACGAAGGGGGAGGAGGATAACCCCTACGAATCATGTCCGGCCTCACCAAGCACCGGCCGGCGGCCCCTATTCCCGACTTCTAATCTACCCCTTGTCCGTCCGTCCTCCCCCGCAGCCCCGCCAGCACCATCTGCGGCTTTCCCCCTAGCAGCCGCCCCGGCACCCCCGCCCTGGAACTTTGAAATCGAAATTTCACCTTTTCGATTAGAAGATTTGTAAACTTTTCTTGCTTATCGAAAAGCGCAAGACTTTCGACAAGAAACCCCCAATTTCCAACCACAGAAGAAAAGAAAAGAAAAAAGGTTCCGATTCGATTCTACTTTTAGCAGGACGCGTCGGGGGATTTTCACCTGCTCCAACTCCCGGTCGACAGCGGCGGTTCCTCCGGTGGCGGTGCGGCGACGCTTCCTGGCAGCGGGAACGGGGCGCGTGCGCGTGGAGGGGTTGGGGATGGGGGAGGGGAGGACCTAGGTCGCCCTCTCCGGCGGCGGGGGTGAGGCAGTGGTTCACCCGCGACGCGTCAGGCGGCGGTGGGTGGCAGCGGGAGGGGAGGAAGGCGAGACGGGGAAGCGGTCGGAATGGGGAAGCGCATCCATCATCATCCGCCTTTTCCACAACAAACAGTAATGTGACTGTGTGGAATGTGGTTTAGGCGCGTCGGGGACCATGGGATCGGGCCACGCACGGCCAGGATTGGCCGGAGGAGCTTTCAATACTCGCCGCCGCAAGAAAGATGGAGTAGATAGATACTTCTTCAGGGCATTCCGGTACTTTTACCTTGACCTTACCATGGAAGGCACACCTGCCGTCGTGCAAGTGCGGCGTGCACACGTAGGGGCACAGATTTGAGAATATTAACAGATGCCGATAGAGCACGGAAAATGGCTTACGGAGGGAGGAAGTGGAGTGGGCAAGGTTATGATTGCTGCTCTGGCTTGTCATGGTTCACTAACCAGGAAACATGTACTTACTCATCAGAGTAGTTTCCATGAACTATGACCAACTACGTAGCTCTCGTAATATTTTTCCATGAGCTGCACTATAATAGAGTAGTATCTTCTTGGCTGCCTTTTTAAAGTGGAGTTTCTCCTTGGCTCCTTGACCCTCTCCCGTTCCCCACCTACAGTGCTCGGGAGGCGATTTTTGGGCGATCTCGTGCGCTCCAGCTCGCCGGCGGCGGTCCGGCCGATTCCTCGCCCTCCGCGGCCGCTCCGGCGGCGGGAGGACGGGGGATCGACGGATCCCGCCGTGTACATAGCCTAGGTGTGCGTGGGTGCCTGCCGGCGGCGCTTTGGAGTTGGAGGCGTGGCCGGAGAGGCTTTTGGCGGCGGCGGTTCCCTCCTCTGTTTCTTGCTTCTCCGGTGGAGGGCTTGGACAGATCTGCCGTCTTGGGTGCGGCCGCAGCTCTCCGGAGTCGTGGCGCACTCTCCTTCGAGCTGGTGGCCATGGTGGTGGCGCCAACTCCAGATCTAGGGTTTCGGCGGCTTCCACTTCGGTGGGGCCTCGTGCTTTTGCTTAATCTCTCTGGGAGGTTGCAGGTGCGGTGCTTCTCTTCGTCGGTGTTCCTGGTGGGCTTGAGGAAGATGGATGGAGCCGTCATCTTCGTCTCCGGCGCGAGGCGGCGATGGTGGTCTGGCGGCGGCTCAGCGCCGATGCTCGTTCAGCGGCAAGATTCCGGCGCCTGCGTCGGTTGGTTCATGCGGCGATCTCAACAAGGTTGGCTGAGCTTCTTCCATAGGTGTGTGGTGTGCGTGGTGGTGCCAGGATCGTCGCCTGTGGCGAGGCCTGCAGTTGCGTTCGTGCGTGTGTGCTCTGTTCTTCTTTGATCCTGTACACGACTCCCTTAAAAAAAAAAGCTACGGGAGCGAGACGGCACGGCACCGCACGGGGTCGTTGTTGTCAGCCGATCACGTATACTCCGTAGGTTTTAGCTTCGCCAATTCCCAGCCATGTTCACTTGTGAGGCCCGTCCTACGAGGTAATGGTCACAAACCCCGCGTGCGGAACAGGACAAAAGGCCCAAACCGCCACACCTGCCGTCCACCCGTGACTTGCTCTGCCCCACGCCCACGCACGCGCCTCGCTTGATCCGTGCGCGAGCAACCGATCGTCGTTTTGCTAAAAAAAAATTATGTTTGGGTTGATGAACTTTGTAGTTCTCTTTGTACTCCACACCTTATTTTGCACATGATGTTTTACTTAGAGTTTTCTTTATAATGTGCCTATTTTGCGGACACAACCAAGATCCCAAAATAAGAGGAACTAGATGATACCCCGCGCGTTGCGGCGGGAATTCTCGAGAAAAAAGTGAAATGTATTAGACAGAATAAACTGAAATAACCAGTATATTCTTACTAATTGACCACAACCACCAACGATAGAAGATTAAAAATGAGATTGATCTATTGATGATTGCACACAAAACGTACATTATGCATACAAAAATAGGAATTGCATGTGTATACAATATGAAGAGATAGAACAGATCAGATCGTTGGCAGAAACTTGTTTAAGTTGCAACAATTATAATGGACTTTACAACAATGAATATAATTTGTGACAATAATAATTAAAGAAAGTGATGGGTATACAAAAACTGATCAACGCAAATGAAAGAGATTTATGCTAGGAAGTGATAAAAGTGCAAGTGTTGCTAGTACAATATTGCCTGCATTTTCACACATAAATGGCTGACCAAAGTTTTCTCAAGCACAAAATACTGGAAAAATATGTAAAGTTGGGTATACATTATCTGTCAGTCATATAGAAAGAATATATTTAGAAATTAATCCTGAAAACTGAAACTATGTGGACATATTTGCAGACTAACCCAACTGAGAACAACAAACTAAACGTGAAAAAAGGTACATGTATACTGAATCGACATTGATAGGATTGGCGGAGTGCAAAGATGTGACATATAATTTTAATGCAGGTTGTGTCAGCCAAAATCGGAAGCCCCAACTTTAGTTTATCTAGTATATAACTTTTCTAGTCTGATATTAAGCCTGTATATATGCAGGTTTGTAGGAAGCTGGCTCTCTTTTTATTTGCAAAATACTACAGCTCTGAATCGAAGTAGCTGCAGGAATGAAGTGCTCAATTTTATCTTCCCCTTTGATATGCAATATGCATTCCAACTGCGCCTGAATAGAGGCGTACAAAGAATTTATGTGTCGTTCAGATAAGGTAAATAGAAATTAACATGCAGAATTTATATACATAGCTGTACGGAGAAAAAGGAATCCAAATGGTTTTGGGATACTTTTTCGTAATTAATTCTGTTTCAACTTAGTATAATAAACTTTTGGTGCGAGTGAAAGTATTACCAAAATATGTATAATAAAGGAGACTCTTCATCTAGTCCATTACCGAAGGCATGAGAGAGCAGTCAGAGGATTCAAGCGCTAGTCTTGCCAACCTAGCTTGGAAAAAATACGTCAGAAACATCAAGATTTCTCCTGTTATATTACATGGATTGAACTGAAAGCATCTAAAGCTGAAAACTGAATTATATAAGCAGAACATAGAAAAACGAAGGTGCACGAATCGGTATGAGGACCGGAAAAACAAAAGAAACTGGAATGGTGATTCCGGTAGACCCTACTCTAGTGATGTTTTGTTATTCTCGTGGTGCAGGGGGAGCTTCCTGTGGTGTAGCTCTGCAGGAAGGCGTTGCTGGCGGCGCTTGCTCTGATCATTTGTTGCCGCAGCCATGATTTGATTCAGCCAGGGCATCTCATGTGTATATAGGATGATGGGACTGGCCGATGTTGGTAGCATACATGTGTGTGTGTGGTAGTGCTCTCATGAGAAAGAGGTGTGAGGAAATATGAAGGTTCAGAGGGGATGGAAAGTGAGGGGACATGGGAGGCACAACGTCGCGGACAAAACTTATTAACATCGGGTGCCCGATCGGCTTCAGTAACTGATTAAGCAGAGAAGCTGTGTCTCACGTCTAGAATTAATTGAGAATGACACAATTGAAGAATATGACAGAGAATACAGCAGTCGTTGGATGGAAACGACACTTTATTGTTTTGCTGAGTTGGATGATCTGTTGAGTGGGAAGCAAAATGGACGGACAGATATGAGCAAATGTGAGGATCACACGGCTGTGGTTTACTTAATGATGTGGCTATGCTGCATGTAGAGATAGAAAAATCATAATGACGCATAGTGGGGTTTTGCTTTATAAGAGGTATAGATAAATTCAAAGATGTTTGCTTCAGTGCTCCGCCCCTAGCGAAACTTGAAGAGGTAAGTTTGTTCAGGTTGTTTTTTTCTGTTGGGCCCGCGAAGCCCGGATCCAAGCACTGTATCATCCAACATATTCATATGGTATAGGTACAGGACCCGAAAAAAACTGTGGCGCACGACCCCACAACGCGCGTGCTCGTCTTTTCCGTTAGGTAAGTCGCACGACCTCTGTGATCGACGCACCTCCCAAAGAGAGCTCCGTCATTCGCGTCTCGTCGTTGTGCGGCGTCGTGCTCGTCTCCGCTGATCTCGTCTCGTCTGGTTTAGCAACTGCTCCCCTACTCAGAGTGCTTCGTCAGCGGAGCCCGTCGCTGGTGCTATCTCCGTCGCCACGCCTCCCGAGCCCTCGAGGCCCTCTGATGCGCCTCCAGATTGCTTCTGTGGCACCGGATATACGACGTGATGTTTCAGTTCCGATGATGTCACCACCACACGTGAGCGTATTTGTATGACGTATACAATTGCGCGGGCCGTACGGGCTTTCTACAGGGTTGTACGTACCTGTTAGATTTTCTAAAAAGACCATCGTGCCCTGATTATGAAGGGGTACGGGAAGATCGCGGCCGTCCTTGCACATATTGTTCGTATCCAAACTTTTGCCAGGGGAAGAGCACCGGAGCAGAAATCAAATTGAAATCAACTAAAGTGGCCATTTTTTTACACCAATATGTTGACTGGACAGGATAAAAAAACATTGCATACACGAAGCCACGCACCTGGGAATCAAAAGTAAGTCGAAATTCGTGAAATAAAACTTTCAGGAGACTTAAAACCTACGCTACGGCCGCACCCGACCCTACACCTCACTAGTGGCTTCGCCATTTCAGGTACTTTTACCCTGTGCGATAAGATCTGAACAAAGACAAACAAAGAAACCGCTACACCAGAAACCTCACCTCTGAATACGATTCGGGGGTGGGGGTCAACAGGAGGGCTGCGATAGCTGCGATCCTGAAGGCCACGGAATCGATTTCCATCGTCATCACCATCATCTATGCAAGGGCGGAGGATGGAAGAAATTTATGGTCGGGCGAACTCTAAAGGGTCAAAAAAGTTTGACGCAAAAATCAAATTAGTCTAGACATATTAATATTTTATAAGATTCAAAATGTAATCACTTAATACAATAGAAACAGAAACATATTTAGACAAAAGTAGAGCCTAAAAACATACTTATAACAAATTTTCAATGACGTCTAGAAGTTCTTGGCCATGGCAAAATTTCTTAATTTACTAAAATCAATACTTTAAATATCCCTAACATCTTGTTGCGTAACTAGATGCTAAAATCAACTATGCCAAAATGAGGCGCTCCACATCCACGGGGCGACTCTTAACTAATGGTGTACTCTGGCGGTTGCTATTAGCAGGGCTAGTGGTGATTGTGCGGGGTGTGTGACCGAGATTCCGGATACATCTTTATGTGGGGCTTCGGCCGTACAAGTCATGCTAATAAAAAAAGAGTACTATCCTACTCAATTCTATTACATGATAGTGGTGAATCCAACACAGCTTGAGAACGCTTTTAGCCCTACCGAGTTTTCATCATTTTCATCGTTTACTCTCCCACCTTTATTGCTTTATTTAATATTGTTTTGCTCCCAAACCTAGTCATCATAAACACTTTCAACACACACTTTCTTGTTCTGGATCATAATAAATTACAGGTAAATTTTAGTAAACTCACGACAACAAGAAAAATATGATATCCTCATTTCCTTATGGTTCATTACTCTTAACTAAAAAACAGCTACATCAATCATATGCACTTGCAAGTCAGGCATTATGGCGTGAGGCCTCAGGGAGAGTAGGTCGACCACGGCTAGGAGGACGAGCCTTGGGGCCATCCATGTTGGTGTCGCTGAAGACCATGACAAGCTCTAGGGAGGGTAGTGCTCGGATGTGTGGGACTAGTATAGGGACGAAGACCCCTGATGCGAGCCGAGGGCAGACCATGGCGAGTGGCAGTAGCGGATCACCCCAGGAGAGCAGGGACAAGGACGAAGCAACCTTATCCCTAAACTTATGAAATACCCCTCCCCATGGGACATGTGAAGGAGATCCGAGGGAGTGGAGAGGAGGATGCCTAAGGTGGACAAGTCGAGGCCAGAGAGACACATGGACCAAGGCCCCACAGAAGTTGGAGATGTGTTGCGAGCGATGGGACATGATGGAGCATGCAGCGAGGCTTGTCAAGAGGCACCATCTTAGCCGGCGCAGTCCTCGGAAGAGCAATCGGGGCTGGACAGAGAGGTTTAGACGAAGTTGCATGGGTCGACGCCTTAGCAGGAGGGAGAGCGGTGGGTTGAGGACAAGCCACCGCCGGTAGCGGCAGCGTGGCCCCCTAGCATGGCAGAGTCATTAAGGGCTCATCCTGTGACACTAGTACAGAACGACACTATGGACACCCCTCTATGGAAACGACACAAGTTAGGAGACGGAAAAGGAGCCCCGTGAGGTCTAGCCATGCGCGATTAGCGACGCATCGGTAATGGTTGCGCATATTTCTCTGTTGCTAATATATTGCCAACGGTCCCGAAACTACCTGAAAGTCCAAAGGATGTCGACTAGAGGGGGGGGGTGAATTAGGCGTTTTGAAATAATTACGGTTTAGGCTTGAATAAATGCGGAATAAAACTAACGTTTAATTTATCAAGCACAAATCCTAACCAAGCTAGGTTCACATATGTGCACCAACGACTTATGCTAGACAAGAATAACCACTAAGTGATAGCAAGATAGATAACTTCAAGCTCGATGGCTATCACAAAGGTAAATGCATAAGAGTTCGAGTATAGAGATAACCGCAAAGTGGACACGAGGAGATGTTTCCCGTAGTTCCTTCCCAAGGGAAGTACGTCTACGTTGGAAGAGTGTGGAGCCACCTAGGCGCTCCAATAGCACGGATGTGCTCACTCTATTCTCCGTGAGCTTTGCCGGTGAAGGCGTAGCTCTTCCACTATGAGGTCACCTTCGAGGCATTGACCAAGCCGTACACAAAGGTCGGGGAACTCTACAATGATTTGGAGCCTCCCAACAATGTCTCGGAGCACCTCGCAACAAGTTGAGCCTTCCGAAACCCACAAAGGCCTCCTAGGGTTACAAGCAACCCAAGAGGCAATCCACAAAGAGTAATAAGCTTCTCAAACTTTACTTCCACGTATAACCATGCAGAACTCAAACCGATGCACCTAATACAATGGCAAGAACACAAGAAGTGCTCAAAGCCCTTCACTCTCAAATCCCACCAAAGCAACTAATGCTATGGAGGAAGATGGGAGGAAGAGCAAGGAAACAACCAAATGAATCCCAAGATCTAGATCCAAAGACTACCCCTCACTAAGAGGAGAGATTGATTGGTGGAATAGTAGATCTAGATCTCCTCTCTCTTTTCCCTCAAGAAGGAGCAAGAATCAATGGAGGGATAGACAGATAGCAAGCTCAAGGAATGTCATCAATGGGGGCAAAACACGAGCTCTAGAGTTGAGGAACTGTTGGGGAAGAAGACCCCTTAAATAGGTCCCCCAAAAATCTGACTGTTATGTGCAGTTCTCGTGCCCAGCGGTACTACCGCCGAGCCCAGCGGTACTACCGCTGTGGGTATCCTGGCGGTACCCAGTGCAGCACCGCTTCCCAGCGGATGCGGTACCGCAAGGGCTACCGCTGCCTCCAGGTAGCAGTACTACCGCCGAAGTTGCCGGTACTCCCGCTGGACTTAAATGAATAAATCCAGCGGTACTACGAGGCCACTACCATCAGGGTACCGTAAGGATACCCGAGGCTAAATCCCTCCTAGCGGTAGCTCCAGCGGCATCGACCGCGGTACTACCGCCATAGGAAGTCCTACTGGGCACTGCAGCAGTTCCGCTCCAGGAGGAGCGGTACTACCGCCGCGCCTAGCGGTACTACCGTCAGGTGAAAGTTAGCCTGGTACCAGAACTGCAATAACTTTCGCAAGGAAACTCCAAACGAGATGAGACTGGTGGCCCTTGACGTAGTTACATGCGTCAAAAGAATATGGGTTAGGTTGAGACTCCAAGTGCAGAGTGTATAGTATAGGAAAGACGGTTTTCCACACGAGGGGTGACTCGAGGGTTTAATATCGAACTCTCGGGGAATCAGTAGTGAAAGATTTATCTTCTTATCCTTCTCTTGAAAACCTACAAACAAAGTAAATTGTTTTGGCCCTCAACCTCACCAAGTGGTTGTCAAGCACAAGGTGTGAGAATGATATCAAAATAAAATGAATGCAAAACAGTAAATAAATATGCAATGATGATAAATAAATATGCAAGGATGGTGGAAACAATGATGGATGATATTTTTGGGTTTTGTATTATGAATGCAAGATGTAAAAGTGTTTTTGTATTTTCGGATTTTTAAATGGCAGAAAATGTAAAGTGGATAAAAGTTGTTGGAAAGGTGTGTTCTTATGATTAAAAATGGACCGGGGTTCATGGTTTCATAAATGCACTCTCTCTTTAATAAAGTGGTAGACAATGGAACACTAGAATTGACATATGAGATTGCAACAAAAAGGTTTCATGACAAGTTACTAATTATATGGGCATCACGTCCTAACATAGAGATCTTTTGTTTATTAATCTCTCTTATACTCTACCAAGATTCGAACTAAATCATAACACCTTAGTAATTAAGATAAATCAGAGCATAGCATTAAGTGTAATGACATGAAGTTAAAATAAGAACATGCTAGATCTAGTCATGGAGTAGTGGCTATGGTCACACCCACATTTCCGGTAGAATGGTATTTTTCTTTATCCCTAGTGAGGCAACAAAGTAAGGTAAACACCCAAGTGGATCGCGGAACTTTCTCTCACGTTCACCGCACTATCCACCCCCCGTTACTCCAACTAATGCACACGTTCCCCCTCACACGCTCTCATACACATGCTTGATCAAAACAAGTAAACAAGAACGGGGTACATAATATGCATCTACTTTCATAACTGAAACAAAACTATTGCAATCTCAAACATATATTAACTCATAAAAAGATCCACCACAAAGGTATTACATAGATGACCGTAATCATGTTCAGCAGCTCATACGGTACTAATTAGTGAAGCTCAAGAGAGGAGAGATACATAAGTTACTTCCACAAACCCATAGTCCAGGGGTGGACTACTCCCTCTTCATCATGGAGACGGTGGAGAAGTCGTTGGAGAAGATGGAGACCACGCCGGCAGCGCCCCGCCGGAGTTTTCCCCTCCAATCTGCAACTCCAGGTCTCTGTTTCGTGGTTTCTGTGTTTCTGCGGCGCTCCTTTCCGAAGGGCGTCGGGGACTATTTTTATAGTCGTTTTTAGGTCAAGACGGAGGCTCGGGAAAAAAGATCGATGGCAACGGAGCCATGAGGGCCAAGTTGGTGGGTCCCACGTGGCCAGATTCCTTGGCTGCGTGGGCCACCCTCTTCTGGCCCTCGGGCCTCCTCTTGTTCGCTTCCTTCGCTCCCACGCTTTGTTCCTTCCAAAAACTGATGCTCGTAAATTTCCAGGTCATTTGGACATCGTTTGGGTCCCTGAAACATCAAAATATAGAAAATAGGGTTTTCTGCCTGTGCAGGGTTAATTCCAGAAAAATAGGGAAACAATGAAATATTCCCAAAATCAATATAAAACTATGATATAACCGTTATATGATGCAAATATGATTGAAATATAAGTAATATAATGTAAAGTTCATGTATGCATTTTACATGCATCAGAGACCAACGAGGTTGGAAAGATAAGGACAAGAGCTTCCTTACAAAATCCGTTTTCGAAGAATATGAGCTTGTCATGAAGAGTAAAGTCACCACACATAGGAAGGTGTGAAACTTTCCTCAAGGATAAACCGATGATATTTCCAACACCGAAAACGCAACAAGTTTTCCATGCGAAATCCGTTTTCGAAGAACATGAGCTTGTCATGAAGATCACGACAAGCACCAAAACCCAACAAAGATAAAGCCCAAAGAAGAACCAAGAAAGATGATGCTAGAGATGCAAAGGTTTGAGCTCTCTACGATGATACGATCAAGTTACTCATTTGAGAGCCCCTCTTGATGGAACGGAAACTATCCTATAACTCGGTCTCCCAACTAATACCATGAGACCGGTAAAATAGAAACCTATCAAGATCATACCTTTGCCTTGCGCATTCCACTTGAGCTAGATGATGACAATCTAGATCTCTTCAAGTGGACCACCTTTCTTGATTGCGATTTGCTCGATGAAGACTCACATGTCGCTCCCCCATACACCATTATGGGAGAGTCTCTCTAAACCACGTCTTCACTTCGACCATTATCTTGATGACGCCCACCACTTTACATCATCCTCCATAGGTTATATGAAATCTTCCTTTTGATGCGAAACCATGGGAAGATACCTAAACCCACATGGATACTCCACAGTCCACACATACACATCATGGGTTAGTTCACAGAGCTATATAGACAATTGCTTACCATACCATTGGATCACATGATCCCACATGGTGCAACATTTATCTTTGTGTGTTGATCACTTGAATCCACATTCTTTTCAACTTCGCCTTAATCAACATTATATCTTTTCTTCTTTCTTGATCATCTCAAATATGTTCATTATATCCAATGACCTTCAAGGCATTCAACCTTGAATCCAACACATGGAGTTCAAGTGTTCCCTATGGACAAACCTACAAGGATATCTCAATATACACATTAGTCCATAAGGATTGTCATTAATTACCAAAACCACACATGGGGCAACCATGTTCTTTCACTACCTCCGTTGCCAAAATTGTGCTCACTATAAACGGAGCTTGACGGATGTCTGTTGCCAATGTGAAATCCAAGTAAACCCACAAGGTGACGCGCCTATAAGATCCCCTACTCCCGTCTCACACACTCACAGTATCTCCCAAGTCTTCACCAAGCAAAGCTCAATCAAGAAAGGTGGTTGACGAGGTGTACCCTCATCAAATCCCATGGTTAAGGACCTAGGGTTGAGATTATGGGGAGAGAACGTGGTAGTACTGGTAGTTTCGTCGGCTGACAAGCAGAGGCAAAGATTTACCCAGGTTCAGGCCCCTCGGGTGGAGGTAAAGACCCTACTTCCTGCTTGTCTGGTATTGATTGTGTGGATTATGTGATTACAGGGGAGCTCCGGCGAGATGTCGATCTCGCTAGAGCTTTTGGTGGTTTGAGTATGGCTTGTCCCTAGATCGGCACCCCTCCCAGCCTTTAAATAGGCTGGGTCTCGGGAGTTCGTAACCGACCCAGTTTACACGTAAGGAAAGTCTAAACCGACTATATATGTCTAATCTTGGAGGGTACTCCATCTTCTTGGGCCTCTTGTCTTGGGCTTCGAGTAGGTCTTCGCTATTGGGCCTTAGTCGTCACGTGCACCTGGTACCCTCACGGTAGGGTACCCGAGATATATACCCTTGTCAGTAGCCCCCGAGTACTTGTCTGACTCGAAGAATCGGGCATGGACTCGTTCATAAGTGCACGTCATATGCTTTGTATTTGTATATTATAATTGGAATTCCTGTATGAATAGCACATGTTGGCTATGCGAGTATTTCATCGACTGTGGTTTTTGCTTATGATGATCAAGGGATAATAGCTTAGCAGGCCCAGTACACTCGACGGATCGGGACTGGTTAACTACACATTCGGGTAAAACCTTACTAGCTTTCAATCAAACTCGAGTCCCCGGACTCGAATCTGGAACAAACTGGTCAGATTCGACTAGGCCGCTTGAGGTCTTACTGAGTCGATCTGCAGTATAACTTTGAATTTTACCCAACGCGTCCGTCGGGATTTTTCATCATGTCTGCTGACACGGAAAGTATAAGGATTGACGTTGCTGGAACGGTCCTTAGCCCAGCTCGAAAGTTCGGCGGGTCTTACCTTTGCACTATGCGTGCAGCATCCGAGGTATTTGCGACGGACGCAACTCGGGAATGTTTCGAGTATGATTTCGTATACGAACGGAGTCGATACATTTGTCGACTGACCTTTTGACGTTTATTCTATCGGGTGCGCGACAGCGCTCCCGATGGGAGTAGCCCCCGAGATTGTGCTTTATTACTTGTAATGGAGGATAATCTCAAAATCATCTTGAGCATCTTTAGTCGAAGAAATTTTTGATACGCTCCCGATGGGAGTAATATGGAATCAGCCGAAGGAACGGTCGAGTGACCAATTTTGCCTTATCATTGCTTTTTCGCACCCGAACCAAACAAGGCAATCGAGTGACCAATACGCGTTGAACGGACTCGAATGTATTTGATCAAAGTTCTTGTGACGACGTCATGGATGACGTTTTGTGGCGACTGCGCCGTCTGACACGCGTGGTGCGTTATGCTGCGATGGATGGGACGTGACACATAGGTGGGCCCATTTGTGCAGAGCTGACCGAACAACGGTGCAGTTTGGACTTGATTTGACCACTCGGGCCCACTTTTTCCGGAGAGGTGATTATGGCTCCTCTTTTTGCGTGCGTAGTGGGCGGAGTGGCCGGCGACGGTTGCCCTCCGCGTTTGCCACGTGTACGGTGAGATTGCGAGCAGAGCGCACGGTTGGATCTGAATGGCTGTGATTGCCTTTGATTTGAGGTAAATAGGGGAAACGGCGCTGGCATTGTTTTTTACTAGCCATTTGCTCTGCGCGCCGCCCCTGTTCCATCTTCTTCCTCGCGCTCCTGCTCCATTGTTTCTTGCGCCCAAGCTCTTGCTGCTCTCCCTAGCCACCACCGCCATGGCGCCAAAGAGGAAAGCCTCTGCCACCGACGCCCGCGACTGACGCCCACTCTGAAGGGGAAGAAAGCTGCGGCTGGCGCATCTGCCTCGCCGTCGACCTCAAGAAGAGCGACGGCGATTGGATGAAGTCCACGATCAAGGCAGCGCACCTCGAGAAGTTCCACGAGGACGGACTGCTGCCGCCGGCGGACCAACTTACCGTCCGCGCGCCATCAAAAGAGGTACTCCCCGAACCTCGCGCGAACGAGCGCGTATGCTTTGCGGAGTTCTTGCCTAGGGGTCTATCTTTTCCCCTCCACGATTTCGTTCGTGGTTTGTTGTACGCCTATGGGGTGCAGATCCATGATCTCACCCCGAACGGTATTATGCACATTGCCTGCTTCATGGTATTGTGCGAGTGTTTCCTGGGAGTTGCTCCCAGCTGGGCTCTTTGGAAATCCATCTTCATGGTCAGGCCAACAACCGAGGCGGCCGAACCTACCCAGTTGGAGGCCTTCAGATCCAAGTACGCAGCGACACCCGATACTTTGCCCTGAAGCCAGTCGACTCGGCGCAAGGGTGGAGGAAAAGGTGGTTCTATGTGCTAGTCGACCAGGAAGGGGCCCCAGCATTTTCGACTGCTGGTATAGCCGCTAGGACGAAGGCCTGGGACCATGAGCTTTCGACTGAAGAAGTGGCGGAAGCGGCGCCTCTGCTGGAGACGATTGGAGGACTGCTTAACAGCGTCACTGGTGTGCATCTAATTGCCACCTTTGTGAAGATGCGGGTGTGGCCGCTCCGCGCTCGCGCTCACCCTATGTGGCAGTATGAAGGCCCTCTCGACTCCACTCGGATGAACAAGGAGGAGCTGTCTAGGAGCGAGCTGGTGGCACATGTGCGGTCCATCACCAGCACAAAATCCAGCGAGCCCTGCAACGTCGACTGCCCCGTCGCTCCTTATACGGCTGAAAAGCCTTTGCCAGAGGTTAGTGAATCTATCAAGTTTATGATCTCCTGTTTTTGTTATTCTGCTATGCATCTTTGTGACTTCGACTGCTGTATTTTGTGTGCAGGGCCACTCGACCACCTCAACCCTTCCTCCTCTTCCTGAAGATGGCCCAACTCCTGAAACAGAGGTGACAGTAGAAGCGAAGGGAGGAGATGAATCGCCTCTTCCTTCGGCTACTACATCTCCCACAGAAGAGGTTGAAGAGAAGGGTTGAAGAAGCACATGACAAGGAGCGTGCCACGACTGATGATGTGAGCGAGATCCCCACTCGCAAGCGCCGTCGGGCAGCTCAGTTGTGTCTTCCTCCATGAGTTCACCCGCCAAGGGATCAGATGTGAGAGATGACGGAGACTCAGGCTCGTCTCCTACGACCACAGCTGCTCCTTTGGACGTGAGCCCGTTGAGCTCGGCTCCTCCTCCTCCTCAGTCGGGTGGGGAGCTACTTTTTGGAGGCCCAAACTTTGAAGAGCTCGACACTGATGATGAAGAAGAGCACAGGTTTGCTCCTTTTTGTACTAAATTTTTTTGTGAGTTGAGTACTGTTTCTTATGTTGTATGTCTTTCGGTCACTCGCAGTGCTGAGACTGTGCGACCTCCAACTCCTCAACCGAGAGAGCTTCGACTCCAGATCAGCCAGAAGCTTCCCCTGTTGCGGCTGAGGTTGTGAGAACAGTAGCCACGGCTGCTACCCTTGAGGCCGCCAAGATCGCGAGTGCGTCAACTCCGCAAATTGGGACTTCTGCTGCCAAGCCTGCGCCTTGGGTTGAACACGTAAGTGTCGTTTGTCGAGTCCTCACTCTGGGACTATTTGTGTATAGCTTATGCTTGTTCCATGTGCATGCAGCCCTTCTACCTCAACCTGGTGGAATCAGGCAAGGCGTTTGTCCAGGTTGAACAGGAGAGGGACAATCTGCGCGCTATCATGGAGCAACTCAGCCGTAAGTGTGTTTGACTTCTGTATGTCTTTGCTTTGTCGATTGTGAATGACATCTGTCCATCTATCTCAGGTGACAAGGCAACCGCTGAGTCCCGGGTTAAAGAGCTAGAAGAGGCACTCGCCAAACAGCGCGCTGAGTCGAAGAAGGCCTTGGATGATGCCAAGGACTCCGCTGCTTTGCGCGAGAAAAATTATGCTGAGCGCCTGGCGAGCCTCACCCGAGACGTAGGCGGTGAGTTGAATCTTTCACTTTTTGTCTACTTCTTTTTGCCACTGAATGTTATGTAAAATTTTCTGTTCTTTCTGCTTTTTTGAAGGAGCTGTTGGCGCACCGGCACCTGTAGACCAGTCGAGTGGCGATTTGTCCCTTGACCGCGCGATCGGCGACCTGGATGTCGTCTCCACCCAAGCCAAGGATGCACTCGCCAAGTCTACGAGCACGCTCGGCGCCGTGTACAAGGACGTGTTCCCGTCTAGCCAACCTCCTTCGACTGTGGATGGCTTCGCCGACGTCCTGGGCCCGGGAACTTCGACTATGACGAACTTTGCTCGCGCTTTGACGGTACGCGGCTCAGAGACCACCCTCAAACTCCTTTTAGGTCATGGGATAGAGGGTGACTTCAAAGCCGCTCTGTCTGACTTTCCTCGCAAGCCGGGCGGGAAGCTGGTGTCCCTAAAGCATGTGAACGAGCCAGCCGCGAAGTTGGCTGAAATATTTATGGCTACCATGGAGCGCCGGGCAGCAGAGGTCGCCGCCCGTGCGAGTAGGGCTAGGTCGGAGTCGATGTCTGAGAAGTAGGGCAGCCGCGCCTTTTTATGTTGTAATTAAACTTATGACCATGCGAGTATGCATGTGCTTTTGCTACCTTTGTATGAATTTATTTTCCTCGTTATGATTCTGCTTGTAAGGCTGTGTGTTGTTACTCGCCTAAGCTTTGTGATGAGTTTCTTATGAAACTTTTATGATGTTTGGAACAGAAACAGCCAGCCGCCACTGTATCCAGCTCGTCGCGGCATCGTGCCCCTACTCGATCTCGAGCTCAGGTGGCAAACGATGCCGCAGTAATACGTTATATGAAGGCCCGACTCGCGAAACTGGAGCAAGAGCTGGAGAATACCCGCAGCGAGCTGGAAAGGATGAGGGCGAGGCCTGCTTTACCCACCCAACGGGAGGAGTATGTGCTTGGCGAGATGGAGATCGTGAACAGACAGCTCGAGTGTAAGCATGACTGCCTTGATCTTGTGAGTTCACAACCTGTTCCTTTTTGTTCACCCAACTTGTGTTGTTGCAGGTTTTGTTCAAGATTTCCAGGCGGAGCAGGCTCGCATAGATGAGCAATTGAACATGGCGACTGACGAACCTACGACTGGCCGTCAGCACTTTCGCTTGGATAAGCACCGAGCACGGATACTCGCGACCCTGCAGGATCGAGTGTGGCGGAGCACTATGCTGCTTGAGTTATGCAGGTCGGCCTTCAGTCGAATCAACCAGACGCTTTTCCCGACTGGGCCGCAACCTCAAGGAATCCACGCTTTGCTCGGGCTTTTCCGGAGTGCAGGTCCCATTCGAGATTTTATCGCCCAGAAGCTTGTGGATGGGGCCAACGCAACGATGGCATACATCCGAAGTCAGCGCCCGAATTTGCAGCTACGTACACCCGTGCCTGGATCGTCCTTGTCCCGATCGCATCTGGACGATACAGTCGAACATGCGAGGAAGTTGGTTGAGTGTTATAACGCTCAACTTATGGGCCCCGTTCTCCCAGTCAAGGACGAACCAGAAGATTAGGTTATTTATGTATAGGGAACAGCCCCCGAGTGTAAATTTTGCCACTTGGTACATATTTGTTCACTTGTATGTATGCAGCCCCCGAGTGTATCGAGTGGGGTTTATGAAAAACACTTTACATAGATCATGAATTATACAGCCCCCGAGTACTCGAGTGAGGCTGTAAATTTTTGCGATGTTGAAGCTTCAACTCATGTTATTGAGCAGCTTTTTGCTTTACGTATGATTTATTACGACCCAGCCCCCGAGTATTCGAGTGCGGCTAGGGTATTATGTTTGAAGGAGCGATAGCTCACGTTTTGAAGTAGCGCAGCCCCCGAGTGCTCGGGTGAGGCTAAGGTTGCGCAAGTAGTTTGTGCGAGTAGTAAACAGGGAGAAATATGAGGAATCATTACTATATTCCATTTATGAATGTTAGGCTGCAGGCCGCCTCATTAAAAACCTTCCAGTCCCCTTAGGTACCCTGGTAAGGAAAAGAGCGCGTCTGAAACCTGCAGCCATCCGACATATGTGCCTATTACATTATGCGACTGAGCAATCTAAGCATAGAAACGGCGCAGCTGCGCAACGTTCCAAGGATTGTGGGAGAGTTCGCCGGTTTCGCGTGCTTCAGTCTGTATGCTCCACCACCAATGACCTCGGTGATGATGAAGGGTCCTTCCCATGGAGAAGCAAGTTTATGCACTTCTTTTGCTTCAGTCGAAGTACCAAGTCGCCAACCTCGAAGGACCTGGTACGCAGTCGACGGCTGTGATAGTTGTGTAGATCTTGCTGGTAGACAGCTGTGCGTGCTAGCGCTGTGTTGCGTGCTTCTTCGAGCAAGTCGACTGCATCTTCGAGTGCTTCATCTGCATCGTCTTCATTGTATGCTTCGACCCTTGGTGCGTTGAACCTTACGTCTGATGGCAGGATTGCCTCTGCGCCGTAGACCATGAAGAATGGAGTGAATTGCGTTGAGGCGTTGGGTGTTGTGCGTAGGCTCCATAGCACAGACGGGAGCTCTTCTACCCAAGCACCCGCAGCCCTTTTGAGTGGCACCAGGAGGCGTTTCTTGATTCCGCTTGTCACAAGTCCATTGGCCTTTTCGACTTGGCCATTAGATTGCGGGTGTGCCACAGATGCATAATTGAGCGTGATATCTTGCTCTTTGCAGAAGGATTTGAATTCCTCAGCTGAAGTTTGTACCGTTGTCAGTGATGATGCTACTTGGCACACCAAAGCGGTATATGATGGATTTTATGAAATTGACTGCTGTAGTGGCAGTCGAACTTGTGATATGTACTGCTTCAATCCACTTGGTGAACTTGTCGACCGCCACCAGAAGGTGAGTATGCCCTCCATGGAATCATTTTTTGAGTGGCCCAACCATATCGAGCCCCCACTGGGCGAAGGGCCAGGCCAATGGTATTGTCTTCAACGCCGATGCGGGTGCATGCGGCTTTGTGGTGAATTTTTGACAGCCGATGCACCTTTTGACTATGTCCTCCGCGTCTTTGAGTGCTGTGGGCCAGTAGAAGCCTGCGCGAAAGGCTTTGGCTATGAGTGATCGACTGCTGGCGTGATGCCCGCAAGTACCTGCATGAATATCACGAAGGATGGCTTGGCCATCTTCAAATGCTATGCAACGTTGGAACATACCTGATATGCTGCGTTTGTAAAGTTCACCGTTTATAAGTTGCAGAGACATATAGGTACAATGGCTCGCATTCCCTTGGTGCGACGAGGATTGGAGGGCTTGTGAGGACTCTCTTGAGATCCGTAAAGGCTGCTTCAGCTTCTGGCGTCCACTCGAATTTATCTGCTTTCTTCATCAGTCGATAGAACGGGAGTGCTTTTTCGCCTAGCTTGCTGATGAATCGACTGAGCGCTACCACTCGACCCGCTAATTTTGCACGTCATGGAGCTTTGAAGGCCTTTGCATCGTCAAGATGGCCTGTATTTTCTCCGGGTCTGCCTCGATTCCTCGAGCTGAGACTAGATACCCGAGGAGTTGCCCGGCTGGCACGCCGAACGTGCACTTCTTCGGGTTGAGCTTGATGTGGAAGCGTTTGAGGTTTGCGAATGTCTCTCGCAAGTCATCGAGTAGTGTGTTTTCCTCTCTTGTGGTGATGACGATGTCATCTACATAGACCTGGACGTTTCGCCCAATTTGCTTCTTGAGGCAATCTTGCATCATGCGCTGGTAGGTTGCGCCTGCGTTCTTGAGCCCGAAAGGCATTGTGGTGTAGCAGTAGACCCCGAGTGGGGTTATGAACGCCGTTTTCTCTTCATCCTCTTCCTTCATCCTTATCTGGTGGTAACCCGAGTAGCATCCAGGAAGGACAAGCGAGCGCACCCGGCGGTGGAGTCGACGATCTGGTCGATTCGAGGTAGTGGAAAGTGATCCTTTGGACAACACTTATTGAGTGCTGTAAAATCTACGCACATCCGAAGGATATCTGTGTGCTTCTTCTCTACGAGTACGGGGTTGGCCACCCATTGTGATTTCTTGATCTCTCTGATGAATCCTGCTGCGAGTAGCCTGTCGACTTCGGCTTCGACTGCAGTTCTTTTTGGGCCGGATATGCGGCGCATTGTTTGCTTGACTGGTTTAGCATCTGGAAATAACTGGAGAGAGTGCTCGGCGAATTCCCTGGGAATACCTGGCATGTCGGCTGGACACCATGCAAATATATCCCAGTTCTCACGGAGGAATTCGACGAGCGCGCTTTCCTATGCGATAGGCAGACTCGACGAGACATTGACTGTCTTGGTCGGGTCAGTCGGGTGCACCTGATGCGATCTTGTGTCATTGGTGGCATTGAATGCTCTGTCGACTGCCACCTTTTTTGTTCTGGCATAAGTGTTCGATCGTTGGAGACCGCTAGATCAGCGAGTGTTGCTTCCATGCCAAACATCTCAGAGATTTTGCTGAATTCTCGGTCGCAAGAGTCAGACTTTTGGAAGTTCCCTTGACTGTGATTACTCCTTTTGGTCCAGGCATCTTCAGCTGGAGGTATGCGTAATGTGGCACCGCCATGAATCGAGCGAAGGCATGGTATTGTGACTTCCAGTCGACAACTTCGAACTCAATCGATTCTGTCCTGAAGTGGTTCTTGTCCCCAAACGTTACGTCGAGTTGTATGGTGCCTTCTGGGCTTATTGCTTTGCCTGGGACGATACCGTGAAAGGTATTTGAGACCTTGGCAGGTTTTCGACTGACCTGTTCATTTTGCGGAGCGTATCTGCGAAGATGATGTTTATGCCGCTGCCACCATCCATGAATACCTTGGACATGGCGTAGCCTCCAATTTGCGCGTCGAGTACCAGAGCAGAGTGCCCTGGACGAACAACCGATGGAGGGTGGTCCTCTCTGCTGAAGCTTATTGTGTTTCAGAACCCTTCAAGAATTCAGTTACAGCGGGAGGTGACATGACCGCCATGTTTACTTGTCGAGTGCGAAGTTTTTGCTCCCTGTTGGAAGGTCGACCTTTCTGTATCATGTACATCTGCCCTTGGGGCGGAGGGTACTGTGGCTCGTCCACCCGAGGTATGTGCTGTATGGCACCCGCGAGATTTCCGCCTGCAGCAGGCTGTGGTGGTGGGGTGGTGCCATCAGAACAGGCACATTGTTTGGCTGAGGCACGGGTGCAGGTGCTTGTGTGGCTGCTGCCTTTCTGAGATTTACGTAATCAGTCGCCATTTGGTCGAACTCCCTGCAGTTTCTCATCGAGTGATTGGAGCGCAGTTTTCCGTCGTCCCCCTTGTACAGGTGGAATCTGCAATCAGCATCCATCTTTTCTTCGAATGATCGCTCAGATTGTGCCCGTGACTTGCGCCAGTCCTTCCTCTTGTAGCTATCACTGCGTTGGCCGGGTCTCGACTGTCCGACGATCATCTCGACTGTCCGCGATCATCTCGACTGTCTCGCCGATCTTCCGACCGTCGGTCGCTTCTGTCCTGGTCATTGCGGGGTGTGGAGAACCCAGCCGCCATGAATTCGGGTCTGTCATCGTCGTAGTGACGTTTTGAACGTTTGCGCCTTCGGTCGTCTCTGTACGAGTCTCTGCGGCTTCGACTGCCGCTTTCATGATTGTCACGGGGTGAGGACCCGCGTGTGGTGCGCGCCATGTCTTCTCCGTCTGCCCACTCAGTCGCGGTCATCAAGAGGCTAGCCACAGAGGTTGGCTTTTTGCGACCGAGTGCTTCTTTGAGGTCCCGCCTGGCGAGTCCCATTATGAAAGCATCCATGGCCATATCTTCTGAAATTACTCCGACTGAGTTGCGTATCTCAGTCCATCGTCTGATGTATGACCTCAGCGTTTCGTCTGAACGTTGCACGCAGGCCCGCAGTTCCTCGAACGTTTTTGGGCGCTCACATAGAGGCTCGAAGTTTTTGATGAAGTCATCGCGGAAGTGATCCCACGAGTCGTACTTTGATGGAGGTAGGGCCTTGAGCCAGTCGCGGGCTGTGCCTTCGAGCATGAGTCGTATGTATTGCATGGCCGTGGTGTTTGTACCTCGCTGGCACGCGACAGCCAGCCTGTAGTCTTCCAGCCACCCAGAAGGTTCCTGTCGACCCGTGTACTTGGGCTGTTCAGATGTGAGTTTGAACCCTTTGGGCATCCGTGTCTCGCGGACGCGTCGAGTGAAGCACAGAGCTCCATGTGGCTCGGGCTCTCGATCAGAGTATGAGTCGCTACTGTAAGATCTGCGTGATCTGCTCCTGGACCTGCGCCTACGCGAGCCGCTTCTTTCCTTCGAGTGGTGGCGGTGACCACTGTGATTATGCTCTTCCCGACGCGCGTCGACTAGGGCACGGTCTCGACTCCCACCTGGAGTTCTTGGAATTTGGCGTATGGCCTTCGCCGCTAAGGCGAGTGATTTGATCTGCTGGCGATGCAGTTTTGCATTGGGGTCATCAGCTGGAGGTTTGATTGCCTCTAGGTACGCTGCAGCGGTGAAGAGGGCACCCGCAGCTGTTTTGGGTACTGGCACTCCTCTTCGTCGTATGTCATGAAAGAGTTGCCTAAGTTGCGGGTGAGCGCCGCCCTTTCGTCTGGCGAGAGGTGTGACAACCTTGATCTGGGTCTTGTCTGCTCGCCCGGTGGAGCTCAGGGAGAGCTGTCTTCTTCGCGCACTCGACAAGCTAGCTTGCTTTTTGCGTTCTTCGAGTGTTGCTCTGACCTGCCGCAGTCGAAGTGATTCCTGCCAGTTGAAGTACTGGAAGGTCAACATCTCCTCTTGTGTTGCGTCTGCTGGCATCATTGTGCACTCCTTGATGACTTTATCTGCTTTTGCTGCCATCTCAGCAGTGATTGTGAGAGTTGTGACTCCGTCCGGCATAGTAACTGTGCACGGGAATTCTGTAGGCCTGCGGCTGGCCGCAGCATCTGATGATTCTGCGGCGATGGCGACGTAAACCTGCTGGGGTATCACCCGAGGGTATGTATGTGTGTCTTCGAGTCCCGTCATGGACTCGACATCGTCATCAAGGCTCATGTCGGAGTCGATATGCCCATCGAGTGGTCCGTCTGGACGGATCTCGCTGTTGATGCCTTCATCGCCTATGCTCATCTCGGCGTCGACGAAGTTGTTATGAATCTCAGAGTCGAGGTTGTTGTTGTTGGTGCAGATCTCGACGTGGTTGTCGATATGAGTTTCGAGTTCGTCGAAGTCGCTGAAGGAGATCCCGCAGTCGAAACTATCCTCGAGTGAGAGATCGAGCTCGGGATCGTTTGTGCGGTATGCTGATTCGGCCTCCTCGCCCTGAAGTTCTTCGATGAGCTCGTGCATCTCTCGTGTGGACATGGTTGTTGCGGACGAGCAAGCTTGGAGGATCGACGATGGTATGGACGCAGTTGAGGGATCCGCAGTCGAAGGAACCGCAACCGATGGAGCCTCGGGTGCGGAAGTCGCGAGTTGGCGTGGATCCGTCAAGTCCTGCACACCAAGCTTGTTGACGAAAAAATTGAACGAACCAACGGTTAAACCCAAACCTGACTCGAGATCGGAGAAGGCCTCCTGGAATCCTGGCGAGTGTGGCTCGAAATCCATCAGAGGATCCGATGCGCTTTTTGCGGGTGAAGCTGGCGTGTTGCCGTTTGTCGAGTGAGCCGGCGAGTTGCCGTGTGCCGCCTGAGTCGGCGAGTTCTGGTTTGTCGATGCAGCCGGCGAGTTGCCGTTTGTAGATCCGATCGGCGAGTCGCCGTTTTCCGATGGAACCGAAGAAACCGCGAGTCCAGCACTATTCTTTCCCACAGACGGCGCCAATTGACGAGGTGTACCCTCATCAAATCCCATGGTTAAGGACCTAGGGTTGAGATTATGGGGAGAGAACGTGGTAGTACTGGTAGTTTCGTCGGCTGACAAGCAGAGGCAAAGATTTACCCAGGTTCAGGCCCCTCGGGTGGAGGTAAAGACCCTACTTCCTGCTTGTCTGGTATTGATTGTGGATTATGCGATTACAGGGGAGCTCCGGCGAGATGTCGATCTCGCTAGAGCTTTGGTGGTTCGAGTATGGCTTGTCCTAGATCGGCACCCCTCCCAGCCTTTAAATAGGCTGGGTCTCGGGAGTTTGTAACCGACCTAGTTTACACGTAAGGAAAATCTAAACCGACTATGCCTATGTCTAATCTTGGAGGGTACTCCATCTTCTTGGGCCTCTTGTCTTGGGCTTCGAGTAGGTTCTTCGCTATTGGGCCTTAGTCGTCACGTGCACCTGGTACCCTCACGGTAGGGTACCCGAGATGTATGCCCTTGTCAGTGGTCCACTTGAAGAGATCAAGATCGTCATCATCTAGCTCAAGTGGAATGCGCAAGGTAAATGTATGATCTTGATAGGGTTTCTATTTTACCGGTCTCATGGTGTTAGTGGGAGACCGGGTTATAGGATAGACGGCGTACTATCAAGAGGGGCTCTCAAGTGAGTAACTTGCTCGCATCTTTGTGGAGAGCTCAAACTTAACATTCTTGGCATATCATATTTCTTGGTTCTTACTTGGCTTTTCTCCTTGTTGGGTTTTGGTGCTTGTCGTGTTCTTCATGACAAGCCCAAGTTCTTCGAAAACGGATTTTGTTTGGAAAACTTGCTGCGTTTTTGTGTTGGAAATATTATCGGTTTATCCATGAGGAAAGTTCCACACCTTCCACATCTTGTCATTGCCTTTCCAACAAAATTGGTTTCACCTGATTTGGAGTTCGAACGAGAAAGTTATTGCATTTTAGGTTTGCTGAGTGGCTGCAGGAAATCCAGGCCGGAGTTTCCGGTGCTGAAAGGACAAGGATGTCGCCTAGAGGGGGTGAATAGGCGATTAAAACTTTTTTGGTTTAGGCTTGATAATTGCGGAATAAAACTAGGTGTTTAAATTAACAAGCCAACAACCTAAATATACTAGGCTCACCTATGTGCACCAACAACTTATGCTAAGCAAGACAAGTAACAAAGTGATAGCAAGAATAATTCAAGCACGAAGGCTATCACAATGTAAAGTGCATAAGTAAAGAGCTCGGGTATAGAAATAACCGAGGCACGCGGACGAGGATGTATTCCCGAGTACTCGGGAGAAGAGAGAACGAACAAGGAAGAACACAAAATCCCTCCAAGATCTAGATAGAAAAAGCTTCCCCTCACTTAGAGGAGAGATTGATTGGTAGAATAGTGGATCTAGATTTCCTCTCTCTTTTCCCTCTAATTGGAGGCAAGAGGAATAGAGAGATAGCAAGCTTGTGGAGGTCACCAATGGAGGTCAAAACTTGCTCAAAAGGTTGGAGAACCATTGGGGAAGAAGGCCCCTTAAATAGGTCAACCCCGGGACGATACTACGCTGGCCCCAGCGGTACTACCGCCCCCCGGGAAGATAGGACATCAAAACGACTGAAAACGGGCTTCACGGAGCGGTACTACCGCCCCGGGAAGCGGTACTACCGCTTCCGATACCGCCGAAAATGGCTCTCGGGTGGCTCCGGCGGTACCGCTGGCGGTACCGGGCGGTACTACCGCCACAGGTAAAAACTGCAGAACCACCGGCACCAAAACGGGCATAACTTTTTCATCCGGACTCCGATTTCGATGATCTTGGGCTCGTTGGAATCATAACGAAGAGCTTTACAAGATCATGCAGAGAAACATCATAGTCCATCATGTGAGGAGAAGAACAAATGTAGAAAATAAAACCTCTCTATAAAAGATGAACGGCAAAAACTCAAAACCGAAAACGCAACAATTTTTCCATACGAAATTCATTTTCGGTGAACTTGGGCTTGTCATGAAGATCACAAAAAGCACCAAAACCCAATAAGGAGAAAAGCCAAATAAGAACCAAGAAAGATGATATGCCAAGAATGCAAAGGTTTGAGCTCTCCACAAAGATGTGATCAAGTTACTCACTTGAGAGCCCCTCTTGATAGTACGCCATCTATCCTATAACCCGGTCTCCCACTAACACCATGAGACCGGTAAAATAGAAACCCTATCAAGATCATACCTTTGCCTTGCGCATTCCACTTGAGCTAGATGATGACGATCTTGACTCCCTCAAGTTGGAACACCTTTCTTGATTGTGCTTGCTAGCACATACTTGATGAAGACTTCTCCAAATACTCCCCCATATCTCATTATGGGAAAACCTTGCTAAGTTCCATCTTCATGTATCCACTTGCACTTCATCTTCTTCTCTTGATATATATATAAATGATGGCTTGGAGATAAACATGAATGTTCACCCAATCTTCTTCCCAAGCCATGATTGCAATAGGCTCAACTATAGATGGTCAATTTTCATATAGACCCTTGGATAGAACCTTGGTCATCATATAATCTACTAGAGTCCAACACATGAACTCCAATCTTCTTCATGGACAAGATCTATAAAGATATCTCAATGCAAACATTAGTCCATAGAGATTGTCATTAATTACCAAAACCACACATGAGGGCACATGCACTTTCAGGTGTCCCTAGACCGGAGTCTCCGGTGTGCTCACACCGGAGCCTCCGGCGTGCTCACACCGGAGTCTCCTAAATGGCTAAGATGTGCATGAAATTCAATTTCATATAGATATGCACATATTTATGTGGAGTTTGTCCTATGTATTGTAGTTACTCTAACTACTTTAGACCCAATGAGTTTGGGTACCATTTTGTACTTGAATTTGTTTTAGGTACATTGGAGATGCATTGGAAGCTTGTTTGTGGTGCTGTGGATATATTGTTTTATATTTTTTATGTTTGTGATGTGAAATATTGAAATGTGGTGTGAAATATCAAATTGATTTGTGAAAAAATATCTATTTTAGAAATACAAAAAATATCTCGATGCAAACGATGAAAAACAAAATTCCATAACTAATGCTATTCTCACTTCGGAAACGGTGAAAATGTAAATGACCATTTTAACACGGACTCATTGGAAACGGTTAATCACATCCTTTGCTATTGAGCTCGTTCACGTCAGCAGAGGGGCTCGGGACATGGACCCTTTCTCCGTTTCCGATGAGGGTTTTGATCTAGTGTGAGGAGTCGTCATCACCCCTTGAGGATTTGTGGTGGTGCGGGTCGAAATTGCGGGGAGGGGGAGGCCTGATACATATCAAACGTATCTATAATTTCTGATGTTTCATGTTGATATTATACCAATTGTTACATGTTTTATATACACTTCATAGCATTTTTATGCATTTTCTGGGACTAACCTATTAACAAGATGCCACAGTGCCAGTTCCTGTTTTCTGCTATTTTTGTATTTTAGAAAAGCTATTCTGGAAATATTCTCGGAATTGGACGAAACTTGGGCAGGACCTCCTATTTTTCCAACACGTACACGGAGTCCAAAGGAGAGACGGAGGAAACCGAGGAGGCGGCCACATCATATGGCGGCACGGGCCCCCCTGGCTGCGTTGTGGTCTGGGCCCCACGGGCGTCTCCAGCCGCCGCCCTTTCGCCTATTTATTCATCTTCACGGGAAAACTCTAGAGACCGGAGCCATTATCCACGAAAAATTCCAGAGACGCCGCCGCCGTCAACCCTAGCTCGGGAGGGTTCAGAAGCTCTTCCCGGCACCCTGCCGGAGAGGGGAATCATCACCAGAGGGCTCTACATCACCATGCCTGCCTCCGGAGTGATACGTGAGTAGTTCATCCTTTAACTACGAGTCTATAGCAGTAGCTAGATGGTTGTCTCTCCACTTTATGCTATCATGTTTAGATCTTGTGAGCTACCTATCATGATCAAGATCATTTTATTGTAATGCTACGTGTTGTGTTTGCTGGGATCCGATGAATATTGAATACTATATCAAGTTGATTATCAATCTATCTTATATGTTATTTATGATCTTGCATTCTTTCCGTTACTAGTAGATGCTTTGGCCAAGTAGATGTTTGTAACTCCAAGAGCTAGTATTTATGCTAGATAGTGGGTTCATGCCTCCGGTAATCTGGGAGAGTGACAACAACTTCTAAGATTGTGGATGTGCTGTTGCCACTAGGGATAAAATAACCGATGCATAGCTTAAGGGTGCGCCGTTAGATCTAATGCATTTGTTTACATTACACACATTACTTAATGCGATTATCCGTTGCTTGCAACTTAATACCAACGGGGAACTCGGTATGACAACCTGGAGGTGGATTATTAGTCATAGACGCTGTTGGATAACGGTCTATGTATTTTGTCGTAATGCCCACATGAATATCATAGTAATCATCATGTCATATATATGCATTGTCATGCGCTCAATATTTTGTCAATTGCCCAGTTGTAATTTGTTCACCCAGCATGTTAGTTATCTTTTATGGAGAGACACCACTAGTGAACTGTGGACCCCGGTCCATTGTTTTACACTGATAATACAACCAACTGCAAACATTGTTCCTTTTCATTCTCTGCAATTTACTACTGTTTTCCACACCATACGTTTAATCCTTTGTTTTCGGCAAGCCGGAGAGATTGACAACCTCACTGTTTCGTTGGGGCAAATTAGTTTGATTGTGTTGTGTGCAGGTTCCACGTCAGAGCGCCACTGACAACCTTCAGAAGTGATTTCTTGCTCCTACTGGTTTGATTAAACCTTGGTTTCATACTGAGGGAAACTGCTGCTACACTGCTTCATACCTTCCTCTTGGGGTCTCCCAACGAACGTGTGATCCACGTCATCAAGCATTTTTCTGGCGCTGTTGCCGGGGAGCAAGAGGATTTCTGCAAGGGGAGTTTCACGCTTCCAATCTCTTTACTTTGTTATTGTCTTGCTTAGTTTATTTTTATCTAGTCTTGTTTGCTTTATTTATCAAAAACACAAAAAATTAGTTGTTTAATTCGAATTGTTATTTTTCAGTCTTATTATCATGTCTAGCCCTGTTCCTGTCATCATGTCGCCTGAGGAAGAGATCTTCACTTTCAAGCAAGGGAGTGAAGAGAGTTTTAAAGATGCTTGGTCTAGAATTTTTGAGTCCTATGCTAAAACTGAACCTAAAATGAATTTAAGCCTGCTCCTTAGTAGCTTTTATTTTGGTCTTGTTCTTTGCTACCGATATGCTTTAGATGCTGTGGTAGGAGAGATTTCCTTCGTCATGATGGGGATCAAGCTTTTAACGCTATAAAAAAATTGATTACAATTTCTAGCCCTCCAATCAGTAAAATTGATTCGGCTTTGACAAGCATAAGTGATAGACTTAATACTCTTGAAACAAACATATCTAGTCTAAAAGAAGGGTATAATCAGATTCGTGAACACTATGATAATATGCCAGTAAATTTTCAACCATCGGGATGGGTTCCCTCAGTAAAAGTTGTTATCAATGGTGAAACTTTCCATGCTCGCTGTGATATTATGTCTAAATTCTGTTTAATGCCAAGGATATTTTTGATTCCTTAAATCTTTGGGAGCTGTCCAAATGCGAACATTGTATAATTTTGGGGATAATACTATTAAATTACCAAGAGGAGTAGCCGAAGGAGTATTTACAAAACTCTTGGGGATAATAATATCTATTGATTATCTTGTCATTGAATGCGCAGGAGTAGGACAAATTACGGTTGGAAGATCTTTGTTGAAACGCTTTGGAGCAATAATAGATGTGGGCCAAGGCACTATGAATTTCGCCTCTTCACCTATGTGTAACCAAGTATTTCCTAAAGATAAGGATAAGGGTAAGAGAGCTAAGCGTAACACCGTTGATGCTTCTTCACTTGGAAATACTTGATTCTTACTTTCTGCGCCTAGCTGAAAGGCGTTAAAGAAAAGCGCTTATGGGAGACAACCCATTATTTTATTTCTGCAAAAAAAATTTTGAGTCAAGGAGTTGTTTACTTCTGTAACAATTCCTTTATATCTTTATTTTATCGCATTGTTATGCCAAGTGGAGCCTCTAATAGGAAGATGATGCTAGATTTGGATTTCTGCGCAGGAACAGATTTTTGCTGTTCACCGTTTTACTTTTGTAAAATCACATAAAAAATTTAAATCTGCCAATTTTTGTGTGTGTGATCCTCAGATATGTACACATCTTTCGTTAGTTTAGCGTTTTTCGATCTGAGCAACGTAAGTGCATCGAACAAATTCGTCTTTACAGACTGTTCTGTTTAGACAGATTCTGTCTTTTATTTTTCGCATTCTCTCTTTTACTAGTGTTGAGTGGAATTCTTTTTTAGGTTGAAGAACTTCACATAACATCAGTGGCAGTAGTTAATGTTAAAAGTAACGGTCATGTTTGTGTCCTTATAGAATATGTGAGTTTTTGATTGTGCACTAACCCTCTAATGAGAATTACTCTGAGTTTGGTGTGGCGGAAGTTTTCAAGGGTCAAGAGAGAAGGATGATATAATGTGATCAAGAAGAGTGAAGAGCTTAAGCTTGGGGATGCTCCCATGGATCACCCCAGCATATTTCAAGAAGACTCAAGCGTCTAAGCTTGGGGATGCCCAAGGCATCCCCTTTTTCATCAGCAACTTATCAGGTCATCTCTAGTGAAACTATATTTTAATTCTTTCACATCATACGTGCTTTACTTGGAGCGTCTGTGTGCTTTTATTTTCAGTATTTTATTTTTCTTATAGTCAACTTGATTGGACCCTAACATTCTTGATTGGGAGAGAGACACGCTCCGCTTTTTCATATGAATACTCATGTTCTTCACTTATACTTGTTGAGTATTCTTATCTAGCTATTGCTATGCTTTTAGCTCCTATTTTGCATGCATCTCTTATTCAGAGCTGTTAGTTCTTTTAAAGAAAGTACTCTCTTGCTTCACTTATAATTGTTTGGAGAGTTTATGTAGCGGACCTGCACTTAAAAATTGGCAAGATCCCTGTGTATAGTACAAACCCCTGGTCGATTCATTTGCACACACAGTTTACGATGAATATCACAACAAAGTATCAATTATTACACGCGGATCCAGTACTTAGGAAAATATTCGTTACAAATTGCATAGCACGAAGCTGGCTTTGAAAAGAGTAAAGCAGCGGAAAATTTATTCTTCATGGAGTCCCCATCATCATCATGTGCCACAGGCGAAACATGTTGGTTGTAGACTCGAAACCTTATACGAAACCTCACTCATCGTCTGAACATCCTGCAACAGGAAAAATGTTGTAACAAGGTGGGTCAGAACCATATAAAATGGAACTGACAAGTGACACTCTGTGGACACTTAGTGGAAAAACTCTAATAACCTATACGCATATTTGGCTGGTGGAGTTTAAAGGATATTTTGCATAAAGCCAGTTTTATCCTATCTCTTTATAAAACCATTTCAACATCTTTAATGGTAACACTGGTAAGCTCCAGTGAACCAAAAGATGGTCCGTCCCTAGGTGCACCCTCGGGTAAAAACCCCCACATACCATGGTCCTAAGTATAGTGAAAACTATCTTAGGTGAAAACCCATGGACATGGTCCTGAATAGCTCACCCATCTAAGTGTACCCTCAGGTAAAAACCCCCACATACCATGGTCCTAAGTATAGTGAAAACTATCTTAAGTGAAAACCCCCATGAACATGGTCCTGAGTAGTTCACTCTTGTTCACCTATCAAAATTTTATTTGAGAAATTTGAATGTTGGGATTCCTCCGTTGATGTCCTTGATCAGCTGCAACCTTCACTTAGAGTTCTTCACTTGGAGTTCTTCACTTGGAGTTCTTCTCTTTGAGTTCTTCACTTTCCTCATATCCCTTTGTTCCTGGGTGGCCGTCCACAAGTGTACTCTCAGGTAAAAAACCCCCGCATACCATGGTCCTAAGTATAGTGGAAACTATCTTAAGTAAAAAACCCCATGGACATGGTCCTGAGTAGCCACTCAACATAAACCAAACAACCAATTCCACCCAGGTGATTCATTAACATAGTAGATGTGTACTCTCAGGTGAAAACCCCCACATACCATGGTCCTAAGTATAGTGAAAACTATCTTAAGTGAAAACCCCCATGGACATGGTCCTGAGTAACCACTTAACATTTTATAAAACTTTTCATCAATTGCTTAGCATCAATATTTCTACTAAGTTATTTCATAGGTACCTAGACACATAGGAATAGGGAAATTCTAAACATGTCTTGCATAGCAAAACTACTAAGTCCTACACATGCTTAAGGAAAATAAACTACTCATGCATATAGAAAATACTTAGGAGATTTATGAATGTGCCACTTGCCTTGGCAACAAGGAGAGCAAGAGTAGCAGTTGCAATAGTCTTCATTTCTCTCCGAAAATTCTAACACATAGAAACACCACAAATAAACATACAAGCATTCCAAAATTTCTAAGGAAAATATGACAATTATGAGATGCAAGAATTTTACTAAGTGTTTCTAAGTGCAACCCAACTCTTCTAAAAATACTAAGTCATGCATGTATGTGTGCAATGCAACAAAAAAATTATATACTGTTTTAAGTTATTTCTCTATGCATGAAAAAGTGGCAAGGTTTTATTTAATTTTTAATAACCAAGTTAAACATTATTTGGGCAACAAAAAGGTTATTAACACAACTTAAAAGTATTCTGTAGTTAAACACATATTCAAAAATTAGAAAATATACTATTGGACAGAGGGCAACTAAACAAATCCAATGCAATTGGATTCACTCAAAAAGCTATTTTTAAACTAAAGTTATGTAAAAAATACTCAAACTTCTTAATTTCAAATTTTAATAATTTAAGTTTGACAAAATAGGAAAGTAATACGGCCAAAAGTTTCTACTGGTTCTAAGGATTCCAAATATATAAAAATATTTGAATTTGGATAAACAGAGAAAAAGTAATGATAAAACTAAGTTCTAGCGGTTTTTCTGCAAAACTGTCAAATAAAATAAAATTGAGAAATTCGCTTTCCACGCTGGTGCTGACGAGGCGTTGACTGGCTGACGAGGCTTGACGTGGCGCTGACGATGCTGCTGACTGTGCGTTGACGTGGCGTCTCCTGATTCGCCGATACCCCTTCGATTCAACGATCTAATCCTAGCCGTACGGACTAGATCTAACGGCCCAGATCGAAAACATCTACGTGAGCGGCGCTAGGTCGCCGGAGTTGCTCCGGTTACGGCGGAGCCATGGCCGGCGTCGAGCGGCATCGCGAAAAGAGAGGGGCGGGACACGAGGCTCATACCACGCGATGCTGGGCGAGGAGGCGAGGTTGATGGCGAGGTTGACGGTGTCGAGGTGCTCTGGCCCGCCGGGAATCGCTCGCTGGAGTCGGAGAAGTGGACGGCAGTGTCGGGTCGACCAAGAACTGCTCAAAACAACACGAAATAAAATGCCAGAACATGTCAGGATGGTTCGCCACGATGAAGGAAGGAGAATGGAAGAAGAGAGGGGGCTCGGGGTGTCCTGAACTCGCCAGAAATGGAGGTCGTCGCCGGCGGCCGTGGTGGATTTTCAAGGAAGAATCGAGAAGCCTAGGGGCTCTCGGTCTGTGGTTCTTGGGCAAAAATAAGAGAAGGGAGAGGGTCTTAAGTAGACGCGGACGGAAGCCAGAATCGCGGCTTTAAACGCCGTTTTGAAGAGGGGATCGCCGGGCTGTCTCCTGCCATGTCGAACGCGTGATTTGTGGACGGGGAAGAAGAAGGTGTCGGTGCTGACTGGTGGGGCCGGGTGGTCAGTGAGAGAAGGAGAGGAGTGCGGGCTGGGCTGCTGTTGGCTGCTGCGCGCGAGGAAGAGGACCGAAGTTGGGCTGGGCTGCCTGGCTCGCTTCGGGCAGGTGGCCCATTTCCTTTTTTTTTGTTCTAACTCCTTTTCTAATTCCTGAATTCTTTTATAACTTTTGAAATAAACCTTTAAAAAGATTCAAACCAATTTGTAAAATTTAGAAATAATATTATCTGTTATTTAAAATATTCAAGCACACTTTTTCTAATATCTTTCAAAAATATCAATTTAGAAAATTGCATATTTACTTGACTGACACTTTATGTTAATTTAAATTAGGGTTTTGAATAAAAATTATTTGTGGCTTATTAAAACCAAAATTTTAATATAGAACAAATAAAATCATAGAAAAACCAAAATATTGTATAGAGCATAATAAGGCTCATTTATAAACTTTTCTCAAATAGGTGTAAAGTTGGAATAGAGTTCCAACTCTTTGAAAACTTTAAATGCAAACAAACCAAGTAGATGATGAATGCATGCATGATTTTGTTTTCGCAAAACAAAATTATAATTTTCAAAAAGTTTTTGATTTTTCTGATTTTTCAAATTTTTA